>CAXHLB010000077.1:0-130084 GCA_964017235.1 Sabellastarte sp. h YS-2021 | reverse complement strand
TACCCCATCGCAGGTTACAGAGCAATGTGACATAGATTAACCCAATTCGAAGGTGTCAAAGCTACTCCATCTTTATTGGTAATTTTTACTCAGTGTTTGGACCAAATTGCCAGCATAATATCTCAATATTTGGCTTAGTTATGGTGGAAACATGACCCCCTGTATATATGAGCTGCTGCAACCAGTATATTTCATCCCAAGTCGCAGAATCTCCCTGCAGCGGATTTACTGCTAGCTGTAAGTCCCAAAGCTGTTGCATATTTATTGGTGCCACCCCCTCAGTCTTTGGCCCAAATTGCAGCATTACATCCCAATATTTGGCTTAGTTATCCTGCCAAATGGCGTCCCAGGTATATGGGTTCTTTGCAGCTAGAATACCCCATCGCAGGTTACAGAGCAATGTGACATAGATTAACCAATTCGAAGGTGTCAAAGCTACTCCATCTTTATTGGTAATTTTTACTCAGTGTTTGGACCAAATTGCAGCATAATATCTCAATATTTGGCTTAGTTATGGTGGAAACATGAGCCCCTGTATATATGAATTACTGCAACCAGTATATTTCATCCCAAGTCGCAGAATCTCCCTGCAGCGGATTTACTGCTAGCTGTAAGTCCCAAAGCTGTTGCATATTTATTGGTGCCACCCCCTCAGTCTTTGGCCCAAATTGCAGCATTACATCCCAATATTTGGCTTAGTTATCCTGCCAAAATGGCGTCCCAGGTATATGGGTTCTTTGCAGCTAGAATACCCCATCGCAGGTTACAGAGCAATGTGACATAGATTAACCCAATTCGAAGGTGTCAAAGCTACTCCATCTTTATTGGTAATTTTTACTCAGTGTTTGGACCAAATTGCAGCATAATATCTCAATATTTGGCTTAGTTATGGTGGAAACATGAGCCCCTGTATATATGAATTACTGCAACCAGTATATTTCATCCCAAGTCGCAGAATCTCCCTGCAGCGGATTTACTGCTAGCTGTAAGTCCCAAAGCTGTTGCATATTTATTGGTGCCACCCCCTCAGTCTTTGGCCCAAATTGCAGCATTACATCCCAATATTTGGCTTAGTTATCCTGCCAAAATGGCGTCCCAGGTATATGGGTTCTTTGCAGCTAGAATACCCCATCGCAGGTTACAGAGCAATGTGACATAGATTAACCCAATTCGAAGGTGTCAAAGCTACTCCATCTTTATTGGTAATTTTTACTCAGTGTTTGGACCAAATTGCAGCATAATATCTCAATATTTGGCTTAGTTATGGTGGAAACATGACCCCCTGTATATATGAATTACTGCAACCAGTATTTTTCATCCCAAGTCGCAGAATCTCCCTGCAGCGGATTTACTGCTAGCTGTAAGTCCCAAAGCTGTTGCATATTTATTGGTGCCACCCCCTCAGTCTTTGGCCCAAATTGCAGCATTACATCCCAATATTTGGCTTAGTTATCCTGCCAAAATGGCGTCCCAGGTATATGGGTTTTATGCAGCTAGACTACCCCATCGCAGGTTACAGAGCAATGTGACATAGATTAACCCAATTCGAAGGTGTCAAAGCTACTCCATCTTTATTGGTAATTTTTACTCAGTGTTTGGACCAAATTGCAGCATAATATCTCAATATTTGGCTTAGTTATGGTGGAAACATGACCCCCTGTATATATGAATTACTGCAACCAGTATATTTCATCCCAAGTCGCAGAATCTCCCTGCAGCGGATTTACTGCTAGCTGTAAGTCCCAAAGCTGTTGCATATTTATTGGTGCCACCCCTCAGTCTTTGGCCCAAATTGCAGCATTACATCCCAATATTTGGCTTAGTTATCCTGCCAAAATGGCGTCCCAGGTATATGGGTTCTATGCAGCTAGAATACCCCATCGCAGGTTACAGAGCAATGTGACATAGATTAACCCAATTCGAAGGTGTCAAAGCTACTCCATCTTTATTGGTAATTTTTACTCAGTGTTTGGACCAAATTGCAGCATAATATCTCAATATTGGCTTAGTTATGGTGGAAACATGACCCCCTGTATATATGAGCTGCTGCAACCAGTATATTTCATCCCAAGTCGCAGAATCTCCCTGCAGCGGATTTACTGCTAGCTGTAAGTCCCAAAGCTGTTGCATATTTATTGGTGCCACCCCCTCAGTCTTTGGCCAAATTGCAGCATTACATCCCAATATTTGGCTTAGTTATCCTGCCAAAATGGCGTCCCAGGTATATGGGTTCTTTGCAGCTAGAATACCCCATCGCAGGTTACAGAGCAATGTGACATAGATTAACCCAATTCGAAGGTGTCAAAGCTACTCCATCTTTATTGGTAATTTTTACTCAGTGTTTGGACCAAATTGCAGCATAATATCTCAATATTTGGCTTAGTTATGGTGGAAACATGAGCCCCTGTATATATGAATTACTGCAACCAGTATATTTCATCCCAAGTCGCAGAATCTCCCTGCAGCGGATTTACTGCTAGCTGTAAGTCCCAAAGCTGTTGCATATTTATTGGTGCCACCCCCTCAGTCTTTGGCCCAAATTGCAGCATTACATCCCAATATTTGGCTTAGTTATCCTGCCAAAATGGCGTCCCAGGTATATGGGTTCTTTGCAGCTAGAATACCCCATCGCAGGTTACAGAGCAATGTGACATAGATTAACCCAATTCGAAGGTGTCAAAGCTACTCCATCTTTATTGGTAATTTTTACTCAGTGTTTGGACCAAATTGCAGCATAATATCTCAATATTTGGCTTAGTTATGGTGGAAACATGAGCCCTGTATATATGAATTACTGCAACCAGTATATTTCATCCCAAGTCGCAGAATCTCCCTGCAGCGGATTTACTGCTAGCTGTAAGTCCCAAAGCTGTTGCATATTTATTGGTGCCACCCCCTCAGTCTTTGCCCAAATTGCAGCATTACATCCCAATATTTGGCTTAGTTATCCTGCCAAAATGGCGTCCCAGGTATATGGGTTCTTTGCAGCTAGAATACCCCATCGCAGGTTACAGAGCAATGTGACATAGATTAACCCAATTCGAAGGTGTCAAAGCTACTCCATCTTTATTGGTAATTTTTACTCAGTGTTTGGACCAAATTGCAGCATAATATCTCAATATTTGGCTTAGTTATGGTGGAAACATGACCCCCTGTATATATGAATTACTGCAACCAGTATTTTTCATCCCAAGTCGCAGAATCTCCCTGCAGCGGATTTACTGCTAGCTGTAAGTCCCAAAGCTGTTGCATATTTATTGGTGCCACCCCCTCAGTCTTTGGCCCAAATTGCAGCATTACATCCCAATATTTGGCTTAGTTATCCTGCCAAAATGGCGCCCCAGGTATATGGGTTCTATGCAGCTAGACTACCCCATCGCAGGTTACAGAGCAATTTGACATAGATTAACCCAATTCGAAGGTGTCAAAGCTACTCCATCTTTATTGGTAATTTTTACTCAGTGTTTGGACCAAATTGCAGCATAATATCTCAATATTTGGCTTAGTTATGGTGGAAACATGACCCCCTGTATATATGAGCTGCTGCAACCAGTATATTTCATCCCAAGTCGCAGAATCTCCCTGCAGCGGATTTACTGCTAGCTGTAAGTCCCAAAGCTGTTGCATATTTATTGGTGCCACCCCCTCAGTCTTTGGGCCCAAATTGCAGCATTACATCCCAATATTTGGCTTAGTTATCCTGCCAAAAGTGGCGTCCCCAGGGGATATGGGTTCTATGCAGCTAGACTACCCCATCGCAGGTTACAGAGCAATGTGACATAGATTAACCCAATTCGAAGGTGTCAAAGCTACTCCATCTTTATTGGTAATTTTTACTCAGTGTTTGGACCAAATTGCAGCATAATATCTCAATATTTGGCTTAGTTATGGTGGAAACATGACCCCCTGTATATATGAACTGCTGCAACCAGTATATTTCATCCCAAGTCGCAGAATCTCCCTGCAGCGGATTTACTGCTAGCTGTAAGTCCCAAAGCTGTTGCATATTTATTGGTGCCACCCCCTCAGTCTTTGGCCCAAATTGCAGCATTACATCCCAATATTTGGCTTAGTTATCCTGCCAAAATGGCGTCCCAGGTATATGGGTTCTTTGCAGCTAGAATACCCCATCGCAGGTTACAGAGCAATGTGACATAGATTAACCCAATTCGAAGGTGTCAAAGCTACTCCATCTTTATTGGTAATTTTTACTCAGTGTTTGGACCAAATTGCAGCATAATATCTCAATATTTGGCTTAGTTATGGTGGAAACATGAGCCCCTGTATATATGAATTACTGCAACCAGTATATTTCATCCCAAGTCGCAGAATCTCCCTGCAGCGGATTTACTGCTAGCTGTAAGTCCCAAAGCTGTTGCATATTTATTGGTGCCACCCCCTCAGTCTTTGGCCCAAATTGCAGCATTACATCCCAATATTTGGCTTAGTTATCCTGCCAAAATGGCGTCCCAGGTATATGGGTTTTATGCAGCTAGACTACCCCATCGCAGGTTACAGAGCAATGTGACATAGATTAACCCAATTCGAAGGTGTCAAAGCTACTCCATCTTTATTGGTAATTTTTACTCAGTGTTTGGACCAAATTGCAGCATAATATCTCAATATTTGGCTTAGTTATGGTGGAAACATGACCCCCTGTATATATGAATTACTGCAACCAGTATATTTCATCCCAAGTCGCAGAATCTCCCTGCAGCGGATTTACTGCTAGCTGTAAGTCCCAAAGCTGTTGCATATTTATTGGTGCCACCCCCTCAGTCTTTGGCCCAAATTGCAGCATTACATCCCAATATTTGGCTTAGTTATCCTGCCAAAATGGCGTCCCAGGTATATGGGTTTTATGCAGCTAGACTACCCCATCGCAGGTTACAGAGCAATGTGACATAGATTAACCCAATTCGAAGGTGTCAAAGCTACTCCATCTTTATTGGTAATTTTTACTCAGTGTTTGGACCAAATTGCAGCATAATATCTCAATATTTGGCTTAGTTATGGTGGAAACATGACCCCCTGTATATATGAATTACTGCAACCAGTATATTTCATCCCAAGTCGCAGAATCTCCCTGCAGCGGATTTACTGCTAGCTGTAAGTCCCAAAGCTGTTTGCATATTTATTGGTGCCACCCCCTCAGTCTTTGCCCAAATTGCAGCATTACATCCCAATATTTGGCTTAGTTATCCTGCCAAAATGGCGTCCCAGGTATATGGGTTCTTATGCAGCTAGACTACCCCATCGCAGGTTACAGAGCAATGTGACATAGATTAACCCAATTCGAAGGTGTCAAAGCTACTCCATCTTTATTGGTAATTTTTACTCAGTGTTTGGACCAAATTGCAGCATAATATCTCAATATTTGGCTTAGTTATGGTGGAAACATGACCCCCTGTATATATGAATTACTGCAACCAGTATTTTTCATCCCAAGTCGCAGAATCTCCCTGCAGCGGATTTACTGCTAGCTGTAAGTCCCAAAGCTGTTGCATATTTATTGGTGCCACCCCCTCAGTCTTTGGCCCAAATTGCAGCATTACATCCCAATATTTGCTTAGTTATCCTGCCAAAATGGCGCCCCAGGTATATGGGTTCTATGCAGCTAGACTACCCCATCGCAGGTTACAGAGCAATTTGACATAGATTAACCCAATTCGAAGGTGTCAAAGCTACTCCATCTTTATTGGTAATTTTTACTCAGTGTTTGGACCAAATTGCAGCATAATATCTCAATATTTGGCTTAGTTATGGTGGAAACATGACCCCCTGTATATATGAGCTGCTGCAACCAGTATATTTCATCCCAAGTCGCAGAATCTCCCTGCAGCGGATTTACTGCTAGCTGTAAGTCCCCAAAGCTGTTGCATATTTATTGGTGCCACCCCCTCAGTCTTTGGCCCAAATTGCAGCATTACATCCCAATATTTGGCTTAGTTATCCTGCCAAAATGGCGTCCCAGGTATATGGGTTCTTTGCAGCTAGAATACCCCATCGCAGGTTACAGAGCAATGTGACATAGATTAACCCAATTCGAAGGTGTCAAAGCTACTCCATCTTTATTGGTAATTTTTACTCAGTGTTTGGACCAAATTGCAGCATAATATCTCAATATTTGGCTTAGTTATGGTGGAAACATGAGCCCCTGTATATATGAATTACTGCAACCAGTATATTTCATCCCAAGTCGCAGAATCTCCCTGCAGCGGATTTACTGCTAGCTGTAAGTCCCAAAGCTGTTGCATATTTATTGGTGCCACCCCCTCAGTCTTTGGCCCAAATTGCAGCATTACATCCCAATATTTGGCTTAGTTATCCTGCCAAAATGGCGTCCCAGGTATATGGGTTCTTTGCAGCTAGAATACCCCATCGCAGGTTACAGAGCAATGTGACATAGATTAACCCAATTCGAAGGTGTCAAAGCTACTCCATCTTTATTGGTAATTTTTACTCAGTGTTTGGACCAAATTGCAGCATAATATCTCAATATTTGGCTTAGTTATGGTGGAAACATGAGCCCCTGTATATATGAATTACTGCAACCAGTATATTTCATCCCAAGTCGCAGAATCTCCCTGCAGCGGATTTACTGCTAGCTGTAAGTCCCAAAGCTGTTGCATATTTATTGGTGCCACCCCCTCAGTCTTTGGCCCAAATTGCAGCATTACATCCCAATATTTGGCTTAGTTATCCTGCCAAAATGGCGTCCCAGGTATATGGGTTCTTTGCAGCTAGAATACCCCATCGCAGGTTACAGAGCAATGTGACATAGATTAACCCAATTCGAAGGTGTCAAAGCTACTCCATCTTTATTGGTAATTTTTACTCAGTGTTTGGACCAAATTGCAGCATAATATCTCAATATTTGGCTTAGTTATGGTGGAAACATGACCCCCTGTATATATGAATTACTGCAACCAGTATTTTTCATCCCAAGTCGCAGAATCTCCCTGCAGCGGATTTACTGCTAGCTGTAAGTCCCAAAGCTGTTGCATATTTATTGGTGCCACCCCCTCAGTCTTTGGCCCAAATTGCAGCATTACATCCCAATATTTGGCTTAGTTATCCTGCCAAAATGGCGTCCCAGGTATATGGGTTTTATGCAGCTAGACTACCCCATCGCAGGTTACAGAGCAATGTGACATAGATTAACCCAATTCGAAGGTGTCAAAGCTACTCCATCTTTATTGGTAATTTTTACTCAGTGTTTGGACCAAATTGCAGCATAATATCTCAATATTTGGCTTAGTTATGGTGGAAACATGACCCCCTGTATATATGAATTACTGCAACCAGTATATTTCATCCCAAGTCGCAGAATCTCCCTGCAGCGGATTTACTGCTAGCTGTAAGTCCCAAAGCTGTTGCATATTTATTGGTGCCACCCCCTCAGTCTTTGGCCCAAATTGCAGCATTACATCCCAATATTTGGCTTAGTTATCCTGCCAAAATGGCGTCCCAGGTATATGGGTTTTATGCAGCTAGACTACCCCATCGCAGGTTACAGAGCAATGTGACATAGATTAACCCAATTCGAAGGTGTCAAAGCTACTCCATCTTTATTGGTAATTTTTACTCAGTGTTTGGACCAAATTGCAGCATAATATCTCAATATTTGGCTTAGTTATGGTGGAAACATGACCCCCTGTATATATGAATTACTGCAACCAGTATTTTCATCCCAAGTCGCAGAATCTCCCTGCAGCGGATTTACTGCTAGCTGTAAGTCCCAAAGCTGTTGCATATTTATTGGTGCCACCCCCTCAGTCTTTGGCCCAAATTGCAGCATTACATCCCAATATTTGGCTTAGTTATCCTGCCAAAATGGCGCCCCAGGTATATGGGTTCTATGCAGCTAGACTACCCCATCGCAGGTTACAGAGCAATTTGACATAGATTAACCCAATTCGAAGGTGTCAAAGCTACTCCATCTTTATTGGTAATTTTTACTCAGTGTTTGGACCAAATTGCAGCATAATATCTCAATATTTGGCTTAGTTATGGTGGAAACATGACCCCCTGTATATATGAGCTGCTGCAACCAGTATATTTCATCCCAAGTCGCAGAATCTCCCTGCAGCGGATTTACTGCTAGCTGTAAGTCCCAAAGCTGTTGCATATTTATTGGTGCCACCCCCTCAGTCTTTGGCCCAAATTGCAGCATTACATCCCAATATTTGGCTTAGTTATCCTGCCAAAATGGCGTCCCAGGTATATGGGTTCTTTGCAGCTAGAATACCCCATCGCAGGTTACAGAGCAATGTGACATAGATTAACCCAATTCGAAGGTGTCAAAGCTACTCCATCTTTATTGGTAATTTTTACTCAGTGTTTGGACCAAATTGCAGCATAATATCTCAATATTTGGCTTAGTTATGGTGGAAACATGAGCCCCTGTATATATGAATTACTGCAACCAGTATATTTCATCCCAAGTCGCAGAATCTCCCTGCAGCGGATTTACTGCTAGCTGTAAGTCCCAAAGCTGTTGCATATTTATTGGTGCCACCCCCTCAGTCTTTGGCCCAAATTGCAGCATTACATCCCAATATTTGGCTTAGTTATCCTGCCAAAATGGCGTCCCAGGTATATGGGTTCTTTGCAGCTAGAATACCCCATCGCAGGTTACAGAGCAATGTGACATAGATTAACCCAATTCGAAGGTGTCAAAGCTACTCCATCTTTATTGGTAATTTTTACTCAGTGTTTGGACCAAATTGCAGCATAATATCTCAATATTTGGCTTAGTTATGGTGGAAACATGAGCCCCCTGTATATATGAATTACTGCAACCAGTATATTTCATCCCAAGTCGCAGAATCTCCCTGCAGCGGATTTACTGCTAGCTGTAAGTCCCAAAGCTGTTGCATATTTATTGGTGCCACCCCCTCAGTCTTTGGCCCAAATTGCAGCATTACATCCCAATATTTGGCTTAGTTATCCTGCCAAAATGGCGTCCCAGGTATATGGGTTCTTTGCAGCTAGAATACCCCATCGCAGGTTACAGAGCAATGTGACATAGATTAACCCAATTCGAAGGTGTCAAAGCTACTCCATCTTTATTGGTAATTTTTACTCAGTGTTTGGACCAAATTGCAGCATAATATCTCAATATTTGGCTTAGTTATGGTGGAAACATGACCCCCTGTATATATGAATTACTGCAACCAGTATTTTTCATCCCAAGTCGCAGAATCTCCCTGCAGCGGATTTACTGCTAGCTGTAAGTCCCAAAGCTGTTGCATATTTATTGGTGCCACCCCCTCAGTCTTTGGCCCAAATTGCAGCATTACATCCCAATATTTGGCTTAGTTATCCTGCCAAAATGGCGTCCCAGGTATATGGGTTTTATGCAGCTAGACTACCCCATCGCAGGTTACAGAGCAATGTGACATAGATTAACCCAATTCGAAGGTGTCAAAGCTACTCCATCTTTATTGGTAATTTTTACTCAGTGTTTGGACCAAATTGCAGCATAATATCTCAATATTTGGCTTAGTTATGGTGGAAACATGACCCCCTGTATATATGAACTGCTGCAACCAGTATATTTCATCCCAAGTCGCAGAATCTCCCTGCAGCGGATTTACTGCTAGCTGTAAGTCCCAAAGCTGTTGCATATTTATTGGTGCCACCCCCTCAGTCTTTGGCCCAAATTGCAGCATTACATCCCAATATTTGGCTTAGTTATCCTGCCAAAATGGCGTCCCAGGTATATGGGTTCTTAATGCAGCTAGAATACCCCATCGCAGGTTACAGAGCAATGTGACATAGATTAACCCAATTCGAAGGTGTCAAAGCTACTCCATCTTTATTGGTAATTTTTACTCAGTGTTTGGACCAAATTGCAGCATAATATCTCAATATTTGGCTTAGTTATGGTGGAAACATGAGCCCCTGTATATATGAGCTGCTGCAACCAGTATATTTCATCCCAAGTCGCAGAATCTCCCTGCAGCGGATTTACTGCTAGCTGTAAGTCCCAAAGCTGTTGCATATTTATTGGTGCCACCCCCTCAGTCTTTGGCCCAAATTGCAGCATTACATCCCAATATTTGGCTTAGTTATCCTGCCAAAATGGCGTCCCAGGTATATGGGTTCTTTGCAGCTAGAATACCCCATCGCAGGTTACAGAGCAATGTGACATAGATTAACCCAATTCGAAGGTGTCAAAGCTACTCCATCTTTATTGGTAATTTTTACTCAGTGTTTGGACCAAATTGCAGCATAATATCTCAATATTTGGCTTAGTTATGGTGGAAACATGAGCCCCTGTATATATGAATTACTGCAACCAGTATATTTCATCCCAAGTCGCAGAATCTCCCTGCAGCGGATTTACTGCTAGCTGTAAGTCCCAAAGCTGTTGCATATTTATTGGTGCCACCCCCTCAGTCTTTGGCCCAAATTGCAGCATTACATCCCAATATTTGGCTTAGTTATCCTGCCAAAATGGCGTCCCAGGTATATGGGTTCTTTGCAGCTAGAATACCCCATCGCAGGTTACAGAGCAATGTGACATAGATTAACCCAATTCGAAGGTGTCAAAGCTACTCCATCTTTATTGGTAATTTTTTACTCAGTGTTTGGACCAAATTGCAGCATAATATCTCAATATTTGGCTTAGTTATGGTGGAAACATGAGCCCCTGTATATATGAATTACTGCAACCAGTATATTTCATCCCAAGTCGCAGAATCTCCCTGCAGCGGATTTACTGCTAGCTGTAAGTCCCAAAGCTGTTGCATATTTATTGGTGCCACCCCCTCAGTCTTTGGCCCAAATTGCAGCATTACATCCCAATATTTGGCTTAGTTATCCTGCCAAAATGGCGTCCCAGGTATATGGGTTCTTTGCAGCTAGAATACCCCATCGCAGGTTACAGAGCAATGTGACATAGATTAACCCAATTCGAAGGTGTCAAAGCTACTCCATCTTTATTGGTAATTTTTACTCAGTGTTTGGACCAAATTGCAGCATAATATCTCAATATTTGGCTTAGTTATGGTGGAAACATGACCCCCTGTATATATGAATTACTGCAACCAGTATTTTTCATCCCAAGTCGCAGAATCTCCCTGCAGCGGATTTACTGCTAGCTGTAAGTCCCAAAGCTGTTGCATATTTATTGGTGCCACCCCCTCAGTCTTTGGCCCAAATTGCAGCATTACATCCCAATATTTGGCTTAGTTATCCTGCCAAAATGGCGCCCCAGGTATATGGGTTCTATGCAGCTAGACTACCCCATCGCAGGTTACAGAGCAATTTGACATAGATTAACCCAATTCGAAGGTGTCAAAGCTACTCCATCTTTATTGGTAATTTTTACTCAGTGTTTGGACCAAATTGCAGCATAATATCTCAATATTTGGCTTAGTTATGGTGGAAACATGACCCCCTGTATATATGAGCTGCTGCAACCAGTATATTTCATCCCAAGTCGCAGAATCTCCCTGCAGCGGATTTACTGCTAGCTGTAAGTCCCAAAGCTGTTGCATATTTATTGGTGCCACCCCCTCAGTCTTTGGCCCAAATTGCAGCATTACATCCCAATATTTGGCTTAGTTATCCTGCCAAAATGGCGCCCCAGGTATATGGGTTCTATGCAGCTAGACTACCCCATCGCAGGTTACAGAGCAATTTGACATAGATTAACCCAATTCGAAGGTGTCAAAGCTACTCCATCTTTATTGGTAATTTTTACTCAGTGTTTGGACCAAATTGCAGCATAATATCTCAATATTTGGCTTAGTTATGGTGGAAACATGACCCCCTGTATATATGAGCTGCTGCAACCAGTATATTTCATCCCAAGTCGCAGAATCTCCCTGCAGCGGATTTACTGCTAGCTGTAAGTCCCAAAGCTGTTGCATATTTATTGGTGCCACCCCCTCAGTCTTTGGCCCAAATTGCAGCATTACATCCCAATATTTGGCTTAGTTATCCTGCCAAAATGGCGTCCCAGGTATATGGGTTCTTTGCAGCTAGAATACCCCATCGCAGGTTACAGAGCAATGTGACATAGATTAACCCAATTCGAAGGTGTCAAAGCTACTCCATCTTTATTGGTAATTTTTACTCAGTGTTTGGACCAAATTGCAGCATAATATCTCAATATTTGGCTTAGTTATGGTGGAAACATGAGCCCCTGTATATATGAATTACTGCAACCAGTATATTTCATCCCAAGTCGCAGAATCTCCCTGCAGCGGATTTACTGCTAGCTGTAAGTCCCAAAGCTGTTGCATATTTATTGGTGCCACCCCCTCAGTCTTTGGCCCAAATTGCAGCATTACATCCCAATATTTGGCTTAGTTATCCTGCCAAAATGGCGTCCCAGGTATATGGGTTTTATGCAGCTAGACTACCCCATCGCAGGTTACAGAGCAATGTGACATAGATTAACCCAATTCGAAGGTGTCAAAGCTACTCCATCTTTATTGGTAATTTTTACTCAGTGTTTGGACCAAATTGCAGCATAATATCTCAATATTTGGCTTAGTTATGGTGGAAACATGACCCCCTGTATATATGAATTACTGCAACCAGTATATTTCATCCCAAGTCGCAGAATCTCCCTGCAGCGGATTTACTGCTAGCTGTAAGTCCCAAAGCTGTTGCATATTTATTGGTGCCACCCCCTCAGTCTTTGGCCCAAATTGCAGCATTACATCCCAATATTTGGCTTAGTTATCCTGCCAAAATGGCGTCCCAGGTATATGGGTTTTATGCAGCTAGACTACCCCATCGCAGGTTACAGAGCAATGTGACATAGATTAACCCAATTCGAAGGTGTCAAAGCTACTCCATCTTTATTGGTAATTTTTACTCAGTGTTTGGACCAAATTGCAGCATAATATCTCAATATTTGGCTTAGTTATGGTGGAAACATGACCCCCTGTATATATGAATTACTGCAACCAGTATATTTCATCCCAAGTCGCAGAATCTCCCTGCAGCGGATTTACTGCTAGCTGTAAGTCCCAAAGCTGTTGCATATTTATTGGTGCCACCCCCTCAGTCTTTGGCCCAAATTGCAGCATTACATCCCAATATTTGGCTTAGTTATCCTGCCAAAATGGCGTCCCAGGTATATGGGTTTTATGCAGCTAGACTACCCCATCGCAGGTTACAGAGCAATGTGACATAGATTAACCCAATTCGAAGGTGTCAAAGCTACTCCATCTTTATTGGTAATTTTTACTCAGTGTTTGGACCAAATTGCAGCATAATATCTCAATATTTGGCTTAGTTATGGTGGAAACATGACCCCCTGTATATATGAATTACTGCAACCAGTATTTTTCATCCCAAGTCGCAGAATCTCCCTGCAGCGGATTTACTGCTAGCTGTAAGTCCCAAAGCTGTTGCATATTTATTGGTGCCACCCCCTCAGTCTTTGGCCCAAATTGCAGCATTACATCCCAATATTTGGCTTAGTTATCCTGCCAAAATGGCGCCCCAGGTATATGGGTTCTATGCAGCTAGACTACCCCATCGCAGGTTACAGAGCAATTTGACATAGATTAACCCAATTCGAAGGTGTCAAAGCTACTCCATCTTTATTGGTAATTTTTACTCAGTGTTTGGACCAAATTGCAGCATAATATCTCAATATTTGGCTTAGTTATGGTGGAAACATGACCCCCTGTATATATGAGCTGCTGCAACCAGTATATTTCATCCCAAGTCGCAGAATCTCCCTGCAGCGGATTTACTGCTAGCTGTAAGTCCCAAAGCTGTTGCATATTTATTGGTGCCACCCCCTCAGTCTTTGGCCCAAATTGCAGCATTACATCCCAATATTTGGCTTAGTTATCCTGCCAAAATGGCGTCCCAGGTATATGGGTTCTTTGCAGCTAGAATACCCCATCGCAGGTTACAGAGCAATGTGACATAGATTAACCCAATTCGAAGGTGTCAAAGCTACTCCATCTTTATTGGTAATTTTTACTCAGTGTTTGGACCAAATTGCAGCATAATATCTCAATATTTGGCTTAGTTATGGTGGAAACATGAGCCCCTGTATATATGAATTACTGCAACCAGTATATTTCATCCCAAGTCGCAGAATCTCCCTGCAGCGGATTTACTGCTAGCTGTAAGTCCCAAAGCTGTTGCATATTTATTGGTGCCACCCCCTCAGTCTTTGGCCCAAATTGCAGCATTACATCCCAATATTTGGCTTAGTTATCCTGCCAAAATGGCGTCCCAGGTATATGGGTTCTTTGCAGCTAGAATACCCCATCGCAGGTTACAGAGCAATGTGACATAGATTAACCCAATTCGAAGGTGTCAAAGCTACTCCATCTTTATTGGTAATTTTTACTCAGTGTTTGGACCAAATTGCAGCATAATATCTCAATATTTGGCTTAGTTATGGTGGAAACATGAGCCCCTGTATATATGAATTACTGCAACCAGTATATTTCATCCCAAGTCGCAGAATCTCCCTGCAGCGGATTTACTGCTAGCTGTAAGTCCCAAAGCTGTTGCATATTTATTGGTGCCACCCCCTCAGTCTTTGGCCCAAATTGCAGCATTACATCCCAATATTTGGCTTAGTTATCCTGCCAAAATGGCGTCCCAGGTATATGGGTTCTTTGCAGCTAGAATACCCCATCGCAGGTTACAGAGCAATGTGACATAGATTAACCCAATTCGAAGGTGTCAAAGCTACTCCATCTTTATTGGTAATTTTTACTCAGTGTTTGGACCAAATTGCAGCATAATATCTCAATATTTGGCTTAGTTATGGTGGAAACATGACCCCCTGTATATATGAATTACTGCAACCAGTATTTTTCATCCCAAGTCGCAGAATCTCCCTGCAGCGGATTTACTGCTAGCTGTAAGTCCCAAAGCTGTTGCATATTTATTGGTGCCACCCCCTCAGTCTTTGGCCCAAATTGCAGCATTACATCCCAATATTTGGCTTAGTTATCCTGCCAAAATGGCGTCCCAGGTATATGGGTTTTATGCAGCTAGACTACCCCATCGCAGGTTACAGAGCAATGTGACATAGATTAACCCAATTCGAAGGTGTCAAAGCTACTCCATCTTTATTGGTAATTTTTACTCAGTGTTTGGACCAAATTGCAGCATAATATCTCAATATTTGGCTTAGTTATGGTGGAAACATGACCCCCTGTATATATGAATTACTGCAACCAGTATATTTCATCCCAAGTCGCAGAATCTCCCTGCAGCGGATTTACTGCTAGCTGTAAGTCCCAAAGCTGTTGCATATTTATTGGTGCCACCCCCTCAGTCTTTGGCCCAAATTGCAGCATTACATCCCAATATTTGGCTTAGTTATCCTGCCAAAATGGCGTCCCAGGTATATGGGTTTTATGCAGCTAGACTACCCCATCGCAGGTTACAGAGCAATGTGACATAGATTAACCCAATTCGAAGGTGTCAAAGCTACTCCATCTTTATTGGTAATTTTTACTCAGTGTTTGGACCAAATTGCAGCATAATATCTCAATATTTGGCTTAGTTATGGTGGAAACATGACCCCCTGTATATATGAATTACTGCAACCAGTATTTTTCATCCCAAGTCGCAGAATCTCCCTGCAGCGGATTTACTGCTAGCTGTAAGTCCCAAAGCTGTTGCATATTTATTGGTGCCACCCCCTCAGTCTTTGGCCCAAATTGCAGCATTACATCCCAATATTTGGCTTAGTTATCCTGCCAAAATGGCGCCCCAGGTATATGGGTTCTATGCAGCTAGACTACCCCATCGCAGGTTACAGAGCAATTTGACATAGATTAACCCAATTCGAAGGTGTCAAAGCTACTCCATCTTTATTGGTAATTTTTACTCAGTGTTTGGACCAAATTGCAGCATAATATCTCAATATTTGGCTTAGTTATGGTGGAAACATGACCCCCTGTATATATGAGCTGCTGCAACCAGTATATTTCATCCCAAGTCGCAGAATCTCCCTGCAGCGGATTTACTGCTAGCTGTAAGTCCCAAAGCTGTTGCATATTTATTGGTGCCACCCCCTCAGTCTTTGGCCCAAATTGCAGCATTACATCCCAATATTTGGCTTAGTTATCCTGCCAAAATGGCGTCCCAGGTATATGGGTTCTTTGCAGCTAGAATACCCCATCGCAGGTTACAGAGCAATGTGACATAGATTAACCCAATTCGAAGGTGTCAAAGCTACTCCATCTTTATTGGTAATTTTTACTCAGTGTTTGGACCAAATTGCAGCATAATATCTCAATATTTGGCTTAGTTATGGTGGAAACATGACCCCCTGTATATATGAATTACTGCAACCAGTATTTTTCATCCCAAGTCGCAGAATCTCCCTGCAGCGGATTTACTGCTAGCTGTAAGTCCCAAAGCTGTTGCATATTTATTGGTGCCACCCCCTCAGTCTTTGGCCCAAATTGCAGCATTACATCCCAATATTTGGCTTAGTTATCCTGCCAAAATGGCGCCCCAGGTATATGGGTTCTATGCAGCTAGACTACCCCATCGCAGGTTACAGAGCAATTTGACATAGATTAACCCAATTCGAAGGTGTCAAAGCTACTCCATCTTTATTGGTAATTTTTACTCAGTGTTTGGACCAAATTGCAGCATAATATCTCAATATTTGGCTTAGTTATGGTGGAAACATGACCCCCTGTATATATGAGCTGCTGCAACCAGTATATTTCATCCCAAGTCGCAGAATCTCCCTGCAGCGGATTTACTGCTAGCTGTAAGTCCCAAAGCTGTTGCATATTTATTGGTGCCACCCCCTCAGTCTTTGGCCCAAATTGCAGCATTACATCCCAATATTTGGCTTAGTTATCCTGCCAAAATGGCGTCCCAGGTATATGGGTTCTTTGCAGCTAGAATACCCCATCGCAGGTTACAGAGCAATGTGACATAGATTAACCCAATTCGAAGGTGTCAAAGCTACTCCATCTTTATTGGTAATTTTTACTCAGTGTTTGGACCAAATTGCAGCATAATATCTCAATATTTGGCTTAGTTATGGTGGAAACATGAGCCCCTGTATATATGAATTACTGCAACCAGTATATTTCATCCCAAGTCGCAGAATCTCCCTGCAGCGGATTTACTGCTAGCTGTAAGTCCCAAAGCTGTTGCATATTTATTGGTGCCACCCCCTCAGTCTTTGGCCCAAATTGCAGCATTACATCCCAATATTTGGCTTAGTTATCCTGCCAAAATGGCGTCCCAGGTATATGGGTTCTTTGCAGCTAGAATACCCCATCGCAGGTTACAGAGCAATGTGACATAGATTAACCCAATTCGAAGGTGTCAAAGCTACTCCATCTTTATTGGTAATTTTTACTCAGTGTTTGGACCAAATTGCAGCATAATATCTCAATATTTGGCTTAGTTATGGTGGAAACATGAGCCCCTGTATATATGAATTACTGCAACCAGTATATTTCATCCCAAGTCGCAGAATCTCCCTGCAGCGGATTTACTGCTAGCTGTAAGTCCCAAAGCTGTTGCATATTTATTGGTGCCACCCCCTCAGTCTTTGGCCCAAATTGCAGCATTACATCCCAATATTTGGCTTAGTTATCCTGCCAAAATGGCGTCCCAGGTATATGGGTTCTTTGCAGCTAGAATACCCCATCGCAGGTTACAGAGCAATGTGACATAGATTAACCCAATTCGAAGGTGTCAAAGCTACTCCATCTTTATTGGTAATTTTTACTCAGTGTTTGGACCAAATTGCAGCATAATATCTCAATATTTGGCTTAGTTATGGTGGAAACATGACCCCCTGTATATATGAATTACTGCAACCAGTATTTTTCATCCCAAGTCGCAGAATCTCCCTGCAGCGGATTTACTGCTAGCTGTAAGTCCCAAAGCTGTTGCATATTTATTGGTGCCACCCCCTCAGTCTTTGGCCCAAATTGCAGCATTACATCCCAATATTTGGCTTAGTTATCCTGCCAAAATGGCGCCCCAGGTATATGGGTTCTATGCAGCTAGACTACCCCATCGCAGGTTACAGAGCAATTTGACATAGATTAACCCAATTCGAAGGTGTCAAAGCTACTCCATCTTTATTGGTAATTTTTACTCAGTGTTTGGACCAAATTGCAGCATAATATCTCAATATTTGGCTTAGTTATGGTGGAAACATGACCCCCTGTATATATGAGCTGCTGCAACCAGTATATTTCATCCCAAGTCGCAGAATCTCCCTGCAGCGGATTTACTGCTAGCTGTAAGTCCCAAAGCTGTTGCATATTTATTGGTGCCACCCCCTCAGTCTTTGGCCCAAATTGCAGCATTACATCCCAATATTTGGCTTAGTTATCCTGCCAAAATGGCGTCCCAGGTATATGGGTTCTTTGCAGCTAGAATACCCCATCGCAGGTTACAGAGCAATGTGACATAGATTAACCCAATTCGAAGGTGTCAAAGCTACTCCATCTTTATTGGTAATTTTTACTCAGTGTTTGGACCAAATTGCAGCATAATATCTCAATATTTGGCTTAGTTATGGTGGAAACATGAGCCCCTGTATATATGAATTACTGCAACCAGTATATTTCATCCCAAGTCGCAGAATCTCCCTGCAGCGGATTTACTGCTAGCTGTAAGTCCCAAAGCTGTTGCATATTTATTGGTGCCACCCCCTCAGTCTTTGGCCCAAATTGCAGCATTACATCCCAATATTTGGCTTAGTTATCCTGCCAAAATGGCGTCCCAGGTATATGGGTTTTATGCAGCTAGACTACCCCATCGCAGGTTACAGAGCAATGTGACATAGATTAACCCAATTCGAAGGTGTCAAAGCTACTCCATCTTTATTGGTAATTTTTACTCAGTGTTTGGACCAAATTGCAGCATAATATCTCAATATTTGGCTTAGTTATGGTGGAAACATGACCCCCTGTATATATGAATTACTGCAACCAGTATATTTCATCCCAAGTCGCAGAATCTCCCTGCAGCGGATTTACTGCTAGCTGTAAGTCCCAAAGCTGTTGCATATTTATTGGTGCCACCCCCTCAGTCTTTGGCCCAAATTGCAGCATTACATCCCAATATTTGGCTTAATTATCCTGCCAAAATGGCGTCCCAGGTATATGGGTTTTATGCAGCTAGACTACCCCATCGCAGGTTACAGAGCAATGTGACATAGATTAACCCAATTCGAAGGTGTCAAAGCTACTCCATCTTTATTGGTAATTTTTACTCAGTGTTTGGACCAAATTGCAGCATAATATCTCAATATTTGGCTTAGTTATGGTGGAAACATGACCCCCTGTATATATGAATTACTGCAACCAGTATATTTCATCCCAAGTCGCAGAATCTCCCTGCAGCGGATTTACTGCTAGCTGTAAGTCCCAAAGCTGTTGCATATTTATTGGTGCCACCCCCTCAGTCTTTGGCCCAAATTGCAGCATTACATCCCAATATTTGGCTTAGTTATCCTGCCAAAATGGCGTCCCAGGTATATGGGTTTTATGCAGCTAGACTACCCCATCGCAGGTTACAGAGCAATGTGACATAGATTAACCCAATTCGAAGGTGTCAAAGCTACTCCATCTTTATTGGTAATTTTTACTCAGTGTTTGGACCAAATTGCAGCATAATATCTCAATATTTGGCTTAGTTATGGTGGAAACATGACCCCCTGTATATATGAATTACTGCAACCAGTATTTTTCATCCCAAGTCGCAGAATCTCCCTGCAGCGGATTTACTGCTAGCTGTAAGTCCCAAAGCTGTTGCATATTTATTGGTGCCACCCCCTCAGTCTTTGGCCCAAATTGCAGCATTACATCCCAATATTTGGCTTAGTTATCCTGCCAAAATGGCGCCCCAGGTATATGGGTTCTATGCAGCTAGACTACCCCATCGCAGGTTACAGAGCAATTTGACATAGATTAACCCAATTCGAAGGTGTCAAAGCTACTCCATCTTTATTGGTAATTTTTACTCAGTGTTTGGACCAAATTGCAGCATAATATCTCAATATTTGGCTTAGTTATGGTGGAAACATGACCCCCTGTATATATGAGCTGCTGCAACCAGTATATTTCATCCCAAGTCGCAGAATCTCCCTGCAGCGGATTTACTGCTAGCTGTAAGTCCCAAAGCTGTTGCATATTTATTGGTGCCACCCCCTCAGTCTTTGGCCCAAATTGCAGCATTACATCCCAATATTTGGCTTAGTTATCCTGCCAAAATGGCGTCCCAGGTATATGGGTTCTTTGCAGCTAGAATACCCCATCGCAGGTTACAGAGCAATGTGACATAGATTAACCCAATTCGAAGGTGTCAAAGCTACTCCATCTTTATTGGTAATTTTTACTCAGTGTTTGGACCAAATTGCAGCATAATATCTCAATATTTGGCTTAGTTATGGTGGAAACATGAGCCCCTGTATATATGAATTACTGCAACCAGTATATTTCATCCCAAGTCGCAGAATCTCCCTGCAGCGGATTTACTGCTAGCTGTAAGTCCCAAAGCTGTTGCATATTTATTGGTGCCACCCCCTCAGTCTTTGGCCCAAATTGCAGCATTACATCCCAATATTTGGCTTAGTTATCCTGCCAAAATGGCGTCCCAGGTATATGGGTTCTTTGCAGCTAGAATACCCCATCGCAGGTTACAGAGCAATGTGACATAGATTAACCCAATTCGAAGGTGTCAAAGCTACTCCATCTTTATTGGTAATTTTTACTCAGTGTTTGGACCAAATTGCAGCATAATATCTCAATATTTGGCTTAGTTATGGTGGAAACATGAGCCCCTGTATATATGAATTACTGCAACCAGTATATTTCATCCCAAGTCGCAGAATCTCCCTGCAGCGGATTTACTGCTAGCTGTAAGTCCCAAAGCTGTTGCATATTTATTGGTGCCACCCCCTCAGTCTTTGGCCCAAATTGCAGCATTACATCCCAATATTTGGCTTAGTTATCCTGCCAAAATGGCGTCCCAGGTATATGGGTTCTTTGCAGCTAGAATACCCCATCGCAGGTTACAGAGCAATGTGACATAGATTAACCCAATTCGAAGGTGTCAAAGCTACTCCATCTTTATTGGTAATTTTTACTCAGTGTTTGGACCAAATTGCAGCATAATATCTCAATATTTGGCTTAGTTATGGTGGAAACATGAGCCCCTGTATATATGAATTACTGCAACCAGTATATTTCATCCCAAGTCGCAGAATCTCCCTGCAGCGGATTTACTGCTAGCTGTAAGTCCCAAAGCTGTTGCATATTTATTGGTGCCACCCCCTCAGTCTTTGGCCCAAATTGCAGCATTACATCCCAATATTTGGCTTAGTTATCCTGCCAAAATGGCGTCCCAGGTATATGGGTTCTTTGCAGCTAGAATACCCCATCGCAGGTTACAGAGCAATGTGACATAGATTAACCCAATTCGAAGGTGTCAAAGCTACTCCATCTTTATTGGTAATTTTTACTCAGTGTTTGGACCAAATTGCAGCATAATATCTCAATATTTGGCTTAGTTATGGTGGAAACATGAGCCCCTGTATATATGAATTACTGCAACCAGTATATTTCATCCCAAGTCGCAGAATCTCCCTGCAGCGGATTTACTGCTAGCTGTAAGTCCCAAAGCTGTTGCATATTTATTGGTGCCACCCCCTCAGTCTTTGGCCCAAATTGCAGCATTACATCCCAATATTTGGCTTAGTTATCCTGCCAAAATGGCGTCCCAGGTATATGGGTTCTTTGCAGCTAGAATACCCCATCGCAGGTTACAGAGCAATGTGACATAGATTAACCCAATTCGAAGGTGTCAAAGCTACTCCATCTTTATTGGTAATTTTTACTCAGTGTTTGGACCAAATTGCAGCATAATATCTCAATATTTGGCTTAGTTATGGTGGAAACATGAGCCCCTGTATATATGAATTACTGCAACCAGTATATTTCATCCCAAGTCGCAGAATCTCCCTGCAGCGGATTTACTGCTAGCTGTAAGTCCCAAAGCTGTTGCATATTTATTGGTGCCACCCCCTCAGTCTTTGGCCCAAATTGCAGCATTACATCCCAATATTTGGCTTAGTTATCCTGCCAAAATGGCGTCCCAGGTATATGGGTTCTTTGCAGCTAGAATACCCCATCGCAGGTTACAGAGCAATGTGACATAGATTAACCCAATTCGAAGGTGTCAAAGCTACTCCATCTTTATTGGTAATTTTTACTCAGTGTTTGGACCAAATTGCAGCATAATATCTCAATATTTGGCTTAGTTATGGTGGAAACATGAGCCCCTGTATATATGAATTACTGCAACCAGTATATTTCATCCCAAGTCGCAGAATCTCCCTGCAGCGGATTTACTGCTAGCTGTAAGTCCCAAAGCTGTTGCATATTTATTGGTGCCACCCCCTCAGTCTTTGGCCCAAATTGCAGCATTACATCCCAATATTTGGCTTAGTTATCCTGCCAAAATGGCGTCCCAGGTATATGGGTTCTTTGCAGCTAGAATACCCCATCGCAGGTTACAGAGCAATGTGACATAGATTAACCCAATTCGAAGGTGTCAAAGCTACTCCATCTTTATTGGTAATTTTTACTCAGTGTTTGGACCAAATTGCAGCATAATATCTCAATATTTGGCTTAGTTATGGTGGAAACATGAGCCCCTGTATATATGAATTACTGCAACCAGTATATTTCATCCCAAGTCGCAGAATCTCCCTGCAGCGGATTTACTGCTAGCTGTAAGTCCCAAAGCTGTTGCATATTTATTGGTGCCACCCCCTCAGTCTTTGGCCCAAATTGCAGCATTACATCCCAATATTTGGCTTAGTTATCCTGCCAAAATGGCGTCCCAGGTATATGGGTTTTATGCAGCTAGACTACCCCATCGCAGGTTACAGAGCAATGTGACATAGATTAACCCAATTCGAAGGTGTCAAAGCTACTCCATCTTTATTGGTAATTTTTACTCAGTGTTTGGACCAAATTGCAGCATAATATCTCAATATTTGGCTTAGTTATGGTGGAAACATGACCCCCTGTATATATGAATTACTGCAACCAGTATATTTCATCCCAAGTCGCAGAATCTCCCTGCAGCGGATTTACTGCTAGCTGTAAGTCCCAAAGCTGTTGCATATTTATTGGTGCCACCCCCTCAGTCTTTGGCCCAAATTGCAGCATTACATCCCAATATTTGGCTTAGTTATCCTGCCAAAATGGCGTCCCAGGTATATGGGTTTTATGCAGCTAGACTACCCCATCGCAGGTTACAGAGCAATGTGACATAGATTAACCCAATTCGAAGGTGTCAAAGCTACTCCATCTTTATTGGTAATTTTTACTCAGTGTTTGGACCAAATTGCAGCATAATATCTCAATATTTGGCTTAGTTATGGTGGAAACATGACCCCCTGTATATATGAATTACTGCAACCAGTATATTTCATCCCAAGTCGCAGAATCTCCCTGCAGCGGATTTACTGCTAGCTGTAAGTCCCAAAGCTGTTGCATATTTATTGGTGCCACCCCCTCAGTCTTTGGCCCAAATTGCAGCATTACATCCCAATATTTGGCTTAGTTATCCTGCCAAAATGGCGTCCCAGGTATATGGGTTTTATGCAGCTAGACTACCCCATCGCAGGTTACAGAGCAATGTGACATAGATTAACCCAATTCGAAGGTGTCAAAGCTACTCCATCTTTATTGGTAATTTTTACTCAGTGTTTGGACCAAATTGCAGCATAATATCTCAATATTTGGCTTAGTTATGGTGGAAACATGAGCCCCTGTATATATGAATTACTGCAACCAGTATATTTCATCCCAAGTCGCAGAATCTCCCTGCAGCGGATTTACTGCTAGCTGTAAGTCCCAAAGCTGTTGCATATTTATTGGTGCCACCCCCTCAGTCTTTGGCCCAAATTGCAGCATTACATCCCAATATTTGGCTTAGTTATCCTGCCAAAATGGCGTCCCAGGTATATGGGTTCTTTGCAGCTAGAATACCCCATCGCAGGTTACAGAGCAATGTGACATAGATTAACCCAATTCGAAGGTGTCAAAGCTACTCCATCTTTATTGGTAATTTTTACTCAGTGTTTGGACCAAATTGCAGCATAATATCTCAATATTTGGCTTAGTTATGGTGGAAACATGAGCCCCTGTATATATGAATTACTGCAACCAGTATATTTCATCCCAAGTCGCAGAATCTCCCTGCAGCGGATTTACTGCTAGCTGTAAGTCCCAAAGCTGTTGCATATTTATTGGTGCCACCCCCTCAGTCTTTGGCCCAAATTGCAGCATTACATCCCAATATTTGGCTTAGTTATCCTGCCAAAATGGCGTCCCAGGTATATGGGTTTTATGCAGCTAGACTACCCCATCGCAGGTTACAGAGCAATGTGACATAGATTAACCCAATTCGAAGGTGTCAAAGCTACTCCATCTTTATTGGTAATTTTTACTCAGTGTTTGGACCAAATTGCAGCATAATATCTCAATATTTGGCTTAGTTATGGTGGAAACATGACCCCCTGTATATATGAATTACTGCAACCAGTATATTTCATCCCAAGTCGCAGAATCTCCCTGCAGCGGATTTACTGCTAGCTGTAAGTCCCAAAGCTGTTGCATATTTATTGGTGCCACCCCCTCAGTCTTTGGCCCAAATTGCAGCATTACATCCCAATATTTGGCTTAGTTATCCTGCCAAAATGGCGTCCCAGGTATATGGGTTTTATGCAGCTAGACTACCCCATCGCAGGTTACAGAGCAATGTGACATAGATTAACCCAATTCGAAGGTGTCAAAGCTACTCCATCTTTATTGGTAATTTTTACTCAGTGTTTGGACCAAATTGCAGCATAATATCTCAATATTTGGCTTAGTTATGGTGGAAACATGACCCCCTGTATATATGAATTACTGCAACCAGTATATTTCATCCCAAGTCGCAGAATCTCCCTGCAGCGGATTTACTGCTAGCTGTAAGTCCCAAAGCTGTTGCATATTTATTGGTGCCACCCCCTCAGTCTTTGGCCCAAATTGCAGCATTACATCCCAATATTTGGCTTAGTTATCCTGCCAAAATGGCGTCCCAGGTATATGGGTTTTATGCAGCTAGACTACCCCATCGCAGGTTACAGAGCAATGTGACATAGATTAACCCAATTCGAAGGTGTCAAAGCTACTCCATCTTTATTGGTAATTTTTACTCAGTGTTTGGACCAAATTGCAGCATAATATCTCAATATTTGGCTTAGTTATGGTGGAAACATGAGCCCCTGTATATATGAATTACTGCAACCAGTATATTTCATCCCAAGTCGCAGAATCTCCCTGCAGCGGATTTACTGCTAGCTGTAAGTCCCAAAGCTGTTGCATATTTATTGGTGCCACCCCCTCAGTCTTTGGCCCAAATTGCAGCATTACATCCCAATATTTGGCTTAGTTATCCTGCCAAAATGGCGTCCCAGGTATATGGGTTCTTTGCAGCTAGAATACCCCATCGCAGGTTACAGAGCAATGTGACATAGATTAACCCAATTCGAAGGTGTCAAAGCTACTCCATCTTTATTGGTAATTTTTACTCAGTGTTTGGACCAAATTGCAGCATAATATCTCAATATTTGGCTTAGTTATGGTGGAAACATGAGCCCCTGTATATATGAATTACTGCAACCAGTATATTTCATCCCAAGTCGCAGAATCTCCCTGCAGCGGATTTACTGCTAGCTGTAAGTCCCAAAGCTGTTGCATATTTATTGGTGCCACCCCCTCAGTCTTTGGCCCAAATTGCAGCATTACATCCCAATATTTGGCTTAGTTATCCTGCCAAAATGGCGTCCCAGGTATATGGGTTCTTTGCAGCTAGAATACCCCATCGCAGGTTACAGAGCAATGTGACATAGATTAACCCAATTCGAAGGTGTCAAAGCTACTCCATCTTTATTGGTAATTTTTACTCAGTGTTTGGACCAAATTGCAGCATAATATCTCAATATTTGGCTTAGTTATGGTGGAAACATGAGCCCCTGTATATATGAATTACTGCAACCAGTATATTTCATCCCAAGTCGCAGAATCTCCCTGCAGCGGATTTACTGCTAGCTGTAAGTCCCAAAGCTGTTGCATATTTATTGGTGCCACCCCCTCAGTCTTTGGCCCAAATTGCAGCATTACATCCCAATATTTGGCTTAGTTATCCTGCCAAAATGGCGTCCCAGGTATATGGGTTTTATGCAGCTAGACTACCCCATCGCAGGTTACAGAGCAATGTGACATAGATTAACCCACTTCGAAGGTGTCAAAGCTACTCCATCTTTATTGGTAATTTTTACTCAGTGTTTGGACCAAATTGCAGCATAATATCTCAATATTTGGCTTAGTTATGGTGGAAACATGACCCCCTGTATATATGAATTACTGCAACCAGTATATTTCATCCCAAGTCGCAGAATCTCCCTGCAGCGGATTTACTGCTAGCTGTAAGTCCCAAAGCTGTTGCATATTTATTGGTGCCACCCCCTCAGTCTTTGGCCCAAATTGCAGCATTACATCCCAATATTTGGCTTAGTTATCCTGCCAAAATGGCGTCCCAGGTATATGGGTTTTATGCAGCTAGACTACCCCATCGCAGGTTACAGAGCAATGTGACATAGATTAACCCAATTCGAAGGTGTCAAAGCTACTCCATCTTTATTGGTAATTTTTACTCAGTGTTTGGACCAAATTGCAGCATAATATCTCAATATTTGGCTTAGTTATGGTGGAAACATGACCCCCTGTATATATGAATTACTGCAACCAGTATATTTCATCCCAAGTCGCAGAATCTCCCTGCAGCGGATTTACTGCTAGCTGTAAGTCCCAAAGCTGTTGCATATTTATTGGTGCCACCCCCTCAGTCTTTGGCCCAAATTGCAGCATTACATCCCAATATTTGGCTTAGTTATCCTGCCAAAATGGCGTCCCAGGTATATGGGTTTTATGCAGCTAGACTACCCCATCGCAGGTTACAGAGCAATGTGACATAGATTAACCCAATTCGAAGGTGTCAAAGCTACTCCATCTTTATTGGTAATTTTTACTCAGTGTTTGGACCAAATTGCAGCATAATATCTCAATATTTGGCTTAGTTATGGTGGAAACATGACCCCCTGTATATATGAATTACTGCAACCAGTATATTTCATCCCAAGTCGCAGAATCTCCCTGCAGCGGATTTACTGCTAGCTGTAAGTCCCAAAGCTGTTGCATATTTATTGGTGCCACCCCCTCAGTCTTTGGCCCAAATTGCAGCATTACATCCCAATATTTGGCTTAGTTATCCTGCCAAAATGGCGTCCCAGGTATATGGGTTTTATGCAGCTAGACTACCCCATCGCAGGTTACAGAGCAATGTGACATAGATTAACCCAATTCGAAGGTGTCAAAGCTACTCCATCTTTATTGGTAATTTTTACTCAGTGTTTGGACCAAATTGCAGCATAATATCTCAATATTTGGCTTAGTTATGGTGGAAACATGACCCCCTGTATATATGAATTACTGCAACCAGTATTTTTCATCCCAAGTCGCAGAATCTCCCTGCAGCGGATTTACTGCTAGCTGTAAGTCCCAAAGCTGTTGCATATTTATTGGTGCCACCCCCTCAGTCTTTGGCCCAAATTGCAGCATTACATCCCAATATTTGGCTTAGTTATCCTGCCAAAATGGCGCCCCAGGTATATGGGTTCTATGCAGCTAGACTACCCCATCGCAGGTTACAGAGCAATTTGACATAGATTAACCCAATTCGAAGGTGTCAAAGCTACTCCATCTTTATTGGTAATTTTTACTCAGTGTTTGGACCAAATTGCAGCATAATATCTCAATATTTGGCTTAGTTATGGTGGAAACATGACCCCCTGTATATATGAGCTGCTGCAACCAGTATATTTCATCCCAAGTCGCAGAATCTCCCTGCAGCGGATTTACTGCTAGCTGTAAGTCCCAAAGCTGTTGCATATTTATTGGTGCCACCCCCTCAGTCTTTGGCCCAAATTGCAGCATTACATCCCAATATTTGGCTTAGTTATCCTGCCAAAATGGCGTCCCAGGTATATGGGTTCTTTGCAGCTAGAATACCCCATCGCAGGTTACAGAGCAATGTGACATAGATTAACCCAATTCGAAGGTGTCAAAGCTACTCCATCTTTATTGGTAATTTTTACTCAGTGTTTGGACCAAATTGCAGCATAATATCTCAATATTTGGCTTAGTTATGGTGGAAACATGAGCCCCTGTATATATGAATTACTGCAACCAGTATATTTCATCCCAAGTCGCAGAATCTCCCTGCAGCGGATTTACTGCTAGCTGTAAGTCCCAAAGCTGTTGCATATTTATTGGTGCCACCCCCTCAGTCTTTGGCCCAAATTGCAGCATTACATCCCAATATTTGGCTTAGTTATCCTGCCAAAATGGCGTCCCAGGTATATGGGTTCTTTGCAGCTAGAATACCCCATCGCAGGTTACAGAGCAATGTGACATAGATTAACCCAATTCGAAGGTGTCAAAGCTACTCCATCTTTATTGGTAATTTTTACTCAGTGTTTGGACCAAATTGCAGCATAATATCTCAATATTTGGCTTAGTTATGGTGGAAACATGACCCCCTGTATATATGAATTACTGCAACCAGTATTTTTCATCCCAAGTCGCAGAATCTCCCTGCAGCGGATTTACTGCTAGCTGTAAGTCCCAAAGCTGTTGCATATTTATTGGTGCCACCCCCTCAGTCTTTGGCCCAAATTGCAGCATTACATCCCAATATTTGGCTTAGTTATCCTGCCAAAATGGCGCCCCAGGTATATGGGTTCTATGCAGCTAGACTACCCCATCGCAGGTTACAGAGCAATTTGACATAGATTAACCCAATTCGAAGGTGTCAAAGCTACTCCATCTTTATTGGTAATTTTTACTCAGTGTTTGGACCAAATTGCAGCATAATATCTCAATATTTGGCTTAGTTATGGTGGAAACATGACCCCCTGTATATATGAGCTGCTGCAACCAGTATATTTCATCCCAAGTCGCAGAATCTCCCTGCAGCGGATTTACTGCTAGCTGTAAGTCCCAAAGCTGTTGCATATTTATTGGTGCCACCCCCTCAGTCTTTGGCCCAAATTGCAGCATTACATCCCAATATTTGGCTTAGTTATCCTGCCAAAATGGCGTCCCAGGTATATGGGTTCTTTGCAGCTAGAATACCCCATCGCAGGTTACAGAGCAATGTGACATAGATTAACCCAATTCGAAGGTGTCAAAGCTACTCCATCTTTATTGGTAATTTTTACTCAGTGTTTGGACCAAATTGCAGCATAATATCTCAATATTTGGCTTAGTTATGGTGGAAACATGAGCCCCTGTATATATGAATTACTGCAACCAGTATATTTCATCCCAAGTCGCAGAATCTCCCTGCAGCGGATTTACTGCTAGCTGTAAGTCCCAAAGCTGTTGCATATTTATTGGTGCCACCCCCTCAGTCTTTGGCCCAAATTGCAGCATTACATCCCAATATTTGGCTTAGTTATCCTGCCAAAATGGCGTCCCAGGTATATGGGTTTTATGCAGCTAGACTACCCCATCGCAGGTTACAGAGCAATGTGACATAGATTAACCCAATTCGAAGGTGTCAAAGCTACTCCATCTTTATTGGTAATTTTTACTCAGTGTTTGGACCAAATTGCAGCATAATATCTCAATATTTGGCTTAGTTATGGTGGAAACATGACCCCCTGTATATATGAATTACTGCAACCAGTATATTTCATCCCAAGTCGCAGAATCTCCCTGCAGCGGATTTACTGCTAGCTGTAAGTCCCAAAGCTGTTGCATATTTATTGGTGCCACCCCCTCAGTCTTTGGCCCAAATTGCAGCATTACATCCCAATATTTGGCTTAGTTATCCTGCCAAAATGGCGTCCCAGGTATATGGGTTTTATGCAGCTAGACTACCCCATCGCAGGTTACAGAGCAATGTGACATAGATTAACCCAATTCGAAGGTGTCAAAGCTACTCCATCTTTATTGGTAATTTTTACTCAGTGTTTGGACCAAATTGCAGCATAATATCTCAATATTTGGCTTAGTTATGGTGGAAACATGACCCCCTGTATATATGAATTACTGCAACCAGTATATTTCATCCCAAGTCGCAGAATCTCCCTGCAGCGGATTTACTGCTAGCTGTAAGTCCCAAAGCTGTTGCATATTTATTGGTGCCACCCCCTCAGTCTTTGGCCCAAATTGCAGCATTACATCCCAATATTTGGCTTAGTTATCCTGCCAAAATGGCGTCCCAGGTATATGGGTTTTATGCAGCTAGACTACCCCATCGCAGGTTACAGAGCAATGTGACATAGATTAACCCAATTCGAAGGTGTCAAAGCTACTCCATCTTTATTGGTAATTTTTACTCAGTGTTTGGACCAAATTGCAGCATAATATCTCAATATTTGGCTTAGTTATGGTGGAAACATGACCCCCTGTATATATGAATTACTGCAACCAGTATTTTTCATCCCAAGTCGCAGAATCTCCCTGCAGCGGATTTACTGCTAGCTGTAAGTCCCAAAGCTGTTGCATATTTATTGGTGCCACCCCCTCAGTCTTTGGCCCAAATTGCAGCATTACATCCCAATATTTGGCTTAGTTATCCTGCCAAAATGGCGCCCCAGGTATATGGGTTCTATGCAGCTAGACTACCCCATCGCAGGTTACAGAGCAATTTGACATAGATTAACCCAATTCGAAGGTGTCAAAGCTACTCCATCTTTATTGGTAATTTTTACTCAGTGTTTGGACCAAATTGCAGCATAATATCTCAATATTTGGCTTAGTTATGGTGGAAACATGACCCCCTGTATATATGAGCTGCTGCAACCAGTATATTTCATCCCAAGTCGCAGAATCTCCCTGCAGCGGATTTACTGCTAGCTGTAAGTCCCAAAGCTGTTGCATATTTATTGGTGCCACCCCCTCAGTCTTTGGCCCAAATTGCAGCATTACATCCCAATATTTGGCTTAGTTATCCTGCCAAAATGGCGTCCCAGGTATATGGGTTCTTTGCAGCTAGAATACCCCATCGCAGGTTACAGAGCAATGTGACATAGATTAACCCAATTCGAAGGTGTCAAAGCTACTCCATCTTTATTGGTAATTTTTACTCAGTGTTTGGACCAAATTGCAGCATAATATCTCAATATTTGGCTTAGTTATGGTGGAAACATGAGCCCCTGTATATATGAATTACTGCAACCAGTATATTTCATCCCAAGTCGCAGAATCTCCCTGCAGCGGATTTACTGCTACCTGTAAGTCCCAAAGCTGTTGCATATTTATTGGTGCCACCCCCTCAGTCTTTGGCCCAAATTGCAGCATTACATCCCAATATTTGGCTTAGTTATCCTGCCAAAATGGCGTCCCAGGTATATGGGTTCTTTGCAGCTAGAATACCCCATCGCAGGTTACAGAGCAATGTGACATAGATTAACCCAATTCGAAGGTGTCAAAGCTACTCCATCTTTATTGGTAATTTTTACTCAGTGTTTGGACCAAATTGCAGCATAATATCTCAATATTTGGCTTAGTTATGGTGGAAACATGAGCCCCTGTATATATGAATTACTGCAACCAGTATATTTCATCCCAAGTCGCAGAATCTCCCTGCAGCGGATTTACTGCTAGCTGTAAGTCCCAAAGCTGTTGCATATTTATTGGTGCCACCCCCTCAGTCTTTGGCCCAAATTGCAGCATTACATCCCAATATTTGGCTTAGTTATCCTGCCAAAATGGCGTCCCAGGTATATGGGTTCTTTGCAGCTAGAATACCCCATCGCAGGTTACAGAGCAATGTGACATAGATTAACCCAATTCGAAGGTGTCAAAGCTACTCCATCTTTATTGGTAATTTTTACTCAGTGTTTGGACCAAATTGCAGCATAATATCTCAATATTTGGCTTAGTTATGGTGGAAACATGACCCCCTGTATATATGAATTACTGCAACCAGTATTTTTCATCCCAAGTCGCAGAATCTCCCTGCAGCGGATTTACTGCTAGCTGTAAGTCCCAAAGCTGTTGCATATTTATTGGTGCCACCCCCTCAGTCTTTGGCCCAAATTGCAGCATTACATCCCAATATTTGGCTTAGTTATCCTGCCAAAATGGCGTCCCAGGTATATGGGTTTTATGCAGCTAGACTACCCCATCGCAGGTTACAGAGCAATGTGACATAGATTAACCCAATTCGAAGGTGTCAAAGCTACTCCATCTTTATTGGTAATTTTTACTCAGTGTTTGGACCAAATTGCAGCATAATATCTCAATATTTGGCTTAGTTATGGTGGAAACATGACCCCCTGTATATATGAATTACTGCAACCAGTATATTTCATCCCAAGTCGCAGAATCTCCCTGCAGCGGATTTACTGCTAGCTGTAAGTCCCAAAGCTGTTGCATATTTATTGGTGCCACCCCCTCAGTCTTTGGCCCAAATTGCAGCATTACATCCCAATATTTGGCTTAGTTATCCTGCCAAAATGGCGTCCCAGGTATATGGGTTTTATGCAGCTAGACTACCCCATCGCAGGTTACAGAGCAATGTGACATAGATTAACCCAATTCGAAGGTGTCAAAGCTACTCCATCTTTATTGGTAATTTTTACTCAGTGTTTGGACCAAATTGCAGCATAATATCTCAATATTTGGCTTAGTTATGGTGGAAACATGACCCCCTGTATATATGAATTACTGCAACCAGTATATTTCATCCCAAGTCGCAGAATCTCCCTGCAGCGGATTTACTGCTAGCTGTAAGTCCCAAAGCTGTTGCATATTTATTGGTGCCACCCCCTCAGTCTTTGGCCCAAATTGCAGCATTACATCCCAATATTTGGCTTAGTTATCCTGCCAAAATGGCGTCCCAGGTATATGGGTTTTATGCAGCTAGACTACCCCATCGCAGGTTACAGAGCAATGTGACATAGATTAACCCAATTCGAAGGTGTCAAAGCTACTCCATCTTTATTGGTAATTTTTACTCAGTGTTTGGACCAAATTGCAGCATAATATCTCAATATTTGGCTTAGTTATGGTGGAAACATGACCCCCTGTATATATGAATTACTGCAACCAGTATTTTTCATCCCAAGTCGCAGAATCTCCCTGCAGCGGATTTACTGCTAGCTGTAAGTCCCAAAGCTGTTGCATATTTATTGGTGCCACCCCCTCAGTCTTTGGCCCAAATTGCAGCATTACATCCCAATATTTGGCTTAGTTATCCTGCCAAAATGGCGCCCCAGGTATATGGGTTCTATGCAGCTAGACTACCCCATCGCAGGTTACAGAGCAATTTGACATAGATTAACCCAATTCGAAGGTGTCAAAGCTACTCCATCTTTATTGGTAATTTTTACTCAGTGTTTGGACCAAATTGCAGCATAATATCTCAATATTTGGCTTAGTTATGGTGGAAACATGACCCCCTGTATATATGAGCTGCTGCAACCAGTATATTTCATCCCAAGTCGCAGAATCTCCCTGCAGCGGATTTACTGCTAGCTGTAAGTCCCAAAGCTGTTGCATATTTATTGGTGCCACCCCCTCAGTCTTTGGCCCAAATTGCAGCATTACATCCCAATATTTGGCTTAGTTATCCTGCCAAAATGGCGTCCCAGGTATATGGGTTCTTTGCAGCTAGAATACCCCATCGCAGGTTACAGAGCAATGTGACATAGATTAACCCAATTCGAAGGTGTCAAAGCTACTCCATCTTTATTGGTAATTTTTACTCAGTGTTTGGACCAAATTGCAGCATAATATCTCAATATTTGGCTTAGTTATGGTGGAAACATGAGCCCCTGTATATATGAATTACTGCAACCAGTATATTTCATCCCAAGTCGCAGAATCTCCCTGCAGCGGATTTACTGCTAGCTGTAAGTCCCAAAGCTGTTGCATATTTATTGGTGCCACCCCCTCAGTCTTTGGCCCAAATTGCAGCATTACATCCCAATATTTGGCTTAGTTATCCTGCCAAAATGGCGTCCCAGGTATATGGGTTCTTTGCAGCTAGAATACCCCATCGCAGGTTACAGAGCAATGTGACATAGATTAACCCAATTCGAAGGTGTCAAAGCTACTCCATCTTTATTGGTAATTTTTACTCAGTGTTTGGACCAAATTGCAGCATAATATCTCAATATTTGGCTTAGTTATGGTGGAAACATGAGCCCCTGTATATATGAATTACTGCAACCAGTATATTTCATCCCAAGTCGCAGAATCTCCCTGCAGCGGATTTACTGCTAGCTGTAAGTCCCAAAGCTGTTGCATATTTATTGGTGCCACCCCCTCAGTCTTTGGCCCAAATTGCAGCATTACATCCCAATATTTGGCTTAGTTATCCTGCCAAAATGGCGTCCCAGGTATATGGGTTCTTTGCAGCTAGAATACCCCATCGCAGGTTACAGAGCAATGTGACATAGATTAACCCAATTCGAAGGTGTCAAAGCTACTCCATCTTTATTGGTAATTTTTACTCAGTGTTTGGACCAAATTGCAGCATAATATCTCAATATTTGGCTTAGTTATGGTGGAAACATGACCCCCTGTATATATGAATTACTGCAACCAGTATTTTTCATCCCAAGTCGCAGAATCTCCCTGCAGCGGATTTACTGCTAGCTGTAAGTCCCAAAGCTGTTGCATATTTATTGGTGCCACCCCCTCAGTCTTTGGCCCAAATTGCAGCATTACATCCCAATATTTGGCTTAGTTATCCTGCCAAAATGGCGTCCCAGGTATATGGGTTTTATGCAGCTAGACTACCCCATCGCAGGTTACAGAGCAATGTGACATAGATTAACCCAATTCGAAGGTGTCAAAGCTACTCCATCTTTATTGGTAATTTTTACTCAGTGTTTGGACCAAATTGCAGCATAATATCTCAATATTTGGCTTAGTTATGGTGGAAACATGACCCCCTGTATATATGAATTACTGCAACCAGTATATTTCATCCCAAGTCGCAGAATCTCCCTGCAGCGGATTTACTGCCAGCTGTAAGTCCCAAAGCTGTTGCATATTTATTGGTGCCACCCCCTCAGTCTTTGGCCCAAATTGCAGCATTACATCCCAATATTTGGCTTAGTTATCCTGCCAAAATGGCGTCCCAGGTATATGGGTTTTATGCAGCTAGACTACCCCATCGCAGGTTACAGAGCAATGTGACATGGATTAACCCAATTCGAAGGTGTCAAAGCTACTCCATCTTTATTGGTAATTTTTACTCAGTGTTTGGACCAAATTGCAGCATAATATCTCAATATTTGGCTTAGTTCTGGTGGAAACATGACCCCCTGTATATATGAATTACTGCAACCAGTATATTTCATCCCAAGTCGCAGAATCTCCCTGCAGCGGATTTACTGCCAGCTGTAAGTCCCAAAGCTGTTGCATATTTATTGGTGCCACCCCCTCAGTCTTTGGCCCAAATTGCAGCATTACATCCCAATATTTGGCTTAGTTATCCTGCCAAAATGGCGTCCCAGGTATATGGGTTTTATGCAGCTAGACTACCCCATCGCAGGTTACAGAGCAATGTGACATGGATTAACCCAATTCGAAGGTGTCAAAGCTACTCCATCTTTATTGGTAATTTTTACTCAGTGTTTGGACCAAATTGCAGCATAATATCTCAATATTTGGCTTAGTTCTGGTGGAAACATGACCCCCTGTATATATGAAGGTGGAACAGCTTTGAGACATACAGAGGAGTTAAACCCATGTCACATTGCTCTGTAACCTGCAATGGAGGGGTCTGGCTTCAATAAACCCATGTAGGTAGTGCGCCATTTTGGCGGCCTGGCCAAGCCAAATATTGGGCTATAATGCTGCAACTTGGCCCAATTATTGAGGGAGTGGCACTAATAAATATAGAACAGCTTTGACACTTACATCTGTGAAGGAAACTCTTGTCGCAGGATTTTACGACTGGTAATGGGGTACACTGGTTGCAGTGAACTAGTATATACAGCGGGTCATATTTCCACCATAACTAAGCCAAATATCAAAATATTATGCTGCAATTTGGACCAAACACTGTGTGAATTACACCAATAAAGGTGAAATAGCTTTAAGACATACAGAGGAGTTAAACCCATGTCACATTGCTCTGTAACCTGCAATGGAGGGGTCTGGCTTCAATAAACCCATGTAGGTAGTGCACCATTTTGGCGGCCTGGCCAAGCCAAATATTGGGCTATAATGCTGCAACTTGGCCCAATTATTGATGGAGTGGCACTAATAAATATAGAACAGCTTTGACACTTACATCTGTGAAGGAAACTCTTGTCGTAGGATTTTACGACTGGTAATGGGGTACACTGGTTGCAGTGAACTAGTATATACAGCGGGTCATATTTCCACCATAACTAAGCCAAATATCAAAATATTATGCTGCAATTTGGACCAAACACTGAGTGAATTACACCAATAAAGGTGAAATAGCTTTAAGACATACAGAGGAGTTAAACCCATGTCACATTGCTCTGTAACCTGCAATGGAGGGGTCTGGCTTCAATAAACCCATGTAGGTAGTGCACCATTTTGGCGGCCTGGCCAAGCCAAATATTGGGCTATAATGCTGCAACTTGGCCCAATTATTGATGGAGTGGCACTAATAAATATAGAACAGCTTTGACACTTACATCTGTGAAGGAAACTCTTGTCGTAGGATTTTACGACTGGTAATGGGGTACACTGGTTCCAGTGAACTAGTATATATAGCGGGTCATATTTCCACCATAACTAATCCAAATATCAAAATATTATGCTGCAATTTGGACCAAACACTGAGTGAATTACACCAATAAAGGTGGAACAGCTTTGAGACGTACAGAGGAGTTAAAACCATGTCACATTGCTCTGTAACCTGCAATGGAGGGGTCTGGCTTCAATAAACCCATGTAGGTAGTGCGCCATTTTGGCGGCCTGGCCAAGCCAAATATTGGGCTATAATGCTGCAACTTGGCCCAATTATTGAGGGAGTGGCACTAATAAATATAGAACAGCTTGGATACTTACATCTGTGAAGGAAACTCTTGTCGCAGGATTTTACGACTGGTAATGGGGTACACTGGTTGCAGTGAACTAGTATATACAGCGGGTCATATTTCCACCATAACTAAGCCAAATATTAAAATATTATGCTGCAATTTGGACCAAACACTGAGTGAATTACACCAATAAAGGTGGAACAGCTTTGAGACATACAGAGGAGTTAAACCCATGTCACATTGCTCTGTAACCTGCAATGGAGGGGTCTGGCTTCAATAAACCCATGTAGGTAGTGCGCCATTTTGGCGGCCTGGCCAAGCCAAATATTGGGCTATAATGCTGCAACTTGGCCCAATTATTGAGGGAGTGGCACTAATAAATATAGAACAGCTTTGACACTTACATCTGTGAAGGAAACTCTTGTCGCAGGATTTTACGACTGGTAATGGGGTACACTGGTTGCAGTGAAATAGTATATACAGCGGGTCATATTTCCACCATAACTAAGCCAAATATCAAAATATTATGCTGCAATTTGGACCAAACACTGAGTGAATTACACCAATAAAGGTGAAATAGCTTTAAGACATACAGAGGAGTTAAACCCATGTCACATTGCTCTGTAACCTGCAATGGAGGGGTCTGGCTTCAATAAACCCATGTAGGTAGTGCACCATTTTGGCGGCCTGGCCAAGCCAAATATTGGGCTATAATGCTGCAACTTGGCCCAATTATTGATGGAGTGGCACTAATAAATATAGAACAGCTTTGACACTTACATCTGTGAAGGAAACTCTTGTCGTAGGATTTTACGACTGGTAATGGGGTACACTGGTTGCAGTGAACTAGTATAAACAGCGGGTCATATTTCCACCATAACTAAGCCAAATATCAAAATATTATGCTGCAATTTGGACCAAACACTGAGTGAATTACACCAATAAAGGTGAAATAGCTTTAAGACATACAGAGGAGTTAAACCCATGTCACATTGCTCTGTAACCTGCAATGGAGGGGTCTGGCTTCAATAAACCCATGTAGGTAGTGCACCATTTTGGCGGCCTGGCCAAGCCAAATATTGGGCTATAATGCTGCAACTTGGCCCAATTATTGATGGAGTGGCACTAATAAATATAGAACAGCTTTGACACTTACATCTGTGAAGGAAACTCTTGTCGTAGGATTTTACGACTGGTAATGGGGTACACTGGTTCCAGTGAACTAGTATATATAGCGGGTCATATTTCCACCATAACTAATCCAAATATCAAAATATTATCCTGCAATTTGGACCAAACACTGAGTGAATTACACCAATAAAGGTGGAACAGCTTTGAGACGTACAGAGGAGTTAAAACCATGTCACATTGCTCTGTAACCTGCAATGGAGGGGTCTGGCTTCAATAAACCCATGTAGGTAGTGCGCCATTTTGGCGGCCTGGCCAAGCCAAATATTGGGCTATAATGCTGCAACTTGGCCCAATTATTGAGGGAGTGGCACTAATAAATATAGAACAGCTTGGATACTTACATCTGTGAAGGAAACTCTTGTCGCAGGATTTTACGACTGGTAATGGGGTACACTGGTTGCAGTGAACTAGTATATACAGCGGGTCATATTTCCACCATAACTAAGCCAAATATTAAAATATTATGCTGCAATTTGGACCAAACACTGAGTGAATTACACCAATAAAGGTGGAACAGCTTTGAGACATACAGAGGAGTTAAACCCATGTCACATTGCTCTGTAACCTGCAATGGAGGGGTCTGGCTTCAATAAACCCATGTAGGTAGTGCGCCATTTTGGCGGCCTGGCCAAGCCAAATATTGGGCTATAATGCTGCAACTTGGCCCAATTATTGAGGGAGTGGCACTAATAAATATAGAACAGCTTTGACACTTACATCTGTGAAGGAAACTCTTGTCGCAGGATTTTACGACTGGTAATGGGGTACACTGGTTGCAGTGAAATAGTATATACAGCGGGTCATATTTCCACCATAACTAAGCCAAATATCAAAATATTATGCTGCAATTTGGACCAAACACTGAGTGAATTACACCAATAAAGGTGAAATAGCTTTAAGACATACAGAGGAGTTAAACCCATGTCACATTGCTCTGTAACCTGCAATGGAGGGGTCTGGCTTCAATAAACCCATGTAGGTAGTGCGCCATTTTGGCGGCCTGGCCAAGCCAAATATTGGGCTATAATGCTGCAACTTGGCCCAATTATTGAGGGAGTGGCACTAATAAATATAGAACAGCTTTGACATTTACATCTGTGAAGGAAACTCTTGTCGCAGGATTTTACGACTGGTAATGGGGTACACTGGTTGCAGTGAACTAGTATATACAGCGGGTCATATTTCCACCATAACTAAGCCAAATATCAAAATATTATGCTGCAATTTGGACCAAACACTGAGTGAATTACACCAATAAAGGTGAAATAGCTTTAAGACATACAGAGGAGTTAAACCCATGTCACATTGCTCTGTAACCTGCAATGGAGGGGTCTGGCTTCAATAAACCCATGTAGGTAGTGCACCATTTTGGCGGCCTGGCCAAGCCAAATATTGGGCTATAATGCTGCAACTTGGCCCAATTATTGAGGGAGTGGCACTAATAAATATAGAACAGCTTTGACACTTACATCTGTGAAGGAAACTCTTGTCGCAGGATTTTACGACTGGTAATGGGGTACACTGGTTGCAGTGAACTAGTATATACAGCGGGTCATATTTCCACCATAACTAAGCCAAATATCAAAATATTATGCTGCAATTTGGACCAAACACTGAGTGAATTACACCAATAAAGGTGAAATAGCTTTAAGACATACAGAGGAGTTAAACCCATGTCACATTGCTCTGTAACCTGCAATGGAGGGGTCTGGCTTCAATAAACCCATGTAGGTAGTGCACCATTTTGGCGGCCTGGCCAAGCCAAATATTGGGCTATAATGCTGCAACTTGGCCCAATTATTGATGGAGTGGCACTAATAAATATAGAACAGCTTTGACACTTACATCTGTGAAGGAAACTCTTGTCGTAGGATTTTACGACTGGTAATGGGGTACACTGGTTCCAGTGAACTAGTATATATAGCGGGTCATATTTCCACCATAACTAATCCAAATATCAAAATATTATGCTGCAATTTGGACCAAACACTGAGTGAATTACACCAATAAAGGTGGAACAGCTTTGAGACGTACAGAGGAGTTAAAACCATGTCACATTGCTCTGTAACCTGCAATGGAGGGGTCTGGCTTCAATAAACCCATGTAGGTAGTGCGCCATTTTGGCGGCCTGGCCAAGCCAAATATTGGGCTATAATGCTGCAACTTGGCCCAATTATTGAGGGAGTGGCACTAATAAATATAGAACAGCTTGGATACTTACATCTGTGAAGGAAACTCTTGTCGCAGGATTTTACGACTGGTAATGGGGTACACTGGTTGCAGTGAACTAGTATATACAGCGGGTCATATTTCCACCATAACTAAGCCAAATATTAAAATATTATGCTGCAATTTGGACCAAACACTGAGTGAATTACACCAATAAAGGTGGAACAGCTTTGAGACATACAGAGGAGTTAAACCCATGTCACATTGCTCTGTAACCTGCAATGGAGGGGTCTGGCTTCAATAAACCCATGTAGGTAGTGCGCCATTTTGGCGGCCTGGCCAAGCCAAATATTGGGCTATAATGCTGCAACTTGGCCCAATTATTGAGGGAGTGGCACTAATAAATATAGAACAGCTTTGACACTTACATCTGTGAAGGAAACTCTTGTCGCAGGATTTTACGACTGGTAATGGGGTACACTGGTTGCAGTGAACTAGTATATACAGCGGGTCATATTTCCACCATAACTAAGCCAAATATCAAAATATTATGCTGCAATTTGGACCAAACACTGAGTGAATTACACCAATAAAGGTGAAATAGCTTTAAGACATACAGAGGAGTTAAACCCATGTCACATTGCTCTGTAACCTGCAATGGAGGGGTCTGGCTTCAATAAACCCATGTAGGTAGTGCGCCATTTTGGCGGCCTGGCCAAGCCAAATATTGGGCTATAATGCTGCAACTTGGCCCAATTATTGAGGGAGTGGCACTAATAAATATAGAACAGCTTTGACACTTACATCTGTGAAGGAAACTCTTGTCGCAGGATTTTACGACTGGTAATGGTGTACACTGGTTGCAGTGAACTAGTATATACAGCGGGTCATATTTCCACCATAACTAAGCCAAATATCAAAATATTATGCTGCAATTTGGACCAAACACTGAGTGAATTACACCAATAAAGGTGAAATAGCTTTAAGACATACAGAGGAGTTAAACCCATGTCACATTGCTCTGTAACCTGCAATGGAGGGGTCTGGCTTCAATAAACCCATGTAGGTAGTGCACCATTTTGGCGGCCTGGCCAAGCCAAATATTGGGCTATAATGCTGCAACTTGGCCCAATTATTGATGGAGTGGCACTAATAAATATAGAACAGCTTTGACACTTACATCTGTGAAGGAAACTCTTGTCGTAGGATTTTACGACTGGTAATGGGGTACACTGGTTCCAGTGAACTAGTATATATAGCGGGTCATATTTCCACCATAACTAATCCAAATATCAAAATATTATGCTGCAATTTGGACCAAACACTGAGTGAATTACACCAATAAAGGTGGAACAGCTTTGAGACGTACAGAGGAGTTAAAAACATGTCACATTGCTCTGTAACCTGCAATGGAGGGGTCTGGCTTCAATAAACCCATGTAGGTAGTGCGCCATTTTGGCGGCCTGGCCAAGCCAAATATTGGGCTATAATGCTGCAACTTGGCCCAATTATTGAGGGAGTGGCACTAATAAATATAGAACAGCTTGGATACTTACATCTGTGAAGGAAACTCTTGTCGCAGGATTTTACGACTGGTAATGGGGTACACTGGTTGCAGTGAACTAGTATATACAGCGGGTCATATTTCCACCATAACTAAGCCAAATATTAAAATATTATGCTGCAATTTGGACCAAACACTGAGTGAATTACACCAATAAAGGTGGAACAGCTTTGAGACATACAGAGGAGTTAAACCCATGTCACATTGCTCTGTAACCTGCAATGGAGGGGTCTGGCTTCAATAAACCCATGTAGGTAGTGCGCCATTTTGGCGGCCTGGCCAAGCCAAATATTGGGCTATAATGCTGCAACTTGGCCCAATTATTGAGGGAGTGGCACTAATAAATATAGAACAGCTTTGACACTTACATCTGTGAAGGAAACTCTTGTCGCAGGATTTTACGACTGGTAATGGGGTACACTGGTTGCAGTGAAATAGTATATACAGCGGGTCATATTTCCACCATAACTAAGCCAAATATCAAAATATTATGCTGCAATTTGGACCAAACACTGAGTGAATTACACCAATAAAGGTGAAATAGCTTTAAGACATACAGAGGAGTTAAACCCATGTCACATTGCTCTGTAACCTGCAATGGAGGGGTCTGGCTTCAATAAACCCATGTAGGTAGTGCGCCATTTTGGCGGCCTGGCCAAGCCAAATATTGGGCTATAATGCTGCAACTTGGCCCAATTATTGAGGGAGTGGCACTAATAAATATAGAACAGCTTTGACATTTACATCTGTGAAGGAAACTCTTGTCGCAGGATTTTACGACTGGTAATGGGGTACACTGGTTGCAGTGAACTAGTATATACAGCGGGTCATATTTCCACCATAACTAAGCCAAATATCAAAATATTATGCTGCAATTTGGACCAAACACTGAGTGAATTACACCAATAAAGGTGAAATAGCTTTAAGACATACAGAGGAGTTAAACCCATGTCACATTGCTCTGTAACCTGCAATGGAGGGGTCTGGCTTCAATAAACCCATGTAGGTAGTGCGCCATTTTGGCGGCCTGGCCAAGCCAAATATTGGGCTATAATGCTGCAACTTGGCCCAATTATTGAGGGAGTGGCACTAATAAATATAGAACAGCTTTGACACTTACATCTGTGAAGGAAACTCTTGTCGCAGGATTTTACGACTGGTAATGGGGTACACTGGTTGCAGTGAAATAGTATATACAGCGGGTCATATTTCCACCATAACTAAGCCAAATATCAAAATATTATGCTGCAATTTGGACCAAACACTGAGTGAATTACACCAATAAAGGTGAAATAGCTTTAAGACATACAGAGGAGTTAAACCCATGTCACATTGCTCTGTAACCTGCAATGGAGGGGTCTGGCTTCAATAAACCCATGTAGGTAGTGCGCCATTTTGGCGGCCTGGCCAAGCCAAATATTGGGCTATAATGCTGCAACTTGGCCCAATTATTGAGGGAGTGGCACTAATAAATATAGAACAGCTTTGACATTTACATCTGTGAAGGAAACTCTTGTCGCAGGATTTTACGACTGGTAATGGGGTACACTGGTTGCAGTGAACTAGTATATACAGCGGGTCATATTTCCACCATAACTAAGCCAAATATCAAAATATTATGCTGCAATTTGGACCAAACACTGAGTGAATTACACCAATAAAGGTGAAATAGCTTTAAGACATACAGAGGAGTTAAACCCATGTCACATTGCTCTGTAACCTGCAATGGAGGGGTCTGGCTTCAATAAACCCATGTAGGTAGTGCACCATTTTGGCGGCCTGGCCAAGCCAAATATTGGGCTATAATGCTGCAACTTGGCCCAATTATTGAGGGAGTGGCACTAATAAATATAGAACAGCTTTGACACTTACATCTGTGAAGGAAACTCTTGTCGCAGGATTTTACGACTGGTAATGGGGTACACTGGTTGCAGTGAACTAGTATATACAGCGGGTCATATTTCCACCATAACTAAGCCAAATATCAAAATATTATGCTGCAATTTGGACCAAACACTGAGTGAATTACACCAATAAAGGTGAAATAGCTTTAAGACATACAGAGGAGTTAAACCCATGTCACATTGCTCTGTAACCTGCAATGGAGGGGTCTGGCTTCAATAAACCCATGTAGGTAGTGCACCATTTTAGCGGCCTGGCCAAGCCAAATATTGGGCTATAATGCTGCAACTTGGCCCAATTATTGATGGAGTGGCACTAATAAATATAGAACAGCTTTGACACTTACATCTGTGAAGGAAACTCTTGTCGTAGGATTTTACGACTGGTAATGGGGTACACTGGTTCCAGTGAACTAGTATATATAGCGGGTCATATTTCCACCATAACTAATCCAAATATCAAAATATTATGCTGCAATTTGGACCAAACACTGAGTGAATTACACCAATAAAGGTGGAACAGCTTTGAGACGTACAGAGGAGTTAAAACCATGTCACATTGCTCTGTAACCTGCAATGGAGGGGTCTGGCTTCAATAAACCCATGTAGGTAGTGCGCCATTTTGGCGGCCTGGCCAAGCCAAATATTGGGCTATAATGCTGCAACTTGGCCCAATTATTGAGGGAGTGGCACTAATAAATATAGAACAGCTTGGATACTTACATCTGTGAAGGAAACTCTTGTCGCAGGATTTTACGACTGGTAATGGGGTACACTGGTTGCAGTGAACTAGTATATACAGCGGGTCATATTTCCACCATAACTAAGCCAAATATTAAAATATTATGCTGCAATTTGGACCAAACACTGAGTGAATTACACCAATAAAGGTGGAACAGCTTTGAGACATACAGAGGAGTTAAACCCATGTCACATTGCTCTGTAACCTGCAATGGAGGGGTCTGGCTTCAATAAACCCATGTAGGTAGTGCGCCATTTTGGCGGCCTGGCCAAGCCAAATATTGGGCTATAATGCTGCAACTTGGCCCAATTATTGAGGGAGTGGCACTAATAAATATAGAACAGCTTTGACACTTACATCTGTGAAGGAAACTCTTGTCGCAGGATTTTACGACTGGTAATGGGGTACACTGGTTGCAGTGAACTAGTATATACAGCGGGTCATATTTCCACCATAACTAAGCCAAATATCAAAATATTATGCTGCAATTTGGACCAAACACTGAGTGAATTACACCAATAAAGGTGAAATAGCTTTAAGACATACAGAGGAGTTAAACCCATGTCACATTGCTCTGTAACCTGCAATGGAGGGGTCTGGCTTCAATAAACCCATGTAGGTAGTGCGCAATTTTGGCGGCCTGGCCAAGCCAAATATTGGGCTATAATGCTGCAACTTGGCCCAATTATTGAGGGAGTGGCACTAATAAATATAGAACAGCTTTGACACTTACATCTGTGAAGGAAACTCTTGTCGCAGGATTTTACGACTGGTAATGGTGTACACTGGTTGCAGTGAACTAGTATATACAGCGGGTCATATTTCCACCATAACTAAGCCAAATATCAAAATATTATGCTGCAATTTGGACCAAACACTGAGTGAATTACACCAATAAAGGTGGAACAGCTTTGAGACGTACAGAGGAGTTAAAACCATGTCACATTGCTCTGTAACCTGCAATGGAGGGGTCTGGCTTCAATAAACCCATGTAGGTAGTGCGCCATTTTGGCGGCCTGGCCAAGCCAAATATTGGGCTATAATGCTGCAACTTGGCCCAATTATTGAGGGAGTGGCACTAATAAATATAGAACAGCTTGGATACTTACATCTGTGAAGGAAACTCTTGTCGCAGGATTTTACGACTGGTAATGGGGTACACTGGTTGCAGTGAACTAGTATATACAGCGGGTCATATTTCCACCATAACTAAGCCAAATATTAAAATATTATGCTGCAATTTGGACCAAACACTGAGTGAATTACACCAATAAAGGTGGAACAGCTTTGAGACATACAGAGGAGTTAAACCCATGTCACATTGCTCTGTAACGTGCAATGGAGGGGTCTGGCTTCAATAAACCCATGTAGGTAGTGCGCCATTTTGGCGGCCTGGCCAAGCCAAATATTGGGCTATAATGCTGCAACTTGGCCCAATTATTGAGGGAGTGGCACTAATAAATATAGAACAGCTTTGACACTTACATCTGTGAAGGAAACTCTTGTCGCAGGATTTTACGACTGGTAATGGGGTACACTGGTTGCAGTGAAATAGTATATACAGCGGGTCATATTTCCACCATAACTAAGCCAAATATCAAAATATTATGCTGCAATTTGGACCAAACACTGAGTGAATTACACCAATAAAGGTGAAATAGCTTTAAGACATACAGAGGAGTTAAACCCATGTCACATTGCTCTGTAACCTGCAATGGAGGGGTCTGGCTTCAATAAACCCATGTAGGTAGTGCACCATTTTGGCGGCCTGGCCAAGCCAAATATTGGGCTATAATGCTGCAACTTGGCCCAATTATTGATGGAGTGGCACTAATAAATATAGAACAGCTTTGACACTTACATCTGTGAAGGAAACTCTTGTCGTAGGATTTTACGACTGGTAATGGGGTACACTGGTTGCAGTGAACTAGTATATACAGCGGGTCATATTTCCACCATAACTAAGCCAAATATCAAAATATTATGCTGCAATTTGGACCAAACACTGAGTGAATTACACCAATAAAGGTGAAATAGCTTTAAGACATACAGAGGAGTTAAACCCATGTCACATTGCTCTGTAACCTGCAATGGAGGGGTCTGGCTTCAATAAACCCATGTAGGTAGTGCACCATTTTGGCGGCCTGGCCAAGCCAAATATTGGGCTATAATGCTGCAACTTGGCCCAATTATTGATGGAGTGGCACTAATAAATATAGAACAGCTTTGACACTTACATCTGTGAAGGAAACTCTTGTCGTAGGATTTTACGACTGGTAATGGGGTACACTGGTTCCAGTGAACTAGTATATATAGCGGGTCATATTTCCACCATAACTAATCCAAATATCAAAATATTATGCTGCAATTTGGACCAAACACTGAGTGAATTACACCAATAAAGGTGGAACAGCTTTGAGACGTACAGAGGAGTTAAAACCATGTCACATTGCTCTGTAACCTGCAATGGAGGGGTCTGGCTTCAATAAACCCATGTAGGTAGTGCGCCATTTTGGCGGCCTGGCCAAGCCAAATATTGGGCTATAATGCTGCAACTTGGCCCAATTATTGAGGGAGTGGCACTAATAAATATAGAACAGCTTGGATACTTACATCTGTGAAGGAAACTCTTGTCGCAGGATTTTACGACTGGTAATGGGGTACACTGGTTGCAGTGAACTAGTATATACAGCGGGTCATATTTCCACCATAACTAAGCCAAATATTAAAATATTATGCTGCAATTTGGACCAAACACTGAGTGAATTACACCAATAAAGGTGGAACAGCTTTGAGACATACAGAGGAGTTAAACCCATGTCACATTGCTCTGTAACCTGCAATGGAGGGGTCTGGCTTCAATAAACCCATGTAGGTAGTGCGCCATTTTGGCGGCCTGGCCAAGCCAAATATTGGGCTATAATGCTGCAACTTGGCCCAATTATTGAGGGAGTGGCACTAATAAATATAGAACAGCTTTGACACTTACATCTGTGAAGGAAACTCTTGTCGCAGGATTTTACGACTGGTAATGGGGTACACTGGTTGCAGTGAACTAGTATATACAGCGGGTCATATTTCCACCATAACTAAGCCAAATATCAAAATATTATGCTGCAATTTGGACCAAACACTGAGTGAATTACACCAATAAAGGTGAAATAGCTTTAAGACATACAGAGGAGTTAAACCCATGTCACATTGCTCTGTAACCTGCAATGGAGGGGTCTGGCTTCAATAAACCCATGTAGGTAGTGCGCCATTTTGGCGGCCTGGCCAAGCCAAATATTGGGCTATAATGCTGCAACTTGGCCCAATTATTGAGGGAGTGGCACTAATAAATATAGAACAGCTTTGACACTTACATCTGTGAAGGAAACTCTTGTCGCAGGATTTTACGACTGGTAATGGTGTACACTGGTTGCAGTGAACTAGTATATACAGCGGGTCATATTTCCACCATAACTAAGCCAAATATCAAAATATTATGCTGCAATTTGGACCAAACACTGAGTGAATTACACCAATAAAGGTGGAACAGCTTTGAGACGTACAGAGGAGTTAAAACCATGTCACATTGCTCTGTAACCTGCAATGGAGGGGTCTGGCTTCAATAAACCCATGTAGGTAGTGCGCCATTTTGGCGGCCTGGCCAAGCCAAATATTGGGCTATAATGCTGCAACTTGGCCCAATTATTGAGGGAGTGGCACTAATAAATATAGAACAGCTTGGATACTTACATCTGTGAAGGAAACTCTTGTCGCAGGATTTTACGACTGGTAATGGGGTACACTGGTTGCAGTGAACTAGTATATACAGCGGGTCATATTTCCACCATAACTAAGCCAAATATTAAAATATTATGCTGCAATTTGGACCAAACACTGAGTGAATTACACCAATAAAGGTGGAACAGCTTTGAGACATACAGAGGAGTTAAACCCATGTCACATTGCTCTGTAACCTGCAATGGAGGGGTCTGGCTTCAATAAACCCATGTAGGTAGTGCGCCATTTTGGCGGCCTGGCCAAGCCAAATATTGGGCTATAATGCTGCAACTTGGCCCAATTATTGAGGGAGTGGCACTAATAAATATAGAACAGCTTTGACACTTACATCTGTGAAGGAAACTCTTGTCGCAGGATTTTACGACTGGTAATGGGGTACACTGGTTGCAGTGAACTAGTATATACAGCGGGTCATATTTCCACCATAACTAAGCCAAATATCAAAATATTATGCTGCAATTTGGACCAAACACTGAGTGAATTACACCAATAAAGGTGAAATAGCTTTAAGACATACAGAGGAGTTAAACCCATGTCACATTGCTCTGTAACCTGCAATGGAGGGGTCTGGCTTCAATAAACCCATGTAGGTAGTGCGCAATTTTGGCGGCCTGGCCAAGCCAAATATTGGGCTATAATGCTGCAACTTGGCCCAATTATTGAGGGAGTGGCACTAATAAATATAGAACAGCTTTGACACTTACATCTGTGAAGGAAACTCTTGTCGCAGGATTTTACGACTGGTAATGGTGTACACTGGTTGCAGTGAACTAGTATATACAGCGGGTCATATTTCCACCATAACTAAGCCAAATATCAAAATATTATGCTGCAATTTGGACCAAACACTGAGTGAATTACACCAATAAAGGTGGAACAGCTTTGAGACGTACAGAGGAGTTAAAACCATGTCACATTGCTCTGTAACCTGCAATGGAGGGGTCTGGCTTCAATAAACCCATGTAGGTAGTGCGCCATTTTGGCGGCCTGGCCAAGCCAAATATTGGGCTATAATGCTGCAACTTGGCCCAATTATTGAGGGAGTGGCACTAATAAATATAGAACAGCTTGGATACTTACATCTGTGAAGGAAACTCTTGTCGCAGGATTTTACGACTGGTAATGGGGTACACTGGTTGCAGTGAACTAGTATATACAGCGGGTCATATTTCCACCATAACTAAGCCAAATATTAAAATATTATGCTGCAATTTGGACCAAACACTGAGTGAATTACACCAATAAAGGTGGAACAGCTTTGAGACATACAGAGGAGTTAAACCCATGTCACATTGCTCTGTAACGTGCAATGGAGGGGTCTGGCTTCAATAAACCCATGTAGGTAGTGCGCCATTTTGGCGGCCTGGCCAAGCCAAATATTGGGCTATAATGCTGCAACTTGGCCCAATTATTGAGGGAGTGGCACTAATAAATATAGAACAGCTTTGACACTTACATCTGTGAAGGAAACTCTTGTCGCAGGATTTTACGACTGGTAATGGGGTACACTGGTTGCAGTGAAATAGTATATACAGCGGGTCATATTTCCACCATAACTAAGCCAAATATCAAAATATTATGCTGCAATTTGGACCAAACACTGAGTGAATTACACCAATAAAGGTGAAATAGCTTTAAGACATACAGAGGAGTTAAACCCATGTCACATTGCTCTGTAACCTGCAATGGAGGGGTCTGGCTTCAATAAACCCATGTAGGTAGTGCACCATTTTGGCGGCCTGGCCAAGCCAAATATTGGGCTATAATGCTGCAACTTGGCCCAATTATTGATGGAGTGGCACTAATAAATATAGAACAGCTTTGACACTTACATCTGTGAAGGAAACTCTTGTCGTAGGATTTTACGACTGGTAATGGGGTACACTGGTTGCAGTGAACTAGTATATACAGCGGGTCATATTTCCACCATAACTAAGCCAAATATCAAAATATTATGCTGCAATTTGGACCAAACACTGAGTGAATTACACCAATAAAGGTGAAATAGCTTTAAGACATACAGAGGAGTTAAACCCATGTCACATTGCTCTGTAACCTGCAATGGAGGGGTCTGGCTTCAATAAACCCATGTAGGTAGTGCACCATTTTGGCGGCCTGGCCAAGCCAAATATTGGGCTATAATGCTGCAACTTGGCCCAATTATTGATGGAGTGGCACTAATAAATATAGAACAGCTTTGACACTTACATCTGTGAAGGAAACTCTTGTCGTAGGATTTTACGACTGGTAATGGGGTACACTGGTTCCAGTGAACTAGTATATATAGCGGGTCATATTTCCACCATAACTAATCCAAATATCAAAATATTATGCTGCAATTTGGACCAAACACTGAGTGAATTACACCAATAAAGGTGGAACAGCTTTGAGACGTACAGAGGAGTTAAAACCATGTCACATTGCTCTGTAACCTGCAATGGAGGGGTCTGGCTTCAATAAACCCATGTAGGTAGTGCGCCATTTTGGCGGCCTGGCCAAGCCAAATATTGGGCTATAATGCTGCAACTTGGCCCAATTATTGAGGGAGTGGCACTAATAAATATAGAACAGCTTGGATACTTACATCTGTGAAGGAAACTCTTGTCGCAGGATTTTACGACTGGTAATGGGGTACACTGGTTGCAGTGAACTAGTATATACAGCGGGTCATATTTCCACCATAACTAAGCCAAATATTAAAATATTATGCTGCAATTTGGACCAAACACTGAGTGAATTACACCAATAAAGGTGGAACAGCTTTGAGACATACAGAGGAGTTAAACCCATGTCACATTGCTCTGTAACCTGCAATGGAGGGGTCTGGCTTCAATAAACCCATGTAGGTAGTGCGCCATTTTGGCGGCCTGGCCAAGCCAAATATTGGGCTATAATGCTGCAACTTGGCCCAATTATTGAGGGAGTGGCACTAATAAATATAGAACAGCTTTGACACTTACATCTGTGAAGGAAACTCTTGTCGCAGGATTTTACGACTGGTAATGGGGTACACTGGTTGCAGTGAACTAGTATATACAGCGGGTCATATTTCCACCATAACTAAGCCAAATATCAAAATATTATGCTGCAATTTGGACCAAACACTGAGTGAATTACACCAATAAAGGTGAAATAGCTTTAAGACATACAGAGGAGTTAAACCCATGTCACATTGCTCTGTAACCTGCAATGGAGGGGTCTGGCTTCAATAAACCCATGTAGGTAGTGCGCCATTTTGGCGGCCTGGCCAAGCCAAATATTGGGCTATAATGCTGCAACTTGGCCCAATTATTGAGGGAGTGGCACTAATAAATATAGAACAGCTTTGACACTTACATCTGTGAAGGAAACTCTTGTCGCAGGATTTTACGACTGGTAATGGTGTACACTGGTTGCAGTGAACTAGTATATACAGCGGGTCATATTTCCACCATAACTAAGCCAAATATCAAAATATTATGCTGCAATTTGGACCAAACACTGAGTGAATTACACCAATAAAGGTGGAACAGCTTTGAGACGTACAGAGGAGTTAAAACCATGTCACATTGCTCTGTAACCTGCAATGGAGGGGTCTGGCTTCAATAAACCCATGTAGGTAGTGCGCCATTTTGGCGGCCTGGCCAAGCCAAATATTGGGCTATAATGCTGCAACTTGGCCCAATTATTGAGGGAGTGGCACTAATAAATATAGAACAGCTTGGATACTTACATCTGTGAAGGAAACTCTTGTCGCAGGATTTTACGACTGGTAATGGGGTACACTGGTTGCAGTGAACTAGTATATACAGCGGGTCATATTTCCACCATAACTAAGCCAAATATTAAAATATTATGCTGCAATTTGGACCAAACACTGAGTGAATTACACCAATAAAGGTGGAACAGCTTTGAGACATACAGAGGAGTTAAACCCATGTCACATTGCTCTGTAACCTGCAATGGAGGGGTCTGGCTTCAATAAACCCATGTAGGTAGTGCGCCATTTTGGCGGCCTGGCCAAGCCAAATATTGGGCTATAATGCTGCAACTTGGCCCAATTATTGAGGGAGTGGCACTAATAAATATAGAACAGCTTTGACACTTACATCTGTGAAGGAAACTCTTGTCGCAGGATTTTACGACTGGTAATGGGGTACACTGGTTGCAGTGAAATAGTATATACAGCGGGTCATATTTCCACCATAACTAAGCCAAATATCAAAATATTATGCTGCAATTTGGACCAAACACTGAGTGAATTACACCAATAAAGGTGAAATAGCTTTAAGACATACAGAGGAGTTAAACCCATGTCACATTGCTCTGTAACCTGCAATGGAGGGGTCTGGCTTCAATAAACCCATGTAGGTAGTGCACCATTTTGGCGGCCTGGCCAAGCCAAATATTGGGCTATAATGCTGCAACTTGGCCCAATTATTGATGGAGTGGCACTAATAAATATAGAACAGCTTTGACACTTACATCTGTGAAGGAAACTCTTGTCGTAGGATTTTACGACTGGTAATGGGGTACACTGGTTGCAGTGAACTAGTATATACAGCGGGTCATATTTCCACCATAACTAAGCCAAATATCAAAATATTATGCTGCAATTTGGACCAAACACTGAGTGAATTACACCAATAAAGGTGAAATAGCTTTAAGACATACAGAGGAGTTAAACCCATGTCACATTGCTCTGTAACCTGCAATGGAGGGGTCTGGCTTCAATAAACCCATGTAGGTAGTGCACCATTTTGGCGGCCTGGCCAAGCCAAATATTGGGCTATAATGCTGCAACTTGGCCCAATTATTGATGGAGTGGCACTAATAAATATAGAACAGCTTTGACACTTACATCTGTGAAGGAAACTCTTGTCGTAGGATTTTACGACTGGTAATGGGGTACACTGGTTCCAGTGAACTAGTATATATAGCGGGTCATATTTCCACCATAACTAATCCAAATATCAAAATATTATGCTGCAATTTGGACCAAACACTGAGTGAATTACACCAATAAAGGTGGAACAGCTTTGAGACGTACAGAGGAGTTAAAACCATGTCACATTGCTCTGTAACCTGCAATGGAGGGGTCTGGCTTCAATAAACCCATGTAGGTAGTGCGCCATTTTGGCGGCCTGGCCAAGCCAAATATTGGGCTATAATGCTGCAACTTGGCCCAATTATTGAGGGAGTGGCACTAATAAATATAGAACAGCTTGGATACTTACATCTGTGAAGGAAACTCTTGTCGCAGGATTTTACGACTGGTAATGGGGTACACTGGTTGCAGTGAACTAGTATATACAGCGGGTCATATTTCCACCATAACTAAGCCAAATATTAAAATATTATGCTGCAATTTGGACCAAACACTGAGTGAATTACACCAATAAAGGTGGAACAGCTTTGAGACATACAGAGGAGTTAAACCCATGTCACATTGCTCTGTAACCTGCAATGGAGGGGTCTGGCTTCAATAAACCCATGTAGGTAGTGCGCCATTTTGGCGGCCTGGCCAAGCCAAATATTGGGCTATAATGCTGCAACTTGGCCCAATTATTGAGGGAGTGGCACTAATAAATATAGAACAGCTTTGACACTTACATCTGTGAAGGAAACTCTTGTCGCAGGATTTTACGACTGGTAATGGGGTACACTGGTTGCAGTGAAATAGTATATACAGCGGGTCATATTTCCACCATAACTAAGCCAAATATCAAAATATTATGCTGCAATTTGGACCAAACACTGAGTGAATTACACCAATAAAGGTGAAATAGCTTTAAGACATACAGAGGAGTTAAACCCATGTCACATTGCTCTGTAACCTGCAATGGAGGGGTCTGGCTTCAATAAACCCATGTAGGTAGTGCGCCATTTTGGCGGCCTGGCCAAGCCAAATATTGGGCTATAATGCTGCAACTTGGCCCAATTATTGAGGGAGTGGCACTAATAAATATAGAACAGCTTTGACATTTACATCTGTGAAGGAAACTCTTGTCGCAGGATTTTACGACTGGTAATGGGGTACACTGGTTGCAGTGAACTAGTATATACAGCGGGTCATATTTCCACCATAACTAAGCCAAATATCAAAATATTATGCTGCAATTTGGACCAAACACTGAGTGAATTACACCAATAAAGGTGAAATAGCTTTAAGACATACAGAGGAGTTAAACCCATGTCACATTGCTCTGTAACCTGCAATGGAGGGGTCTGGCTTCAATAAACCCATGTAGGTAGTGCACCATTTTGGCGGCCTGGCCAAGCCAAATATTGGGCTATAATGCTGCAACTTGGCCCAATTATTGAGGGAGTGGCACTAATAAATATAGAACAGCTTTGACACTTACATCTGTGAAGGAAACTCTTGTCGCAGGATTTTACGACTGGTAATGGGGTACACTGGTTGCAGTGAACTAGTATATACAGCGGGTCATATTTCCACCATAACTAAGCCAAATATCAAAATATTATGCTGCAATTTGGACCAAACACTGAGTGAATTACACCAATAAAGGTGAAATAGCTTTAAGACATACAGAGGAGTTAAACCCATGTCACATTGCTCTGTAACCTGCAATGGAGGGGTCTGGCTTCAATAAACCCATGTAGGTAGTGCACCATTTTGGCGGCCTGGCCAAGCCAAATATTGGGCTATAATGCTGCAACTTGGCCCAATTATTGATGGAGTGGCACTAATAAATATAGAACAGCTTTGACACTTACATCTGTGAAGGAAACTCTTGTCGTAGGATTTTACGACTGGTAATGGGGTACGCTGGTTCCAGTGAACTAGTATATATAGCGGGTCATATTTCCACCATAACTAATCCAAATATCAAAATATTATGCTGCAATTTGGACCAAACACTGAGTGAATTACACCAATAAAGGTGGAACAGCTTTGAGACGTACAGAGGAGTTAAAACCATGTCACATTGCTCTGTAACCTGCAATGGAGGGGTCTGGCTTCAATAAACCCATGTAGGTAGTGCGCCATTTTGGCGGCCTGGCCAAGCCAAATATTGGGCTATAATGCTGCAACTTGGCCCAATTATTGAGGGAGTGGCACTAATAAATATAGAACAGCTTGGATACTTACATCTGTGAAGGAAACTCTTGTCGCAGGATTTTACGACTGGTAATGGGGTACACTGGTTGCAGTGAACTAGTATATACAGCGGGTCATATTTCCACCATAACTAAGCCAAATATTAAAATATTATGCTGCAATTTGGACCAAACACTGAGTGAATTACACCAATAAAGGTGGAACAGCTTTGAGACATACAGAGGAGTTAAACCCATGTCACATTGCTCTGTAACCTGCAATGGAGGGGTCTGGCTTCAATAAACCCATGTAGGTAGTGCGCCATTTTGGCGGCCTGGCCAAGCCAAATATTGGGCTATAATGCTGCAACTTGGCCCAATTATTGAGGGAGTGGCACTAATAAATATAGAACAGCTTTGACACTTACATCTGTGAAGGAAACTCTTGTCGCAGGATTTTACGACTGGTAATGGGGTACACTGGTTGCAGTGAACTAGTATATACAGCGGGTCATATTTCCACCATAACTAAGCCAAATATCAAAATATTATGCTGCAATTTGGACCAAACACTGAGTGAATTACACCAATAAAGGTGAAATAGCTTTAAGACATACAGAGGAGTTAAACCCATGTCACATTGCTCTGTAACCTGCAATGGAGGGGTCTGGCTTCAATAAACCCATGTAGGTAGTGCCGCCATTTTGGCGGCCTGGCGAAGCCAAATATTGGGCTATAATGCTGCAACTTGGCCCAATTATTGAGGGAGTGGCACTAATAAATATAGAACAGCTTTGACACTTACATCTGTGAAGGAAACTCTTGTCGCAGGATTTTACGACTGGTAATGGTGTACACTGGTTGCAGTGAACTAGTATATACAGCGGGTCATATTTCCACCATAACTAAGCCAAATATCAAAATATTATGCTGCAATTTGGACCAAACACTGAGTGAATTACACCAATAAAGGTGAAATAGCTTTAAGACATACAGAGGAGTTAAACCCATGTCACATTGCTCTGTAACCTGCAATGGAGGGGTCTGGCTTCAATAAACCCATGTAGGTAGTGCACCATTTTGGCGGCCTGGCCAAGCCAAATATTGGGCTATAATGCTGCAACTTGGCCCAATTATTGAGGGAGTGGCACTAATAAATATAGAACAGCTTTGACACTTACATCTGTGAAGGAAACTCTTGTCGCAGGATTTTACGACTGGTAATGGGGTACACTGGTTGCAGTGAACTAGTATATACAGCGGGTCATATTTCCACCATAACTAAGCCAAATATCAAAATATTATGCTGCAATTTGGACCAAACACTGAGTGAATTACACCAATAAAGGTGAAATAGCTTTAAGACATACAGAGGAGTTAAACCCATGTCACATTGCTCTGTAACCTGCAATGGAGGGGTCTGGCTTCAATAAACCCATGTAGGTAGTGCGCCATTTTGGCGGCCTGGCCAAGCCAAATATTGGGCTATAATGCTGCAACTTGGCCCAATTATTGAGGGAGTGGCACTAATAAATATAGAACAGCTTTGACACTTACATCTGTGAAGGAAACTCTTGTCGCAGGATTTTACGACTGGTAATGGGGTACACTGGTTGCAGTGAACTAGTATATACAGCGGGTCATATTTCCACCATAACTAAGCCAAATATCAAAATATTATGCTGCAATTTGGACCAAACACTGAGTGAATTACACCAATAAAGGTGAAATAGCTTTAAGACATACAGAGGAGTTAAACCCATGTCACATTGCTCTGTAACCTGCAATGGAGGGGTCTGGCTTCAATAAACCCATGTAGGTAGTGCACCATTTTGGCGGCCTGGCCAAGCCAAATATTGGGCTATAATGCTGCAACTTGGCCCAATTATTGAGGGAGTGGCACTAATAAATATAGAACAGCTTTGACACTTACATCTGTGAAGGAAACTCTTGTCGCAGGATTTTACGACTGGTAATGGGGTACACTGGTTGCAGTGAACTAGTATATACAGCGGGTCATATTTCCACCATAACTAAGCCAAATATCAAAATATTATGCTGCAATTTGGACCAAACACTGAGTGAATTACACCAATAAAGGTGAAATAGCTTTAAGACATACAGAGGAGTTAAACCCATGTCACATTGCTCTGTAACCTGCAATGGAGGGGTCTGGCTTCAATAAACCCATGTAGGTAGTGCACCATTTTGGCGGCCTGGCCAAGCCAAATATTGGGCTATAATGCTGCAACTTGGCCCAATTATTGATGGAGTGGCACTAATAAATATAGAACAGCTTTGACACTTACATCTGTGAAGGAAACTCTTGTCGTAGGATTTTACGACTGGTAATGGGGTACACTGGTTCCAGTGAACTAGTATATATAGCGGGTCATATTTCCACCATAACTAATCCAAATATCAAAATATTATGCTGCAATTTGGACCAAACACTGAGTGAATTACACCAATAAAGGTGGAACAGCTTTGAGACGTACAGAGGAGTTAAAACCATGTCACATTGCTCTGTAACCTGCAATGGAGGGGTCTGGCTTCAATAAACCCATGTAGGTAGTGCGCCATTTTGGCGGCCTGGCCAAGCCAAATATTGGGCTATAATGCTGCAACTTGGCCCAATTATTGAGGGAGTGGCACTAATAAATATAGAACAGCTTGGATACTTACATCTGTGAAGGAAACTCTTGTCGCAGGATTTTACGACTGGTAATGGGGTACACTGGTTGCAGTGAACTAGTATATACAGCGGGTCATATTTCCACCATAACTAAGCCAAATATTAAAATATTATGCTGCAATTTGGACCAAACACTGAGTGAATTACACCAATAAAGGTGGAACAGCTTTGAGACATACAGAGGAGTTAAACCCATGTCACATTGCTCTGTAACCTGCAATGGAGGGGTCTGGCTTCAATAAACCCATGTAGGTAGTGCGCCATTTTGGCGGCCTGGCCAAGCCAAATATTGGGCTATAATGCTGCAACTTGGCCCAATTATTGAGGGAGTGGCACTAATAAATATAGAACAGCTTTGACACTTACATCTGTGAAGGAAACTCTTGTCGCAGGATTTTACGACTGGTAATGGGGTACACTGGTTGCAGTGAACTAGTATATACAGCGGGTCATATTTCCACCATAACTAAGCCAAATATCAAAATATTATGCTGCAATTTGGACCAAACACTGAGTGAATTACACCAATAAAGGTGAAATAGCTTTAAGACATACAGAGGAGTTAAACCCATGTCACATTGCTCTGTAACCTGCAATGGAGGGGTCTGGCTTCAATAAACCCATGTAGGTAGTGCGCCATTTTGGCGGCCTGGCGAAGCCAAATATTGGGCTATAATGCTGCAACTTGGCCCAATTATTGAGGGAGTGGCACTAATAAATATAGAACAGCTTTGACACTTACATCTGTGAAGGAAACTCTTGTCGCAGGATTTTACGACTGGTAATGGTGTACACTGGTTGCAGTGAACTAGTATATACAGCGGGTCATATTTCCACCATAACTAAGCCAAATATCAAAATATTATGCTGCAATTTGGACCAAACACTGAGTGAATTACACCAATAAAGGTGAAATAGCTTTAAGACATACAGAGGAGTTAAACCCATGTCACATTGCTCTGTAACCTGCAATGGAGGGGTCTGGCTTCAATAAACCCATGTAGGTAGTGCACCATTTTGGCGGCCTGGCCAAGCCAAATATTGGGCTATAATGCTGCAACTTGGCCCAATTATTGAGGGAGTGGCACTAATAAATATAGAACAGCTTTGACACTTACATCTGTGAAGGAAACTCTTGTCGCAGGATTTTACGACTGGTAATGGGGTACACTAGTTGCAGTGAACTAGTATATACAGCGGGTCATATTTCCACCATAACTAAGCCAAATATCAAAATATTATGCTGCAATTTGGACCAAACACTGAGTGAATTACACCAATAAAGGTGAAATAGCTTTAAGACATACAGAGGAGTTAAACCCATGTCACATTGCTCTGTAACCTGCAATGGAGGGGTCTGGCTTCAATAAACCCATGTAGGTAGTGCGCCATTTTGGCGGCCTGGCCAAGCCAAATATTGGGCTATAATGCTGCAACTTGGCCCAATTATTGAGGGAGTGGCACTAATAAATATAGAACAGCTTTGACACTTACATCTGTGAAGGAAACTCTTGTCGCAGGATTTTACGACTGGTAATGGGGTACACTGGTTGCAGTGAACTAGTATATACAGCGGGTCATATTTCCACCATAACTAAGCCAAATATCAAAATATTATGCTGCAATTTGGACCAAACACTGAGTGAATTACACCAATAAAGGTGAAATAGCTTTAAGACATACAGAGGAGTTAAACCCATGTCACATTGCTCTGTAACCTGCAATGGAGGGGTCTGGCTTCAATAAACCCATGTAGGTAGTGCACCATTTTGGCGGCCTGGCCAAGCCAAATATTGGGCTATAATGCTGCAACTTGGCCCAATTATTGAGGGAGTGGCACTAATAAATATAGAACAGCTTTGACACTTACATCTGTGAAGGAAACTCTTGTCGCAGGATTTTACGACTGGTAATGGGGTACACTGGTTGCAGTGAACTAGTATATACAGCGGGTCATATTTCCACCATAACTAAGCCAAATATCAAAATATTATGCTGCAATTTGGACCAAACACTGAGTGAATTACACCAATAAAGGTGAAATAGCTTTAAGACATACAGAGGAGTTAAACCCATGTCACATTGCTCTGTAACCTGCAATGGAGGGGTCTGGCTTCAATAAACCCATGTAGGTAGTGCACCATTTTGGCGGCCTGGCCAAGCCAAATATTGGGCTATAATGCTGCAACTTGGCCCAATTATTGATGGAGTGGCACTAATAAATATAGAACAGCTTTGACACTTACATCTGTGAAGGAAACTCTTGTCGTAGGATTTTACGACTGGTAATGGGGTACACTGGTTCCAGTGAACTAGTATATATAGCGGGTCATATTTCCACCATAACTAATCCAAATATCAAAATATTATGCTGCAATTTGGACCAAACACTGAGTGAATTACACCAATAAAGGTGGAACAGCTTTGAGACGTACAGAGGAGTTAAAACCATGTCACATTGCTCTGTAACCTGCAATGGAGGGGTCTGGCTTCAATAAACCCATGTAGGTAGTGCGCCATTTTGGCGGCCTGGCCAAGCCAAATATTGGGCTATAATGCTGCAACTTGGCCCAATTATTGAGGGAGTGGCACTAATAAATATAGAACAGCTTGGATACTTACATCTGTGAAGGAAACTCTTGTCGCAGGATTTTACGACTGGTAATGGGGTACACTGGTTGCAGTGAACTAGTATATACAGCGGGTCATATTTCCACCATAACTAAGCCAAATATTAAAATATTATGCTGCAATTTGGACCAAACACTGAGTGAATTACACCAATAAAGGTGGAACAGCTTTGAGACATACAGAGGAGTTAAACCCATGTCACATTGCTCTGTAACCTGCAATGGAGGGGTCTGGCTTCAATAAACCCATGTAGGTAGTGCACCATTTTGGCGGCCTGGCCAAGCCAAATATTGGGCTATAATGCTGCAACTTGGCCCAATTATTGAGGGAGTGGCACTAATAAATATAGAACAGCTTTGACACTTACATCTGTGAAGGAAACTCTTGTCGCAGGATTTTACGACTGGTAATGGGGTACACTGGTTGCAGTGAACTAGTATATACAGCGGGTCATATTTCCACCATAACTAAGCCAAATATCAAAATATTATGCTGCAATTTGGACCAAACACTGAGTGAATTACACCAATAAAGGTGAAATAGCTTTAAGACATACAGAGGAGTTAAACCCATGTCACATTGCTCTGTAACCTGCAATGGAGGGGTCTGGCTTCAATAAACCCATGTAGGTAGTGCGCCATTTTGGCGGCCTGGCCAAGCCAAATATTGGGCTATAATGCTGCAACTTGGCCCAATTATTGAGGGAGTGGCACTAATAAATATAGAACAGCTTTGACACTTACATCTGTGAAGGAAACTCTTGTCGCAGGATTTTACGACTGGTAATGGGGTACACTGGTTGCAGTGAACTAGTATATACAGCGGGTCATATTTCCACCATAACTAAGCCAAATATCAAAATATTATGCTGCAATTTGGACCAAACACTGAGTGAATTACACCAATAAAGGTGAAATAGCTTTAAGACATACAGAGGAGTTAAACCCATGTCACATTGCTCTGTAACCTGCAATGGAGGGGTCTGGCTTCAATAAACCCATGTAGGTAGTGCACCATTTTGGCGGCCTGGCCAAGCCAAATATTGGGCTATAATGCTGCAACTTGGCCCAATTATTGAGGGAGTGGCACTAATAAATATAGAACAGCTTTGACACTTACATCTGTGAAGGAAACTCTTGTCGCAGGATTTTACGACTGGTAATGGGGTACACTGGTTGCAGTGAACTAGTATATACAGCGGGTCATATTTCCACCATAACTAAGCCAAATATCAAAATATTATGCTGCAATTTGGACCAAACACTGAGTGAATTACACCAATAAAGGTGAAATAGCTTTAAGACATACAGAGGAGTTAAACCCATGTCACATTGCTCTGTAACCTGCAATGGAGGGGTCTGGCTTCAATAAACCCATGTAGGTAGTGCACCATTTTGGCGGCCTGGCCAAGCCAAATATTGGGCTATAATGCTGCAACTTGGCCCAATTATTGATGGAGTGGCACTAATAAATATAGAACAGCTTTGACACTTACATCTGTGAAGGAAACTCTTGTCGTAGGATTTTACGACTGGTAATGGGGTACACTGGTTCCAGTGAACTAGTATATATAGCGGGTCATATTTCCACCATAACTAATCCAAATATCAAAATATTATGCTGCAATTTGGTCCAAACACTGAGTAAAAATTACCAATAAAGATGGAGTAGCTTTGACACCTTCGAATTGGGTTAATCCATGTCACATTGCTCTGTAACCTGCGATGGGGTAGTCTAGCTGCATAAAACCCATATACCTGGGACGCCATTTTGGCAGGATAACTAAGCCAAATATTGGGATGTAATGCTGCAATTTGGGCCAAAGACTGAGGGGGTGGCACCAATAAATATGCAACAGCTTTGGGACTTACAGCTGGCAGTAAATCCGCTGCAGGGAGATTCTGCGACTTGGGATGAAATATACTGGTTGCAGTAATTCATATATACAGGGGGTCATGTTTCCACCAGAACTAAGCCAAATATTGAGATATTATGCTGCAATTTGGTCCAAACACTGAGTAAAAATTACCAATAAAGATGGAGTAGCTTTGACACCTTCGAATTGGGTTAATCCATGTCACATTGCTCTGTAACCTGCGATGGGGTAGTCTAGCTGCATAAAACCCATATACCTGGGACGCCATTTTGGCAGGATAACTAAGCCAAATATTGGGATGTAATGCTGCAATTTGGGCCAAAGACTGAGGGGGTGGCACCAATAAATATGCAACAGCTTTGGGACTTACAGCTGGCAGTAAATCCGCTGCAGGGAGATTCTGCGACTTGGGATGAAATATACTGGTTGCAGTAATTCATATATACAGGGGGTCATGTTTCCACCAGAACTAAGCCAAATATTGAGATATTATGCTGCAATTTGGTCCAAACACTGAGTAAAAATTACCAATAAAGATGGAGTAGCTTTGACACCTTCGAATTGGGTTAATCCATGTCACATTGCTCTGTAACCTGCGATGGGGTAGTCTAGCTGCATAAAACCCATATACCTGGGACGCCATTTTGGCAGGATAACTAAGCCAAATATTGGGATGTAATGCTGCAATTTGGGCCAAAGACTGAGGGGGTGGCACCAATAAATATGCAACAGCTTTGGGACTTACAGCTAGCAGTAAATCTGCTGCAGGGAGATTCTGCGACTTGGGATGAAATATACTGGTTGCAGTAATTCATATATACAGGGGGTCATGTTTCCACCAGAACTAAGCCAAATATTGAGATATTATGCTGCAATTTGGTCCAAACACTGAGTAAAAATTACCAATAAAGATGGAGTAGCTTTGACACCTTCGAATTGGGTTAATCCATGTCACATTGCTCTGTAACCTGCGATGGGGTAGTCTAGCTGCATAAAACCCATATACCTGGGACGCCATTTTGGCAGGATAACTAAGCCAAATATTGGGATGTAATGCTGCAATTTGGGCCAAAGACTGAGGGGGTGGCACCAATAAATATGCAACAGCTTTGGGACTTACAGCTGGCAGTAAATCCGCTGCAGGGAGATTCTGCGACTTGGGATGAAATATACTGGTTGCAGTAATTCATATATACAGGGGGTCATGTTTCCACCAGAACTAAGCCAAATATTGAGATATTATGCTGCAATTTGGTCCAAACACTGAGTAAAAATTACCAATAAAGATGGAGTAGCTTTGACACCTTCGAATTGGGTTAATCCATGTCACATTGCTCTGTAACCTGCGATGGGGTAGTCTAGCTGCATAAAACCCATATACCTGGGACGCCATTTTGGCAGGATAACTAAGCCAAATATTGGGATGTAATGCTGCAATTTGGGCCAAAGACTGAGGGGGTGGCACCAATAAATATGCAACAGCTTTGGGACTTACAGCTGGCAGTAAATCCGCTGCAGGGAGATTCTGCGACTTGGGATGAAATATACTGGTTGCAGTAATTCATATATACAGGGGGTCATGTTTCCACCAGAACTAAGCCAAATATTGAGATATTATGCTGCAATTTGGTCCAAACACTGAGTAAAAATTACCAATAAAGATGGAGTAGCTTTGACACCTTCGAATTGGGTTAATCCATGTCACATTGCTCTGTAACCTGCGATGGGGTAGTCTAGCTGCATAAAACCCATATACCTGGGACGCCATTTTGGCAGGATAACTAAGCCAAATATTGGGATGTAATGCTGCAATTTGGGCCAAAGACTGAGGGGGTGGCACCAATAAATATGCAACAGCTTTGGGACTTACAGCTAGCAGTAAATCTGCTGCAGGGAGATTCTGCGACTTGGGATGAAATATACTGGTTGCAGTAATTCATATATACAGGGGGTCATGTTTCCACCAGAACTAAGCCAAATATTGAGATATTATGCTTCGAATTGGGTTAATCCATGTCACATTGCTCTGTAACCTGCGATGGGGTAGTCTAGCTGCATAAAACCCATATACCTGGGACGCCATTTTGGCAGGATAACTAAGCCAAATATTGGGATGTAATGCTGCAATTTGGGCCAAAGACTGAGGGGGTGGCACCAATAAATATGCAACAGCTTTGGGACTTACAGCTGGCAGTAAATCCGCTGCAGGGAGATTCTGCGACTTGGGATGAAATATACTGGTTGCAGTAATTCATATATACAGGGGGTCATGTTTCCACCAGAACTAAGCCAAATATTGAGATATTATGCTGCAATTTGGTCCAAACACTGAGTAAAAATTACCAATAAAGATGGAGTAGCTTTGACACCTTCGAATTGGGTTAATCCATGTCACATTGCTCTGTAACCTGCGATGGGGTAGTCTAGCTGCATAAAACCCATATACCTGGGACGCCATTTTGGCAGGATAACTAAGCCAAATATTGGGATGTAATGCTGCAATTTGGGCCAAAGACTGAGGGGGTGGCACCAATAAATATGCAACAGCTTTGGGACTTACAGCTGGCAGTAAATCCGCTGCAGGGAGATTCTGCGACTTGGGATGAAATATACTGGTTGCAGTAATTCATATATACAGGGGGTCATGTTTCCACCAGAACTAAGCCAAATATTGAGATATTATGCTGCAATTTGGTCCAAACACTGAGTAAAAATTACCAATAAAGATGGAGTAGCTTTGACACCTTCGAATTGGGTTAATCCATGTCACATTGCTCTGTAACCTGCGATGGGGTAGTCTAGCTGCATAAAACCCATATACCTGGGACGCCATTTTGGCAGGATAACTAAGCCAAATATTGGGATGTAATGCTGCAATTTGGGCCAAAGACTGAGGGGGTGGCACCAATAAATATGCAACAGCTTTGGGACTTACAGCTAGCAGTAAATCTGCTGCAGGGAGATTCTGCGACTTGGGATGAAATATACTGGTTGCAGTAATTCATATATACAGGGGGTCATGTTTCCACCAGAACTAAGCCAAATATTGAGATATTATGCTTCGAATTGGGTTAATCCATGTCACATTGCTCTGTAACCTGCGATGGGGTAGTCTAGCTGCATAAAACCCATATACCTGGGACGCCATTTTGGCAGGATAACTAAGCCAAATATTGGGATGTAATGCTGCAATTTGGGCCAAAGACTGAGGGGGTGGCACCAATAAATATGCAACAGCTTTGGGACTTACAGCTGGCAGTAAATCCGCTGCAGGGAGATTCTGCGACTTGGGATGAAATATACTGGTTGCAGTAATTCATATATACAGGGGGTCATGTTTCCACCAGAACTAAGCCAAATATTGAGATATTATGCTGCAATTTGGTCCAAACACTGAGTAAAAATTACCAATAAAGATGGAGTAGCTTTGACACCTTCGAATTGGGTTAATCCATGTCACATTGCTCTGTAACCTGCGATGGGGTAGTCTAGCTGCATAAAACCCATATACCTGGGACGCCATTTTGGCAGGATAACTAAGCCAAATATTGGGATGTAATGCTGCAATTTGGGCCAAAGACTGAGGGGGTGGCACCAATAAATATGCAACAGCTTTGGGACTTACAGCTGGCAGTAAATCCGCTGCAGGGAGATTCTGCGACTTGGGATGAAATATACTGGTTGCAGTAATTCATATATACAGGGGGTCATGTTTCCACCAGAACTAAGCCAAATATTGAGATATTATGCTGCAATTTGGTCCAAACACTGAGTAAAAATTACCAATAAAGATGGAGTAGCTTTGACACCTTCGAATTGGGTTAATCCATGTCACATTGCTCTGTAACCTGCGATGGGGTAGTCTAGCTGCATAAAACCCATATACCTGGGACGCCATTTTGGCAGGATAACTAAGCCAAATATTGGGATGTAATGCTGCAATTTGGGCCAAAGACTGAGGGGGTGGCACCAATAAATATGCAACAGCTTTGGGACTTACAGCTAGCAGTAAATCTGCTGCAGGGAGATTCTGCGACTTGGGATGAAATATACTGGTTGCAGTAATTCATATATACAGGGGGTCATGTTTCCACCAGAACTAAGCCAAATATTGAGATATTATGCTGCAATTTGGTCCAAACACTGAGTAAAAATTACCAATAAAGATGGAGTAGCTTTGACACCTTCGAATTGGGTTAATCCATGTCACATTGCTCTGTAACCTGCGATGGGGTAGTCTAGCTGCATAAAACCCATATACCTGGGACGCCATTTTGGCAGGATAACTAAGCCAAATATTGGGATGTAATGCTGCAATTTGGGCCAAAGACTGAGGGGGTGGCACCAATAAATATGCAACAGCTTTGGGACTTACAGCTGGCAGTAAATCTGCTGCAGGGAGATTCTGCGACTTGGGATGAAATATACTGGTTGCAGTAATTCATATATACAGGGGGTCATGTTTCCACCAGAACTAAGCCAAATATTGAGATATTATGCTGCAATTTGGTCCAAACACTGAGTAAAAATTACCAATAAAGATGGAGTAGCTTTGACACCTTCGAATTGGGTTAATCCATGTCACATTGCTCTGTAACCTGCGATGGGGTAGTCTAGCTGCATAAAACCCATATACCTGGGACGCCATTTTGGCAGGATAACTAAGCCAAATATTGGGATGTAATGCTGCAATTTGGGCCAAAGACTGAGGGGGTGGCACCAATAAATATGCAACAGCTTTGGGACTTACAGCTAGCAGTAAATCTGCTGCAGGGAGATTCTGCGACTTGGGATGAAATATACTGGTTGCAGTAATTCATATATACAGGGGGTCATGTTTCCACCAGAACTAAGCCAAATATTGAGATATTATGCTTCGAATTGGGTTAATCCATGTCACATTGCTCTGTAACCTGCGATGGGGTAGTCTAGCTGCATAAAACCCATATACCTGGGACGCCATTTTGGCAGGATAACTAAGCCAAATATTGGGATGTAATGCTGCAATTTGGGCCAAAGACTGAGGGGGTGGCACCAATAAATATGCAACAGCTTTGGGACTTACAGCTGGCAGTAAATCCGCTGCAGGGAGATTCTGCGACTTGGGATGAAATATACTGGTTGCAGTAATTCATATATACAGGGGGTCATGTTTCCACCAGAACTAAGCCAAATATTGAGATATTATGCTGCAATTTGGTCCAAACACTGAGTAAAAATTACCAATAAAGATGGAGTAGCTTTGACACCTTCGAATTGGGTTAATCCATGTCACATTGCTCTGTAACCTGCGATGGGGTAGTCTAGCTGCATAAAACCCATATACCTGGGACGCCATTTTGGCAGGATAACTAAGCCAAATATTGGGATGTAATGCTGCAATTTGGGCCAAAGACTGAGGGGGTGGCACCAATAAATATGCAACAGCTTTGGGACTTACAGCTGGCAGTAAATCCGCTGCAGGGAGATTCTGCGACTTGGGATGAAATATACTGGTTGCAGTAATTCATATATACAGGGGGTCATGTTTCCACCAGAACTAAGCCAAATATTGAGATATTATGCTGCAATTTGGTCCAAACACTGAGTAAAAATTACCAATAAAGATGGAGTAGCTTTGACACCTTCGAATTGGGTTAATCCATGTCACATTGCTCTGTAACCTGCGATGGGGTAGTCTAGCTGCATAAAACCCATATACCTGGGACGCCATTTTGGCAGGATAACTAAGCCAAATATTGGGATGTAATGCTGCAATTTGGGCCAAAGACTGAGGGGGTGGCACCAATAAATATGCAACAGCTTTGGGACTTACAGCTAGCAGTAAATCTGCTGCAGGGAGATTCTGCGACTTGGGATGAAATATACTGGTTGCAGTAATTCATATATACAGGGGGTCATGTTTCCACCAGAACTAAGCCAAATATTGAGATATTATGCTTCGAATTGGGTTAATCCATGTCACATTGCTCTGTAACCTGCGATGGGGTAGTCTAGCTGCATAAAACCCATATACCTGGGACGCCATTTTGGCAGGATAACTAAGCCAAATATTGGGATGTAATGCTGCAATTTGGGCCAAAGACTGAGGGGGTGGCACCAATAAATATGCAACAGCTTTGGGACTTACAGCTGGCAGTAAATCCGCTGCAGGGAGATTCTGCGACTTGGGATGAAATATACTGGTTGCAGTAATTCATATATACAGGGGGTCATGTTTCCACCAGAACTAAGCCAAATATTGAGATATTATGCTGCAATTTGGTCCAAACACTGAGTAAAAATTACCAATAAAGATGGAGTAGCTTTGACACCTTCGAATTGGGTTAATCCATGTCACATTGCTCTGTAACCTGCGATGGGGTAGTCTAGCTGCATAAAACCCATATACCTGGGACGCCATTTTGGCAGGATAACTAAGCCAAATATTGGGATGTAATGCTGCAATTTGGGCCAAAGACTGAGGGGGTGGCACCAATAAATATGCAACAGCTTTGGGACTTACAGCTGGCAGTAAATCCGCTGCAGGGAGATTCTGCGACTTGGGATGAAATATACTGGTTGCAGTAATTCATATATACAGGGGGTCATGTTTCCACCAGAACTAAGCCAAATATTGAGATATTATGCTGCAATTTGGTCCAAACACTGAGTAAAAATTACCAATAAAGATGGAGTAGCTTTGACACCTTCGAATTGGGTTAATCCATGTCACATTGCTCTGTAACCTGCGATGGGGTAGTCTAGCTGCATAAAACCCATATACCTGGGACGCCATTTTGGCAGGATAACTAAGCCAAATATTGGGATGTAATGCTGCAATTTGGGCCAAAGACTGAGGGGGTGGCACCAATAAATATGCAACAGCTTTGGGACTTACAGCTAGCAGTAAATCTGCTGCAGGGAGATTCTGCGACTTGGGATGAAATATACTGGTTGCAGTAATTCATATATACAGGGGGTCATGTTTCCACCAGAACTAAGCCAAATATTGAGATATTATGCTGCAATTTGGTCCAAACACTGAGTAAAAATTACCAATAAAGATGGAGTAGCTTTGACACCTTCGAATTGGGTTAATCCATGTCACATTGCTCTGTAACCTGCGATGGGGTAGTCTAGCTGCATAAAACCCATATACCTGGGACGCCATTTTGGCAGGATAACTAAGCCAAATATTGGGATGTAATGCTGCAATTTGGGCCAAAGACTGAGGGGGTGGCACCAATAAATATGCAACAGCTTTGGGACTTACAGCTAGCAGTAAATCTGCTGCAGGGAGATTCTGCGACTTGGGATGAAATATACTGGTTGCAGTAATTCATATATACAGGGGGTCATGTTTCCACCAGAACTAAGCCAAATATTGAGATATTATGCTGCAATTTGGTCCAAACACTGAGTAAAAATTACCAATAAAGATGGAGTAGCTTTGACACCTTCGAATTGGGTTAATCCATGTCACATTGCTCTGTAACCTGCGATGGGGTAGTCTAGCTGCATAAAACCCATATACCTGGGACGCCATTTTGGCAGGATAACTAAGCCAAATATTGGGATGTAATGCTGCAATTTGGGCCAAAGACTGAGGGGGTGGCACCAATAAATATGCAACAGCTTTGGGACTTACAGCTGGCAGTAAATCCGCTGCAGGGAGATTCTGCGACTTGGGATGAAATATACTGGTTGCAGTAATTCATATATACAGGGGGTCATGTTTCCACCAGAACTAAGCCAAATATTGAGATATTATGCTGCAATTTGGTCCAAACACTGAGTAAAAATTACCAATAAAGATGGAGTAGCTTTGACACCTTCGAATTGGGTTAATCCATGTCACATTGCTCTGTAACCTGCGATGGGGTAGTCTAGCTGCATAAAACCCATATACCTGGGACGCCATTTTGGCAGGATAACTAAGCCAAATATTGGGATGTAATGCTGCAATTTGGGCCAAAGACTGAGGGGGTGGCACCAATAAATATGCAACAGCTTTGGGACTTACAGCTAGCAGTAAATCTGCTGCAGGGAGATTCTGCGACTTGGGATGAAATATACTGGTTGCAGTAATTCATATATACAGGGGGTCATGTTTCCACCAGAACTAAGCCAAATATTGAGATATTATGCTGCAATTTGGTCCAAACACTGAGTAAAAATTACCAATAAAGATGGAGTAGCTTTGACACCTTCGAATTGGGTTAATCCATGTCACATTGCTCTGTAACCTGCGATGGGGTAGTCTAGCTGCATAAAACCCATATACCTGGGACGCCATTTTGGCAGGATAACTAAGCCAAATATTGGGATGTAATGCTGCAATTTGGGCCAAAGACTGAGGGGGTGGCACCAATAAATATGCAACAGCTTTGGGACTTACAGCTGGCAGTAAATCCGCTGCAGGGAGATTCTGCGACTTGGGATGAAATATACTGGTTGCAGTAATTCATATATACAGGGGGTCATGTTTCCACCAGAACTAAGCCAAATATTGAGATATTATGCTGCAATTTGGTCCAAACACTGAGTAAAAATTACCAATAAAGATGGAGTAGCTTTGACACCTTCGAATTGGGTTAATCCATGTCACATTGCTCTGTAACCTGCGATGGGGTAGTCTAGCTGCATAAAACCCATATACCTGGGACGCCATTTTGGCAGGATAACTAAGCCAAATATTGGGATGTAATGCTGCAATTTGGGCCAAAGACTGAGGGGGTGGCACCAATAAATATGCAACAGCTTTGGGACTTACAGCTAGCAGTAAATCTGCTGCAGGGAGATTCTGCGACTTGGGATGAAATATACTGGTTGCAGTAATTCATATATACAGGGGGTCATGTTTCCACCAGAACTAAGCCAAATATTGAGATATTATGCTTCGAATTGGGTTAATCCATGTCACATTGCTCTGTAACCTGCGATGGGGTAGTCTAGCTGCATAAAACCCATATACCTGGGACGCCATTTTGGCAGGATAACTAAGCCAAATATTGGGATGTAATGCTGCAATTTGGGCCAAAGACTGAGGGGGTGGCACCAATAAATATGCAACAGCTTTGGGACTTACAGCTGGCAGTAAATCCGCTGCAGGGAGATTCTGCGACTTGGGATGAAATATACTGGTTGCAGTAATTCATATATACAGGGGGTCATGTTTCCACCAGAACTAAGCCAAATATTGAGATATTATGCTGCAATTTGGTCCAAACACTGAGTAAAAATTACCAATAAAGATGGAGTAGCTTTGACACCTTCGAATTGGGTTAATCCATGTCACATTGCTCTGTAACCTGCGATGGGGTAGTCTAGCTGCATAAAACCCATATACCTGGGACGCCATTTTGGCAGGATAACTAAGCCAAATATTGGGATGTAATGCTGCAATTTGGGCCAAAGACTGAGGGGGTGGCACCAATAAATATGCAACAGCTTTGGGACTTACAGCTGGCAGTAAATCCGCTGCAGGGAGATTCTGCGACTTGGGATGAAATATACTGGTTGCAGTAATTCATATATACAGGGGGTCATGTTTCCACCAGAACTAAGCCAAATATTGAGATATTATGCTGCAATTTGGTCCAAACACTGAGTAAAAATTACCAATAAAGATGGAGTAGCTTTGACACCTTCGAATTGGGTTAATCCATGTCACATTGCTCTGTAACCTGCGATGGGGTAGTCTAGCTGCATAAAACCCATATACCTGGGACGCCATTTTGGCAGGATAACTAAGCCAAATATTGGGATGTAATGCTGCAATTTGGGCCAAAGACTGAGGGGGTGGCACCAATAAATATGCAACAGCTTTGGGACTTACAGCTAGCAGTAAATCTGCTGCAGGGAGATTCTGCGACTTGGGATGAAATATACTGGTTGCAGTAATTCATATATACAGGGGGTCATGTTTCCACCAGAACTAAGCCAAATATTGAGATATTATGCTGCAATTTGGTCCAAACACTGAGTAAAAATTACCAATAAAGATGGAGTAGCTTTGACACCTTCGAATTGGGTTAATCCATGTCACATTGCTCTGTAACCTGCGATGGGGTAGTCTAGCTGCATAAAACCCATATACCTGGGACGCCATTTTGGCAGGATAACTAAGCCAAATATTGGGATGTAATGCTGCAATTTGGGCCAAAGACTGAGGGGGTGGCACCAATAAATATGCAACAGCTTTGGGACTTACAGCTAGCAGTAAATCTGCTGCAGGGAGATTCTGCGACTTGGGATGAAATATACTGGTTGCAGTAATTCATATATACAGGGGGTCATGTTTCCACCAGAACTAAGCCAAATATTGAGATATTATGCTGCAATTTGGTCCAAACACTGAGTAAAAATTACCAATAAAGATGGAGTAGCTTTGACACCTTCGAATTGGGTTAATCCATGTCACATTGCTCTGTAACCTGCGATGGGGTAGTCTAGCTGCATAAAACCCATATACCTGGGACGCCATTTTGGCAGGATAACTAAGCCAAATATTGGGATGTAATGCTGCAATTTGGGCCAAAGACTGAGGGGGTGGCACCAATAAATATGCAACAGCTTTGGGACTTACAGCTGGCAGTAAATCCGCTGCAGGGAGATTCTGCGACTTGGGATGAAATATACTGGTTGCAGTAATTCATATATACAGGGGGTCATGTTTCCACCAGAACTAAGCCAAATATTGAGATATTATGCTGCAATTTGGTCCAAACACTGAGTAAAAATTACCAATAAAGATGGAGTAGCTTTGACACCTTCGAATTGGGTTAATCCATGTCACATTGCTCTGTAACCTGCGATGGGGTAGTCTAGCTGCATAAAACCCATATACCTGGGACGCCATTTTGGCAGGATAACTAAGCCAAATATTGGGATGTAATGCTGCAATTTGGGCCAAAGACTGAGGGGGTGGCACCAATAAATATGCAACAGCTTTGGGACTTACAGCTAGCAGTAAATCTGCTGCAGGGAGATTCTGCGACTTGGGATGAAATATACTGGTTGCAGTAATTCATATATACAGGGGGTCATGTTTCCACCAGAACTAAGCCAAATATTGAGATATTATGCTGCAATTTGGTCCAAACACTGAGTAAAAATTACCAATAAAGATGGAGTAGCTTTGACACCTTCGAATTGGGTTAATCCATGTCACATTGCTCTGTAACCTGCGATGGGGTAGTCTAGCTGCATAAAACCCATATACCTGGGACGCCATTTTGGCAGGATAACTAAGCCAAATATTGGGATGTAATGCTGCAATTTGGGCCAAAGACTGAGGGGGTGGCACCAATAAATATGCAACAGCTTTGGGACTTACAGCTGGCAGTAAATCCGCTGCAGGGAGATTCTGCGACTTGGGATGAAATATACTGGTTGCAGTAATTCATATATACAGGGGGTCATGTTTCCACCAGAACTAAGCCAAATATTGAGATATTATGCTGCAATTTGGTCCAAACACTGAGTAAAAATTACCAATAAAGATGGAGTAGCTTTGACACCTTCGAATTGGGTTAATCCATGTCACATTGCTCTGTAACCTGCGATGGGGTAGTCTAGCTGCATAAAACCCATATACCTGGGACGCCATTTTGGCAGGATAACTAAGCCAAATATTGGGATGTAATGCTGCAATTTGGGCCAAAGACTGAGGGGGTGGCACCAATAAATATGCAACAGCTTTGGGACTTACAGCTGGCAGTAAATCCGCTGCAGGGAGATTCTGCGACTTGGGATGAAATATACTGGTTGCAGTAATTCATATATACAGGGGGTCATGTTTCCACCAGAACTAAGCCAAATATTGAGATATTATGCTGCAATTTGGTCCAAACACTGAGTAAAAATTACCAATAAAGATGGAGTAGCTTTGACACCTTCGAATTGGGTTAATCCATGTCACATTGCTCTGTAACCTGCGATGGGGTAGTCTAGCTGCATAAAACCCATATACCTGGGACGCCATTTTGGCAGGATAACTAAGCCAAATATTGGGATGTAATGCTGCAATTTGGGCCAAAGACTGAGGGGGTGGCACCAATAAATATGCAACAGCTTTGGGACTTACAGCTAGCAGTAAATCTGCTGCAGGGAGATTCTGCGACTATATTTCATCCCAAGTCGCAAAATCTCCCTGCAGCAGATTTACTGCTAGCTGTAAGTCCCAAAGCTGTTGCATATTTATTGGTGCCACCCCCTCAGTCTTTGGCCCAAATTGCAGCATTACATCCCAATATTTGGCTTAGTTATCCTGCCAAAATGGCGTCCCAGGTATATGGGTTTTATGCAGCTAGACTACCCCATCGCAGGTTACAGAGCAATGTGACATGGATTAACCCAATTCGAAGGTGTCAAAGCTACTCCATCTTTATTGGTAATTTTTACTCAGTGTTTGGACCAAATTGCAGCATAATATCTCAATATTTGGCTTAGTTCTGGTGGAAACATGACCCCCTGTATATATGAATTACTGCAACCAGTATATTTCATCCCAAGTCGCAGAATCTCCCTGCAGCGGATTTACTGCCAGCTGTAAGTCCCAAAGCTGTTGCATATTTATTGGTGCCACCCCCTCAGTCTTTGGCCCAAATTGCAGCATTACATCCCAATATTTGGCTTAGTTATCCTGCCAAAATGGCGTCCCAGGTATATGGGTTTTATGCAGCTAGACTACCCCATCGCAGGTTACAGAGCAATGTGACATGGATTAACCCAATTCGAAGGTGTCAAAGCTACTCCATCTTTATTGGTAATTTTTACTCAGTGTTTGGACCAAATTGCAGCATAATATCTCAATATTTGGCTTAGTTCTGGTGGAAACATGACCCCCTGTATATATGAATTACTGCAACCAGTATATTTCATCCCAAGTCGCAGAATCTCCCTGCAGCGGATTTACTGCCAGCTGTAAGTCCCAAAGCTGTTGCATATTTATTGGTGCCACCCCCTCAGTCTTTGGCCCAAATTGCAGCATTACATCCCAATATTTGGCTTAGTTATCCTGCCAAAATGGCGTCCCAGGTATATGGGTTTTATGCAGCTAGACTACCCCATCGCAGGTTACAGAGCAATGTGACATGGATTAACCCAATTCGAAGGTGTCAAAGCTACTCCATCTTTATTGGTAATTTTTACTCAGTGTTTGGACCAAATTGCAGCATAATATCTCAATATTTGGCTTAGTTCTGGTGGAAACATGACCCCCTGTATATATGAATTACTGCAACCAGTATATTTCATCCCAAGTCGCAGAATCTCCCTGCAGCAGATTTACTGCTAGCTGTAAGTCCCAAAGCTGTTGCATATTTATTGGTGCCACCCCCTCAGTCTTTGGCCCAAATTGCAGCATTACATCCCAATATTTGGCTTAGTTATCCTGCCAAAATGGCGTCCCAGGTATATGGGTTTTATGCAGCTAGACTACCCCATCGCAGGTTACAGAGCAATGTGACATGGATTAACCCAATTCGAAGGTGTCAAAGCTACTCCATCTTTATTGGTAATTTTTACTCAGTGTTTGGACCAAATTGCAGCATAATATCTCAATATTTGGCTTAGTTCTGGTGGAAACATGACCCCCTGTATATATGAATTACTGCAACCAGTATATTTCATCCCAAGTCGCAGAATCTCCCTGCAGCGGATTTACTGCCAGCTGTAAGTCCCAAAGCTGTTGCATATTTATTGGTGCCACCCCCTCAGTCTTTGGCCCAAATTGCAGCATTACATCCCAATATTTGGCTTAGTTATCCTGCCAAAATGGCGTCCCAGGTATATGGGTTTTATGCAGCTAGACTACCCCATCGCAGGTTACAGAGCAATGTGACATGGATTAACCCAATTCGAAGGTGTCAAAGCTACTCCATCTTTATTGGTAATTTTTACTCAGTGTTTGGACCAAATTGCAGCATAATATCTCAATATTTGGCTTAGTTCTGGTGGAAACATGACCCCCTGTATATATGAATTACTGCAACCAGTATATTTCATCCCAAGTCGCAGAATCTCCCTGCAGCAGATTTACTGCTAGCTGTAAGTCCCAAAGCTGTTGCATATTTATTGGTGCCACCCCCTCAGTCTTTGGCCCAAATTGCAGCATTACATCCCAATATTTGGCTTAGTTATCCTGCCAAAATGGCGTCCCAGGTATATGGGTTTTATGCAGCTAGACTACCCCATCGCAGGTTACAGAGCAATGTGACATGGATTAACCCAATTCGAAGGTGTCAAAGCTACTCCATCTTTATTGGTAATTTTTACTCAGTGTTTGGACCAAATTGCAGCATAATATCTCAATATTTGGCTTAGTTCTGGTGGAAACATGACCCCCTGTATATATGAATTACTGCAACCAGTATATTTCATCCCAAGTCGCAGAATCTCCCTGCAGCAGATTTACTGCTAGCTGTAAGTCCCAAAGCTGTTGCATATTTATTGGTGCCACCCCCTCAGTCTTTGGCCCAAATTGCAGCATTACATCCCAATATTTGGCTTAGTTATCCTGCCAAAATGGCGTCCCAGGTATATGGGTTTTATGCAGCTAGACTACCCCATCGCAGGTTACAGAGCAATGTGACATGGATTAACCCAATTCGAAGGTGTCAAAGCTACTCCATCTTTATTGGTAATTTTTACTCAGTGTTTGGACCAAATTGCAGCATAATATCTCAATATTTGGCTTAGTTCTGGTGGAAACATGACCCCCTGTATATATGAATTACTGCAACCAGTATATTTCATCCCAAGTCGCAGAATCTCCCTGCAGCGGATTTACTGCCAGCTGTAAGTCCCAAAGCTGTTGCATATTTATTGGTCCCACCCCCTCAGTCTTTGGCCCAAATTGCAGCATTACATCCCAATATTTGGCTTAGTTATCCTGCCAAAATGGCGTCCCAGGTATATGGGTTTTATGCAGCTAGACTACCCCATCGCAGGTTACAGAGCAATGTGACATGGATTAACCCAATTCGAAGGTGTCAAAGCTACTCCATCTTTATTGGTAATTTTTACTCAGTGTTTGGACCAAATTGCAGCATAATATCTCAATATTTGGCTTAGTTCTGGTGGAAACATGACCCCCTGTATATATGAATTACTGCAACCAGTATATTTCATCCCAAGTCGCAGAATCTCCCTGCAGCGGATTTACTGCCAGCTGTAAGTCCCAAAGCTGTTGCATATTTATTGGTGCCACCCCCTCAGTCTTTGGCCCAAATTGCAGCATTACATCCCAATATTTGGCTTAGTTATCCTGCCAAAATGGCGTCCCAGGTATATGGGTTTTATGCAGCTAGACTACCCCATCGCAGGTTACAGAGCAATGTGACATGGATTAACCCAATTCGAAGGTGTCAAAGCTACTCCATCTTTATTGGTAATTTTTACTCAGTGTTTGGACCAAATTGCAGCATAATATCTCAATATTTGGCTTAGTTCTGGTGGAAACATGACCCCCTGTATATATGAATTACTGCAACCAGTATATTTCATCCCAAGTCGCAGAATCTCCCTGCAGCAGATTTACTGCTAGCTGTAAGTCCCAAAGCTGTTGCATATTTATTGGTGCCACCCCCTCAGTCTTTGGCCCAAATTGCAGCATTACATCCCAATATTTGGCTTAGTTATCCTGCCAAAATGGCGTCCCAGGTATATGGGTTTTATGCAGCTAGACTACCCCATCGCAGGTTACAGAGCAATGTGACATGGATTAACCCAATTCGAAGGTGTCAAAGCTACTCCATCTTTATTGGTAATTTTTACTCAGTGTTTGGACCAAATTGCAGCATAATATCTCAATATTTGGCTTAGTTCTGGTGGAAACATGACCCCCTGTATATATGAATTACTGCAACCAGTATATTTCATCCCAAGTCGCAGAATCTCCCTGCAGCGGATTTACTGCCAGCTGTAAGTCCCAAAGCTGTTGCATATTTATTGGTGCCACCCCCTCAGTCTTTGGCCCAAATTGCAGCATTACATCCCAATATTTGGCTTAGTTATCCTGCCAAAATGGCGTCCCAGGTATATGGGTTTTATGCAGCTAGACTACCCCATCGCAGGTTACAGAGCAATGTGACATGGATTAACCCAATTCGAAGGTGTCAAAGCTACTCCATCTTTATTGGTAATTTTTACTCAGTGTTTGGACCAAATTGCAGCATAATATCTCAATATTTGGCTTAGTTCTGGTGGAAACATGACCCCCTGTATATATGAATTACTGCAACCAGTATATTTCATCCCAAGTCGCAGAATCTCCCTGCAGCAGATTTACTGCTAGCTGTAAGTCCCAAAGCTGTTGCATATTTATTGGTGCCACCCCCTCAGTCTTTGGCCCAAATTGCAGCATTACATCCCAATATTTGGCTTAGTTATCCTGCCAAAATGGCGTCCCAGGTATATGGGTTTTATGCAGCTAGACTACCCCATCGCAGGTTACAGAGCAATGTGACATGGATTAACCCAATTCGAAGGTGTCAAAGCTACTCCATCTTTATTGGTAATTTTTACTCAGTGTTTGGACCAAATTGCAGCATAATATCTCAATATTTGGCTTAGTTCTGGTGGAAACATGACCCCCTGTATATATGAATTACTGCAACCAGTATATTTCATCCCAAGTCGCAGAATCTCCCTGCAGCAGATTTACTGCTAGCTGTAAGTCCCAAAGCTGTTGCATATTTATTGGTGCCACCCCCTCAGTCTTTGGCCCAAATTGCAGCATTACATCCCAATATTTGGCTTAGTTATCCTGCCAAAATGGCGTCCCAGGTATATGGGTTTTATGCAGCTAGACTACCCCATCGCAGGTTACAGAGCAATGTGACATGGATTAACCCAATTCGAAGGTGTCAAAGCTACTCCATCTTTATTGGTAATTTTTACTCAGTGTTTGGACCAAATTGCAGCATAATATCTCAATATTTGGCTTAGTTCTGGTGGAAACATGACCCCCTGTATATATGAATTACTGCAACCAGTATATTTCATCCCAAGTCGCAGAATCTCCCTGCAGCGGATTTACTGCCAGCTGTAAGTCCCAAAGCTGTTGCATATTTATTGGTCCCACCCCCTCAGTCTTTGGCCCAAATTGCAGCATTACATCCCAATATTTGGCTTAGTTATCCTGCCAAAATGGCGTCCCAGGTATATGGGTTTTATGCAGCTAGACTACCCCATCGCAGGTTACAGAGCAATGTGACATGGATTAACCCAATTCGAAGGTGTCAAAGCTACTCCATCTTTATTGGTAATTTTTACTCAGTGTTTGGACCAAATTGCAGCATAATATCTCAATATTTGGCTTAGTTCTGGTGGAAACATGACCCCCTGTATATATGAATTACTGCAACCAGTATATTTCATCCCAAGTCGCAGAATCTCCCTGCAGCGGATTTACTGCCAGCTGTAAGTCCCAAAGCTGTTGCATATTTATTGGTGCCACCCCCTCAGTCTTTGGCCCAAATTGCAGCATTACATCCCAATATTTGGCTTAGTTATCCTGCCAAAATGGCGTCCCAGGTATATGGGTTTTATGCAGCTAGACTACCCCATCGCAGGTTACAGAGCAATGTGACATGGATTAACCCAATTCGAAGCATAATATCTCAATATTTGGCTTAGTTCTGGTGGAAACATGACCCCCTGTATATATGAATTACTGCAACCAGTATATTTCATCCCAAGTCGCAGAATCTCCCTGCAGCAGATTTACTGCTAGCTGTAAGTCCCAAAGCTGTTGCATATTTATTGGTGCCACCCCCTCAGTCTTTGGCCCAAATTGCAGCATTACATCCCAATATTTGGCTTAGTTATCCTGCCAAAATGGCGTCCCAGGTATATGGGTTTTATGCAGCTAGACTACCCCATCGCAGGTTACAGAGCAATGTGACATGGATTAACCCAATTCGAAGGTGTCAAAGCTACTCCATCTTTATTGGTAATTTTTACTCAGTGTTTGGACCAAATTGCAGCATAATATCTCAATATTTGGCTTAGTTCTGGTGGAAACATGACCCCCTGTATATATGAATTACTGCAACCAGTATATTTCATCCCAAGTCGCAGAATCTCCCTGCAGCGGATTTACTGCCAGCTGTAAGTCCCAAAGCTGTTGCATATTTATTGGTGCCACCCCCTCAGTCTTTGGCCCAAATTGCAGCATTACATCCCAATATTTGGCTTAGTTATCCTGCCAAAATGGCGTCCCAGGTATATGGGTTTTATGCAGCTAGACTACCCCATCGCAGGTTACAGAGCAATGTGACATGGATTAACCCAATTCGAAGGTGTCAAAGCTACTCCATCTTTATTGGTAATTTTTACTCAGTGTTTGGACCAAATTGCAGCATAATATCTCAATATTTGGCTTAGTTCTGGTGGAAACATGACCCCCTGTATATATGAATTACTGCAACCAGTATATTTCATCCCAAGTCGCAGAATCTCCCTGCAGCGGATTTACTGCCAGCTGTAAGTCCCAAAGCTGTTGCATATTTATTGGTGCCACCCCCTCAGTCTTTGGCCCAAATTGCAGCATTACATCCCAATATTTGGCTTAGTTATCCTGCCAAAATGGCGTCCCAGGTATATGGGTTTTATGCAGCTAGACTACCCCATCGCAGGTTACAGAGCAATGTGACATGGATTAACCCAATTCGAAGGTGTCAAAGCTACTCCATCTTTATTGGTAATTTTTACTCAGTGTTTGGACCAAATTGCAGCATAATATCTCAATATTTGGCTTAGTTCTGGTGGAAACATGACCCCCTGTATATATGAATTACTGCAACCAGTATATTTCATCCCAAGTCGCAGAATCTCCCTGCAGCAGATTTACTGCTAGCTGTAAGTCCCAAAGCTGTTGCATATTTATTGGTGCCACCCCCTCAGTCTTTGGCCCAAATTGCAGCATTACATCCCAATATTTGGCTTAGTTATCCTGCCAAAATGGCGTCCCAGGTATATGGGTTTTATGCAGCTAGACTACCCCATCGCAGGTTACAGAGCAATGTGACATGGATTAACCCAATTCGAAGGTGTCAAAGCTACTCCATCTTTATTGGTAATTTTTACTCAGTGTTTGGACCAAATTGCAGCATAATATCTCAATATTTGGCTTAGTTCTGGTGGAAACATGACCCCCTGTATATATGAATTACTGCAACCAGTATATTTCATCCCAAGTCGCAGAATCTCCCTGCAGCGGATTTACTGCCAGCTGTAAGTCCCAAAGCTGTTGCATATTTATTGGTCCCACCCCCTCAGTCTTTGGCCCAAATTGCAGCATTACATCCCAATATTTGGCTTAGTTATCCTGCCAAAATGGCGTCCCAGGTATATGGGTTTTATGCAGCTAGACTACCCCATCGCAGGTTACAGAGCAATGTGACATGGATTAACCCAATTCGAAGGTGTCAAAGCTACTCCATCTTTATTGGTAATTTTTACTCAGTGTTTGGACCAAATTGCAGCATAATATCTCAATATTTGGCTTAGTTCTGGTGGAAACATGACCCCCTGTATATATGAATTACTGCAACCAGTATATTTCATCCCAAGTCGCAGAATCTCCCTGCAGCGGATTTACTGCCAGCTGTAAGTCCCAAAGCTGTTGCATATTTATTGGTGCCACCCCCTCAGTCTTTGGCCCAAATTGCAGCATTACATCCCAATATTTGGCTTAGTTATCCTGCCAAAATGGCGTCCCAGGTATATGGGTTTTATGCAGCTAGACTACCCCATCGCAGGTTACAGAGCAATGTGACATGGATTAACCCAATTCGAAGCATAATATCTCAATATTTGGCTTAGTTCTGGTGGAAACATGACCCCCTGTATATATGAATTACTGCAACCAGTATATTTCATCCCAAGTCGCAGAATCTCCCTGCAGCAGATTTACTGCTAGCTGTAAGTCCCAAAGCTGTTGCATATTTATTGGTGCCACCCCCTCAGTCTTTGGCCCAAATTGCAGCATTACATCCCAATATTTGGCTTAGTTATCCTGCCAAAATGGCGTCCCAGGTATATGGGTTTTATGCAGCTAGACTACCCCATCGCAGGTTACAGAGCAATGTGACATGGATTAACCCAATTCGAAGGTGTCAAAGCTACTCCATCTTTATTGGTAATTTTTACTCAGTGTTTGGACCAAATTGCAGCATAATATCTCAATATTTGGCTTAGTTCTGGTGGAAACATGACCCCCTGTATATATGAATTACTGCAACCAGTATATTTCATCCCAAGTCGCAGAATCTCCCTGCAGCGGATTTACTGCCAGCTGTAAGTCCCAAAGCTGTTGCATATTTATTGGTGCCACCCCCTCAGTCTTTGGCCCAAATTGCAGCATTACATCCCAATATTTGGCTTAGTTATCCTGCCAAAATGGCGTCCCAGGTATATGGGTTTTATGCAGCTAGACTACCCCATCGCAGGTTACAGAGCAATGTGACATGGATTAACCCAATTCGAAGGTGTCAAAGCTACTCCATCTTTATTGGTAATTTTTACTCAGTGTTTGGACCAAATTGCAGCATAATATCTCAATATTTGGCTTAGTTCTGGTGGAAACATGACCCCCTGTATATATGAATTACTGCAACCAGTATATTTCATCCCAAGTCGCAGAATCTCCCTGCAGCGGATTTACTGCCAGCTGTAAGTCCCAAAGCTGTTGCATATTTATTGGTGCCACCCCCTCAGTCTTTGGCCCAAATTGCAGCATTACATCCCAATATTTGGCTTAGTTATCCTGCCAAAATGGCGTCCCAGGTATATGGGTTTTATGCAGCTAGACTACCCCATCGCAGGTTACAGAGCAATGTGACATGGATTAACCCAATTCGAAGGTGTCAAAGCTACTCCATCTTTATTGGTAATTTTTACTCAGTGTTTGGACCAAATTGCAGCATAATATCTCAATATTTGGCTTAGTTCTGGTGGAAACATGACCCCCTGTATATATGAATTACTGCAACCAGTATATTTCATCCCAAGTCGCAGAATCTCCCTGCAGCAGATTTACTGCTAGCTGTAAGTCCCAAAGCTGTTGCATATTTATTGGTGCCACCCCCTCAGTCTTTGGCCCAAATTGCAGCATTACATCCCAATATTTGGCTTAGTTATCCTGCCAAAATGGCGTCCCAGGTATATGGGTTTTATGCAGCTAGACTACCCCATCGCAGGTTACAGAGCAATGTGACATGGATTAACCCAATTCGAAGGTGTCAAAGCTACTCCATCTTTATTGGTAATTTTTACTCAGTGTTTGGACCAAATTGCAGCATAATATCTCAATATTTGGCTTAGTTCTGGTGGAAACATGACCCCCTGTATATATGAATTACTGCAACCAGTATATTTCATCCCAAGTCGCAGAATCTCCCTGCAGCGGATTTACTGCCAGCTGTAAGTCCCAAAGCTGTTGCATATTTATTGGTGCCACCCCCTCAGTCTTTGGCCCAAATTGCAGCATTACATCCCAATATTTGGCTTAGTTATCCTGCCAAAATGGCGTCCCAGGTATATGGGTTTTATGCAGCTAGACTACCCCATCGCAGGTTACAGAGCAATGTGACATGGATTAACCCAATTCGAAGGTGTCAAAGCTACTCCATCTTTATTGGTAATTTTTACTCAGTGTTTGGACCAAATTGCAGCATAATATCTCAATATTTGGCTTAGTTCTGGTGGAAACATGACCCCCTGTATATATGAATTACTGCAACCAGTATATTTCATCCCAAGTCGCAGAATCTCCCTGCAGCGGATTTACTGCCAGCTGTAAGTCCCAAAGCTGTTGCATATTTATTGGTGCCACCCCCTCAGTCTTTGGCCCAAATTGCAGCATTACATCCCAATATTTGGCTTAGTTATCCTGCCAAAATGGCGTCCCAGGTATATGGGTTTTATGCAGCTAGACTACCCCATCGCAGGTTACAGAGCAATGTGACATGGATTAACCCAATTCGAAGGTGTCAAAGCTACTCCATCTTTATTGGTAATTTTTACTCAGTGTTTGGACCAAATTGCAGCATAATATTTTGATATTTGGATTAGTTATGGTGGAAATATGACCCGCTATATATACTAGTTCACTGGAACCAGTGTACCCCATTACCAGTCGTAAAATCCTACGACAAGAGTTTCCTTCACAGATGTAAGTGTCAAAGCTGTTCTATATTTATTAGTGCCACTCCATCAATAATTGGGCCAAGTTGCAGCATTATAGCCCAATATTTGGCTTGGCCAGGCCGCCAAAATGGTGCACTACCTACATGGGTTTATTGAAGCCAGACCCCTCCATTGCAGGTTACAGAGCAATGTGACATGGGTTTAACTCCTCTGTATGTCTTAAAGCTATTTCACCTTTATTGGTGTAATTCACTCAGTGTTTGGTCCAAATTGCAGCATAATATTTTGATATTTGGCTTAGTTATGGTGGAAATATGACCCGCTGTATATACTAGTTCACTGCAACCAGTGTACCCCATTACCAGTCGTAAAATCCTGCGACAAGAGTTTCCTTCACAGATGTAAGTGTCAAAGCTGTTCTATATTTATTAGTGCCACTCCCTCAATAATTGGGCCAAGTTGCAGCATTATAGCCCAATATTTGGCTTGGCCAGGCCGCCAAAATGGTGCACTACCTACATGGGTTTATTGAAGCCAGACCCCTCCATTGCAGGTTACAGAGCAATGTGACATGGGTTTAACTCCTCTGTATGTCTTAAAGCTATTTCACCTTTATTGGTGTAATTCACTCAGTGTTTGGTCCAAATTGCAGCATAATATTTTGATATTTGGCTTAGTTATGGTGGAAATATGACCCGCTGTATATACTAGTTCACTGCAACCAGTGTACCCCATTACCAGTCGTAAAATCCTGCGACAAGAGTTTCCTTCACAGATGTAAGTGTCAAAGCTGTTCTATATTTATTAGTGCCACTCCCTCAATAATTGGGCCAAGTTGCAGCATTATAGCCCAATATTTGGCTTGGCCAGGCCGCCAAAATGGCGCACTACCTACATGGGTTTATTGAAGCCAGACCCCTCCATTGCAGGTTACAGAGCAATGTGACATGGGTTTAACTCCTCTGTATGTCTTAAAGCTATTTCACCTTTATTGGTGTAATTCACTCAGTGTTTGGTCCAAATTGCAGCATAATATTTTGATATTTGGCTTAGTTATGGTGGAAATATGACCCGCTGTATATACTAGTTCACTGCAACCAGTGTACCCCATTACCAGTCGTAAAATCCTGCGACAAGAGTTTCCTTCACAGATGTAAGTGTCAAAGCTGTTCTATATTTATTAGTGCCACTCCCTCAATAATTGGGCCAAGTTGCAGCATTATAGCCCAATATTTGGCTTGGCCAGGCCGCCAAAATGGTGCACTACCTACATGGGTTTATTGAAGCCAGACCCCTCCATTGCAGGTTACAGAGCAATGTGACATGGGTTTAACTCCTCTGTATGTCTCAAAGCTGTTCCACCTTTATTGGTGTAATTCACTCAGTGTTTGGTCCAAATTGCAGCATAATATTTTAATATTTGGCTTAGTTATGGTGGAAATATGACCCGCTGTATATACTAGTTCACTGCAACCAGTGTACCCCATTACCAGTCGTAAAATCCTGCGACAAGAGTTTCCTTCACAGATGTAAGTATCCAAGCTGTTCTATATTTATTAGTGCCACTCCCTCAATAATTGGGCCAAGTTGCAGCATTATAGCCCAATATTTGGCTTGGCCAGGCCGCCAAAATGGCGCACTACCTACATGGGTTTATTGAAGCCAGACCCCTCCATTGCAGGTTACAGAGCAATGTGACATGGTTTTAACTCCTCTGTACGTCTCAAAGCTGTTCCACCTTTATTGGTGTAATTCACTCAGTGTTTGGTCCAAATTGCAGCATAATATTTTGATATTTGGATTAGTTATGGTGGAAATATGACCCGCTATATATACTAGTTCACTGGAACCAGTGTACCCCATTACCAGTCGTAAAATCCTACGACAAGAGTTTCCTTCACAGATGTAAGTGTCAAAGCTGTTCTATATTTATTAGTGCCACTCCATCAATAATTGGGCCAAGTTGCAGCATTATAGCCCAATATTTGGCTTGGCCAGGCCGCCAAAATGGTGCACTACCTACATGGGTTTATTGAAGCCAGACCCCTCCATTGCAGGTTACAGAGCAATGTGACATGGGTTTAACTCCTCTGTATGTCTTAAAGCTATTTCACCTTTATTGGTGTAATTCACTCAGTGTTTGGTCCAAATTGCAGCATAATATTTTGATATTTGGCTTAGTTATGGTGGAAATATGACCCGCTGTATATACTAGTTCACTGCAACCAGTGTACCCCATTACCAGTCGTAAAATCCTGCGACAAGAGTTTCCTTCACAGATGTAAGTGTCAAAGCTGTTCTATATTTATTAGTGCCACTCCCTCAATAATTGGGCCAAGTTGCAGCATTATAGCCCAATATTTGGCTTGGCCAGGCCGCCAAAATGGTGCACTACCTACATGGGTTTATTGAAGCCAGACCCCTCCATTGCAGGTTACAGAGCAATGTGACATGGGTTTAACTCCTCTGTATGTCTTAAAGCTATTTCACCTTTATTGGTGTAATTCACTCAGTGTTTGGTCCAAATTGCAGCATAATATTTTGATATTTGGCTTAGTTATGGTGGAAATATGACCCGCTGTATATACTAGTTCACTGCAACCAGTGTACCCCATTACCAGTCGTAAAATCCTGCGACAAGAGTTTCCTTCACAGATGTAAGTGTCAAAGCTGTTCTATATTTATTAGTGCCACTCCCTCAATAATTGGGCCAAGTTGCAGCATTATAGCCCAATATTTGGCTTGGCCAGGCCGCCAAAATGGCGCACTACCTACATGGGTTTATTGAAGCCAGACCCCTCCATTGCAGGTTACAGAGCAATGTGACATGGGTTTAACTCCTCTGTATGTCTTAAAGCTATTTCACCTTTATTGGTGTAATTCACTCAGTGTTTGGTCCAAATTGCAGCATAATATTTTGATATTTGGCTTAGTTATGGTGGAAATATGACCCGCTGTATATACTAGTTCACTGCAACTAGTGTACCCCATTACCAGTCGTAAAATCCTGCGACAAGAGTTTCCTTCACAGATGTAAGTGTCAAAGCTGTTCTATATTTATTAGTGCCACTCCCTCAATAATTGGGCCAAGTTGCAGCATTATAGCCCAATATTTGGCTTGGCCAGGCCGCCAAAATGGTGCACTACCTACATGGGTTTATTGAAGCCAGACCCCTCCATTGCAGGTTACAGAGCAATGTGACATGGGTTTAACTCCTCTGTATGTCTTAAAGCTATTTCACCTTTATTGGTGTAATTCACTCAGTGTTTGGTCCAAATTGCAGCATAATATTTTGATATTTGGCTTAGTTATGGTGGAAATATGACCCGCTGTATATACTAGTTCACTGCAACCAGTGTACACCATTACCAGTCGTAAAATCCTGCGACAAGAGTTTCCTTCACAGATGTAAGTGTCAAAGCTGTTCTATATTTATTAGTGCCACTCCCTCAATAATTGGGCCAAGTTGCAGCATTATAGCCCAATATTTGGCTTCGCCAGGCCGCCAAAATGGCGCACTACCTACATGGGTTTATTGAAGCCAGACCCCTCCATTGCAGGTTACAGAGCAATGTGACATGGGTTTAACTCCTCTGTATGTCTTAAAGCTATTTCACCTTTATTGGTGTAATTCACTCAGTGTTTGGTCCAAATTGCAGCATAATATTTTGATATTTGGCTTAGTTATGGTGGAAATATGACCCGCTGTATATACTAGTTCACTGCAACCAGTGTACCCCATTACCAGTCGTAAAATCCTGCGACAAGAGTTTCCTTCACAGATGTAAGTGTCAAAGCTGTTCTATATTTATTAGTGCCACTCCCTCAATAATTGGGCCAAGTTGCAGCATTATAGCCCAATATTTGGCTTGGCCAGGCCGCCAAAATGGCGCACTACCTACATGGGTTTATTGAAGCCAGACCCCTCCATTGCAGGTTACAGAGCAATGTGACATGGGTTTAACTCCTCTGTATGTCTCAAAGCTGTTCCACCTTTATTGGTGTAATTCACTCAGTGTTTGGTCCAAATTGCAGCATAATATTTTAATATTTGGCTTAGTTATGGTGGAAATATGACCCGCTGTATATACTAGTTCACTGCAACCAGTGTACCCCATTACCAGTCGTAAAATCCTGCGACAAGAGTTTCCTTCACAGATGTAAGTATCCAAGCTGTTCTATATTTATTAGTGCCACTCCCTCAATAATTGGGCCAAGTTGCAGCATTATAGCCCAATATTTGGCTTGGCCAGGCCGCCAAAATGGCGCACTACCTACATGGGTTTATTGAAGCCAGACCCCTCCATTGCAGGTTACAGAGCAATGTGACATGGTTTTAACTCCTCTGTACGTCTCAAAGCTGTTCCACCTTTATTGGTGTAATTCACTCAGTGTTTGGTCCAAATTGCAGCATAATATTTTGATATTTGGATTAGTTATGGTGGAAATATGACCCGCTATATATACTAGTTCACTGGAACCAGTGTACCCCATTACCAGTCGTAAAATCCTACGACAAGAGTTTCCTTCACAGATGTAAGTGTCAAAGCTGTTCTATATTTATTAGTGCCACTCCATCAATAATTGGGCCAAGTTGCAGCATTATAGCCCAATATTTGGCTTGGCCAGGCCGCCAAAATGGTGCACTACCTACATGGGTTTATTGAAGCCAGACCCCTCCATTGCAGGTTACAGAGCAATGTGACATGGGTTTAACTCCTCTGTATGTCTTAAAGCTATTTCACCTTTATTGGTGTAATTCACTCAGTGTTTGGTCCAAATTGCAGCATAATATTTTGATATTTGGCTTAGTTATGGTGGAAATATGACCCGCTGTATATACTAGTTCACTGCAACCAGTGTACCCCATTACCAGTCGTAAAATCCTGCGACAAGAGTTTCCTTCACAGATGTAAGTGTCAAAGCTGTTCTATATTTATTAGTGCCACTCCCTCAATAATTGGGCCAAGTTGCAGCATTATAGCCCAATATTTGGCTTGGCCAGGCCGCCAAAATGGTGCACTACCTACATGGGTTTATTGAAGCCAGACCCCTCCATTGCAGGTTACAGAGCAATGTGACATGGGTTTAACTCCTCTGTATGTCTTAAAGCTATTTCACCTTTATTGGTGTAATTCACTCAGTGTTTGGTCCAAATTGCAGCATAATATTTTGATATTTGGCTTAGTTATGGTGGAAATATGACCCGCTGTATATACTAGTTCACTGCAACCAGTGTACCCCATTACCAGTCGTAAAATCCTGCGACAAGAGTTTCCTTCACAGATGTAAGTGTCAAAGCTGTTCTATATTTATTAGTGCCACTCCCTCAATAATTGGGCCAAGTTGCAGCATTATAGCCCAATATTTGGCTTGGCCAGGCCGCCAAAATGGCGCACTACCTACATGGGTTTATTGAAGCCAGACCCCTCCATTGCAGGTTACAGAGCAATGTGACATGGGTTTAACTCCTCTGTATGTCTTAAAGCTATTTCACCTTTATTGGTGTAATTCACTCAGTGTTTGGTCCAAATTGCAGCATAATATTTTGATATTTGGCTTAGTTATGGTGGAAATATGACCCGCTGTATATACTAGTTCACTGCAACCAGTGTACCCCATTACCAGTCGTAAAATCCTGCGACAAGAGTTTCCTTCACAGATGTAAGTGTCAAAGCTGTTCTATATTTATTAGTGCCACTCCCTCAATAATTGGGCCAAGTTGCAGCATTATAGCCCAATATTTGGCTTGGCCAGGCCGCCAAAATGGTGCACTACCTACATGGGTTTATTGAAGCCAGACCCCTCCATTGCAGGTTACAGAGCAATGTGACATGGGTTTAACTCCTCTGTATGTCTTAAAGCTATTTCACCTTTATTGGTGTAATTCACTCAGTGTTTGGTCCAAATTGCAGCATAATATTTTGATATTTGGCTTAGTTATGGTGGAAATATGACCCGCTGTATATACTAGTTCACTGCAACCAGTGTACACCATTACCAGTCGTAAAATCCTGCGACAAGAGTTTCCTTCACAGATGTAAGTGTCAAAGCTGTTCTATATTTATTAGTGCCACTCCCTCAATAATTGGGCCAAGTTGCAGCATTATAGCCCAATATTTGGCTTCGCCAGGCCGCCAAAATGGCGCACTACCTACATGGGTTTATTGAAGCCAGACCCCTCCATTGCAGGTTACAGAGCAATGTGACATGGGTTTAACTCCTCTGTATGTCTTAAAGCTATTTCACCTTTATTGGTGTAATTCACTCAGTGTTTGGTCCAAATTGCAGCATAATATTTTGATATTTGGCTTAGTTATGGTGGAAATATGACCCGCTGTATATACTAGTTCACTGCAACCAGTGTACCCCATTACCAGTCGTAAAATCCTGCGACAAGAGTTTCCTTCACAGATGTAAGTGTCAAAGCTGTTCTATATTTATTAGTGCCACTCCCTCAATAATTGGGCCAAGTTGCAGCATTATAGCCCAATATTTGGCTTGGCCAGGCCGCCAAAATGGCGCACTACCTACATGGGTTTATTGAAGCCAGACCCCTCCATTGCAGGTTACAGAGCAATGTGACATGGGTTTAACTCCTCTGTATGTCTCAAAGCTGTTCCACCTTTATTGGTGTAATTCACTCAGTGTTTGGTCCAAATTGCAGCATAATATTTTAATATTTGGCTTAGTTATGGTGGAAATATGACCCGCTGTATATACTAGTTCACTGCAACCAGTGTACCCCATTACCAGTCGTAAAATCCTGCGACAAGAGTTTCCTTCACAGATGTAAGTATCCAAGCTGTTCTATATTTATTAGTGCCACTCCCTCAATAATTGGGCCAAGTTGCAGCATTATAGCCCAATATTTGGCTTGGCCAGGCCGCCAAAATGGCGCACTACCTACATGGGTTTATTGAAGCCAGACCCCTCCATTGCAGGTTACAGAGCAATGTGACATGGTTTTAACTCCTCTGTACGTCTCAAAGCTGTTCCACCTTTATTGGTGTAATTCACTCAGTGTTTGGTCCAAATTGCAGCATAATATTTTGATATTTGGATTAGTTATGGTGGAAATATGACCCGCTATATATACTAGTTCACTGGAACCAGCGTACCCCATTACCAGTCGTAAAATCCTACGACAAGAGTTTCCTTCACAGATGTAAGTGTCAAAGCTGTTCTATATTTATTAGTGCCACTCCATCAATAATTGGGCCAAGTTGCAGCATTATAGCCCAATATTTGGCTTGGCCAGGCCGCCAAAATGGTGCACTACCTACATGGGTTTATTGAAGCCAGACCCCTCCATTGCAGGTTACAGAGCAATGTGACATGGGTTTAACTCCTCTGTATGTCTTAAAGCTATTTCACCTTTATTGGTGTAATTCACTCAGTGTTTGGTCCAAATTGCAGCATAATATTTTGATATTTGGCTTAGTTATGGTGGAAATATGACCCGCTGTATATACTAGTTCACTGCAACCAGTGTACCCCATTACCAGTCGTAAAATCCTGCGACAAGAGTTTCCTTCACAGATGTAAGTGTCAAAGCTGTTCTATATTTATTAGTGCCACTCCCTCAATAATTGGGCCAAGTTGCAGCATTATAGCCCAATATTTGGCTTGGCCAGGCCGCCAAAATGGTGCACTACCTACATGGGTTTATTGAAGCCAGACCCCTCCATTGCAGGTTACAGAGCAATGTGACATGGGTTTAACTCCTCTGTATGTCTTAAAGCTATTTCACCTTTATTGGTGTAATTCACTCAGTGTTTGGTCCAAATTGCAGCATAATATTTTGATATTTGGCTTAGTTATGGTGGAAATATGACCCGCTGTATATACTAGTTCACTGCAACCAGTGTACCCCATTACCAGTCGTAAAATCCTACGACAAGAGTTTCCTTCACAGATGTAAGTGTCAAAGCTGTTCTATATTTATTAGTGCCACTCCATCAATAATTGGGCCAAGTTGCAGCATTATAGCCCAATATTTGGCTTGGCCAGGCCGCCAAAATGGTGCACTACCTACATGGGTTTATTGAAGCCAGACCCCTCCATTGCAGGTTACAGAGCAATGTGACATGGGTTTAACTCCTCTGTATGTCTTAAAGCTATTTCACCTTTATTGGTGTAATTCACTCAGTGTTTGGTCCAAATTGCAGCATAATATTTTGATATTTGGCTTAGTTATGGTGGAAATATGACCCGCTGTATATACTATTTCACTGCAACCAGTGTACCCCATTACCAGTCGTAAAATCCTGCGACAAGAGTTTCCTTCACAGATGTAAGTGTCAAAGCTGTTCTATATTTATTAGTGCCACTCCCTCAATAATTGGGCCAAGTTGCAGCATTATAGCCCAATATTTGGCTTGGCCAGGCCGCCAAAATGGCGCACTACCTACATGGGTTTATTGAAGCCAGACCCCTCCATTGCAGGTTACAGAGCAATGTGACATGGGTTTAACTCCTCTGTATGTCTCAAAGCTGTTCCACCTTTATTGGTGTAATTCACTCAGTGTTTGGTCCAAATTGCAGCATAATATTTTAATATTTGGCTTAGTTATGGTGGAAATATGACCCGCTGTATATACTAGTTCACTGCAACCAGTGTACCCCATTACCAGTCGTAAAATCCTGCGACAAGAGTTTCCTTCACAGATGTAAGTATCCAAGCTGTTCTATATTTATTAGTGCCACTCCCTCAATAATTGGGCCAAGTTGCAGCATTATAGCCCAATATTTGGCTTGGCCAGGCCGCCAAAATGGCGCACTACCTACATGGGTTTATTGAAGCCAGACCCCTCCATTGCAGGTTACAGAGCAATGTGACATGGTTTTAACTCCTCTGTACGTCTCAAAGCTGTTCCACCTTTATTGGTGTAATTCACTCAGTGTTTGGTCCAAATTGCAGCATAATATTTTGATATTTGGCTTAGTTATGGTGGAAATATGACCCGCTGTATATACTAGTTCACTGCAACCAGTGTACACCATTACCAGTCGTAAAATCCTGCGACAAGAGTTTCCTTCACAGATGTAAGTGTCAAAGCTGTTCTATATTTATTAGTGCCACTCCCTCAATAATTGGGCCAAGTTGCAGCATTATAGCCCAATATTTGGCTTGGCCAGGCCGCCAAAATGGCGCACTACCTACATGGGTTTATTGAAGCCAGACCCCTCCATTGCAGGTTACAGAGCAATGTGACATGGGTTTAACTCCTCTGTATGTCTTAAAGCTATTTCACCTTTATTGGTGTAATTCACTCAGTGTTTGGTCCAAATTGCAGCATAATATTTTGATATTTGGCTTAGTTATGGTGGAAATATGACCCGCTGTATATACTAGTTCACTGCAACCAGTGTACCCCATTACCAGTCGTAAAATCCTGCGACAAGAGTTTCCTTCACAGATGTAAGTATCCAAGCTGTTCTATATTTATTAGTGCCACTCCCTCAATAATTGGGCCAAGTTGCAGCATTATAGCCCAATATTTGGCTTGGCCAGGCCGCCAAAATGGCGCACTACCTACATGGGTTTATTGAAGCCAGACCCCTCCATTGCAGGTTACAGAGCAATGTGACATGGTTTTAACTCCTCTGTACGTCTCAAAGCTGTTCCACCTTTATTGGTGTAATTCACTCAGTGTTTGGTCCAAATTGCAGCATAATATTTTGATATTTGGCTTAGTTATGGTGGAAATATGACCCGCTGTATATACTAGTTCACTGCAACCAGTGTACACCATTACCAGTCGTAAAATCCTGCGACAAGAGTTTCCTTCACAGATGTAAGTGTCAAAGCTGTTCTATATTTATTAGTGCCACTCCCTCAATAATTGGGCCAAGTTGCAGCATTATAGCCCAATATTTGGCTTGGCCAGGCCGCCAAAATGGCGCACTACCTACATGGGTTTATTGAAGCCAGACCCCTCCATTGCAGGTTACAGAGCAATGTGACATGGGTTTAACTCCTCTGTATGTCTCAAAGCTGTTCCACCTTTATTGGTGTAATTCACTCAGTGTTTGGTCCAAATTGCAGCATAATATTTTAATATTTGGCTTAGTTATGGTGGAAATATGACCCGCTGTATATACTAGTTCACTGCAACCAGTGTACCCCATTACCAGTCGTAAAATCCTGCGACAAGAGTTTCCTTCACAGATGTAAGTATCCAAGCTGTTCTATATTTATTAGTGCCACTCCCTCAATAATTGGGCCAAGTTGCAGCATTATAGCCCAATATTTGGCTTGGCCAGGCCGCCAAAATGGCGCACTACCTACATGGGTTTATTGAAGCCAGACCCCTCCATTGCAGGTTACAGAGCAATGTGACATGGTTTTAACTCCTCTGTACGTCTCAAAGCTGTTCCACCTTTATTGGTGTAATTCACTCAGTGTTTGGTCCAAATTGCAGCATAATATTTTGATATTTGGATTAGTTATGGTGGAAATATGACCCGCTATATATACTAGTTCACTGGAACCAGTGTACCCCATTACCAGTCGTAAAATCCTACGACAAGAGTTTCCTTCACAGATGTAAGTGTCAAAGCTGTTCTATATTTATTAGTGCCACTCCATCAATAATTGGGCCAAGTTGCAGCATTATAGCCCAATATTTGGCTTGGCCAGGCCGCCAAAATGGTGCACTACCTACATGGGTTTATTGAAGCCAGACCCCTCCATTGCAGGTTACAGAGCAATGTGACATGGGTTTAACTCCTCTGTATGTCTTAAAGCTATTTCACCTTTATTGGTGTAATTCACTCAGTGTTTGGTCCAAATTGCAGCATAATATTTTGATATTTGGCTTAGTTATGGTGGAAATATGACCCGCTGTATATACTAGTTCACTGCAACCAGTGTACCCCATTACCAGTCGTAAAATCCTACGACAAGAGTTTCCTTCACAGATGTAAGTGTCAAAGCTGTTCTATATTTATTAGTGCCACTCCATCAATAATTGGGCCAAGTTGCAGCATTATAGCCCAATATTTGGCTTGGCCAGGCCGCCAAAATGGTGCACTACCTACATGGGTTTATTGAAGCCAGACCCCTCCATTGCAGGTTACAGAGCAATGTGACATGGGTTTAACTCCTCTGTATGTCTTAAAGCTATTTCACCTTTATTGGTGTAATTCACTCAGTGTTTGGTCCAAATTGCAGCATAATATTTTGATATTTGGCTTAGTTATGGTGGAAATATGACCCGCTGTATATACTATTTCACTGCAACCAGTGTACCCCATTACCAGTCGTAAAATCCTGCGACAAGAGTTTCCTTCACAGATGTAAGTGTCAAAGCTGTTCTATATTTATTAGTGCCACTCCCTCAATAATTGGGCCAAGTTGCAGCATTATAGCCCAATATTTGGCTTGGCCAGGCCGCCAAAATGGCGCACTACCTACATGGGTTTATTGAAGCCAGACCCCTCCATTGCACGTTACAGAGCAATGTGACATGGGTTTAACTCCTCTGTATGTCTCAAAGCTGTTCCACCTTTATTGGTGTAATTCACTCAGTGTTTGGTCCAAATTGCAGCATAATATTTTAATATTTGGCTTAGTTATGGTGGAAATATGACCCGCTGTATATACTAGTTCACTGCAACCAGTGTACCCCATTACCAGTCGTAAAATCCTGCGACAAGAGTTTCCTTCACAGATGTAAGTATCCAAGCTGTTCTATATTTATTAGTGCCACTCCCTCAATAATTGGGCCAAGTTGCAGCATTATAGCCCAATATTTGGCTTGGCCAGGCCGCCAAAATGGCGCACTACCTACATGGGTTTATTGAAGCCAGACCCCTCCATTGCAGGTTACAGAGCAATGTGACATGGTTTTAACTCCTCTGTACGTCTCAAAGCTGTTCCACCTTTATTGGTGTAATTCACTCAGTGTTTGGTCCAAATTGCAGCATAATATTTTGATATTTGGCTTAGTTATGGTGGAAATATGACCCGCTGTATATACTAGTTCACTGCAACCAGTGTACACCATTACCAGTCGTAAAATCCTGCGACAAGAGTTTCCTTCACAGATGTAAGTGTCAAAGCTGTTCTATATTTATTAGTGCCACTCCCTCAATAATTGGGCCAAGTTGCAGCATTATAGCCCAATATTTGGCTTGGCCAGGCCGCCAAAATTGCGCACTACCTACATGGGTTTATTGAAGCCAGACCCCTCCATTGCAGGTTACAGAGCAATGTGACATGGGTTTAACTCCTCTGTATGTCTTAAAGCTATTTCACCTTTATTGGTGTAATTCACTCAGTGTTTGGTCCAAATTGCAGCATAATATTTTGATATTTGGCTTAGTTATGGTGGAAATATGACCCGCTGTATATACTAGTTCACTGCAACCAGTGTACCCCATTACCAGTCGTAAAATCCTGCGACAAGAGTTTCCTTCACAGATGTAAGTGTCAAAGCTGTTCTATATTTATTAGTGCCACTCCCTCAATAATTGGGCCAAGTTGCAGCATTATAGCCCAATATTTGGCTTGGCCAGGCCGCCAAAATGGCGCACTACCTACATGGGTTTATTGAAGCCAGACCCCTCCATTGCAGGTTACAGAGCAATGTGACATGGGTTTAACTCCTCTGTATGTCTCAAAGCTGTTCCACCTTTATTGGTGTAATTCACTCAGTGTTTGGTCCAAATTGCAGCATAATATTTTGATATTTGGCTTAGTTATGGTGGAAATATGACCCGCTGTATATACTAGTTCACTGCAACCAGTGTACACCATTACCAGTCGTAAAATCCTGCGACAAGAGTTTCCTTCACAGATGTAAGTGTCAAAGCTGTTCTATATTTATTAGTGCCACTCCCTCAATAATTGGGCCAAGTTGCAGCATTATAGCCCAATATTTGGCTTGGCCAGGCCGCCAAAATGGCGCACTACCTACATGGGTTTATTGAAGCCAGACCCCTCCATTGCAGGTTACAGAGCAATGTGACATGGGTTTAACTCCTCTGTATGTCTTAAAGCTATTTCACCTTTATTGGTGTAATTCACTCAGTGTTTGGTCCAAATTGCAGCATAATATTTTGATATTTGGCTTAGTTATGGTGGAAATATGACCCGCTGTATATACTAGTTCACTGCAACCAGTGTACCCCATTACCAGTCGTAAAATCCTGCGACAAGAGTTTCCTTCACAGATGTAAGTATCCAAGCTGTTCTATATTTATTAGTGCCACTCCCTCAATAATTGGGCCAAGTTGCAGCATTATAGCCCAATATTTGGCTTGGCCAGGCCGCCAAAATGGCGCACTACCTACATGGGTTTATTGAAGCCAGACCCCTCCATTGCAGGTTACAGAGCAATGTGACATGGTTTTAACTCCTCTGTACGTCTCAAAGCTGTTCCACCTTTATTGGTGTAATTCACTCAGTGTTTGGTCCAAATTGCAGCATAATATTTTGATATTTGGCTTAGTTATGGTGGAAATATGACCCGCTGTATATACTAGTTCACTGCAACCAGTGTACACCATTACCAGTCGTAAAATCCTGCGACAAGAGTTTCCTTCACAGATGTAAGTGTCAAAGCTGTTCTATATTTATTAGTGCCACTCCCTCAATAATTGGGCCAAGTTGCAGCATTATAGCCCAATATTTGGCTTGGCCAGGCCGCCAAAATGGCGCACTACCTACATGGGTTTATTGAAGCCAGACCCCTCCATTGCAGGTTACAGAGCAATGTGACATGGGTTTAACTCCTCTGTATGTCTCAAAGCTGTTCCACCTTTATTGGTGTAATTCACTCAGTGTTTGGTCCAAATTGCAGCATAATATTTTAATATTTGGCTTAGTTATGGTGGAAATATGACCCGCTGTATATACTAGTTCACTGCAACCAGTGTACCCCATTACCAGTCGTAAAATCCTGCGACAAGAGTTTCCTTCACAGATGTAAGTATCCAAGCTGTTCTATATTTATTAGTGCCACTCCCTCAATAATTGGGCCAAGTTGCAGCATTATAGCCCAATATTTGGCTTGGCCAGGCCGCCAAAATGGCGCACTACCTACATGGGTTTATTGAAGCCAGACCCCTCCATTGCAGGTTACAGAGCAATGTGACATGGTTTTAACTCCTCTGTACGTCTCAAAGCTGTTCCACCTTTATTGGTGTAATTCACTCAGTGTTTGGTCCAAATTGCAGCATAATATTTTGATATTTGGATTAGTTATGGTGGAAATATGACCCGCTATATATACTAGTTCACTGGAACCAGTGTACCCCATTACCAGTCGTAAAATCCTACGACAAGAGTTTCCTTCACAGATGTAAGTGTCAAAGCTGTTCTATATTTATTAGTGCCACTCCATCAATAATTGGGCCAAGTTGCAGCATTATAGCCCAATATTTGGCTTGGCCAGGCCGCCAAAATGGTGCACTACCTACATGGGTTTATTGAAGCCAGACCCCTCCATTGCAGGTTACAGAGCAATGTGACATGGGTTTAACTCCTCTGTATGTCTTAAAGCTATTTCACCTTTATTGGTGTAATTCACTCAGTGTTTGGTCCAAATTGCAGCATAATATTTTGATATTTGGCTTAGTTATGGTGGAAATATGACCCGCTGTATATACTAGTTCACTGCAACCAGTGTACCCCATTACCAGTCGTAAAATCCTACGACAAGAGTTTCCTTCACAGATGTAAGTGTCAAAGCTGTTCTATATTTATTAGTGCCACTCCATCAATAATTGGGCCAAGTTGCAGCATTATAGCCCAATATTTGGCTTGGCCAGGCCGCCAAAATGGTGCACTACCTACATGGGTTTATTGAAGCCAGACCCCTCCATTGCAGGTTACAGAGCAATGTGACATGGGTTTAACTCCTCTGTATGTCTTAAAGCTATTTCACCTTTATTGGTGTAATTCACTCAGTGTTTGGTCCAAATTGCAGCATAATATTTTGATATTTGGCTTAGTTATGGTGGAAATATGACCCGCTGTATATACTATTTCACTGCAACCAGTGTACCCCATTACCAGTCGTAAAATCCTGCGACAAGAGTTTCCTTCACAGATGTAAGTGTCAAAGCTGTTCTATATTTATTAGTGCCACTCCCTCAATAATTGGGCCAAGTTGCAGCATTATAGCCCAATATTTGGCTTGGCCAGGCCGCCAAAATGGCGCACTACCTACATGGGTTTATTGAAGCCAGACCCCTCCATTGCACGTTACAGAGCAATGTGACATGGGTTTAACTCCTCTGTATGTCTCAAAGCTGTTCCACCTTTATTGGTGTAATTCACTCAGTGTTTGGTCCAAATTGCAGCATAATATTTTAATATTTGGCTTAGTTATGGTGGAAATATGACCCGCTGTATATACTAGTTCACTGCAACCAGTGTACCCCATTACCAGTCGTAAAATCCTGCGACAAGAGTTTCCTTCACAGATGTAAGTATCCAAGCTGTTCTATATTTATTAGTGCCACTCCCTCAATAATTGGGCCAAGTTGCAGCATTATAGCCCAATATTTGGCTTGGCCAGGCCGCCAAAATGGCGCACTACCTACATGGGTTTATTGAAGCCAGACCCCTCCATTGCAGGTTACAGAGCAATGTGACATGGTTTTAACTCCTCTGTACGTCTCAAAGCTGTTCCACCTTTATTGGTGTAATTCACTCAGTGTTTGGTCCAAATTGCAGCATAATATTTTGATATTTGGCTTAGTTATGGTGGAAATATGACCCGCTGTATATACTAGTTCACTGCAACCAGTGTACACCATTACCAGTCGTAAAATCCTGCGACAAGAGTTTCCTTCACAGATGTAAGTGTCAAAGCTGTTCTATATTTATTAGTGCCACTCCCTCAATAATTGGGCCAAGTTGCAGCATTATAGCCCAATATTTGGCTTGGCCAGGCCGCCAAAATTGCGCACTACCTACATGGGTTTATTGAAGCCAGACCCCTCCATTGCAGGTTACAGAGCAATGTGACATGGGTTTAACTCCTCTGTATGTCTTAAAGCTATTTCACCTTTATTGGTGTAATTCACTCAGTGTTTGGTCCAAATTGCAGCATAATATTTTGATATTTGGCTTAGTTATGGTGGAAATATGACCCGCTGTATATACTAGTTCACTGCAACCAGTGTACCCCATTACCAGTCGTAAAATCCTGCGACAAGAGTTTCCTTCACAGATGTAAGTGTCAAAGCTGTTCTATATTTATTAGTGCCACTCCCTCAATAATTGGGCCAAGTTGCAGCATTATAGCCCAATATTTGGCTTGGCCAGGCCGCCAAAATGGCGCACTACCTACATGGGTTTATTGAAGCCAGACCCCTCCATTGCAGGTTACAGAGCAATGTGACATGGGTTTAACTCCTCTGTATGTCTCAAAGCTGTTCCACCTTTATTGGTGTAATTCACTCAGTGTTTGGTCCAAATTGCAGCATAATATTTTAATATTTGGCTTAGTTATGGTGGAAATATGACCCGCTGTATATACTAGTTCACTGCAACCAGTGTACCCCATTACCAGTCGTAAAATCCTGCGACAAGAGTTTCCTTCACAGATGTAAGTATCCAAGCTGTTCTATATTTATTAGTGCCACTCCCTCAATAATTGGGCCAAGTTGCAGCATTATAGCCCAATATTTGGCTTGGCCAGGCCGCCAAAATGGCGCACTACCTACATGGGTTTATTGAAGCCAGACCCCTCCATTGCAGGTTACAGAGCAATGTGACATGGTTTTAACTCCTCTGTACGTCTCAAAGCTGTTCCACCTTTATTGGTGTAATTCACTCAGTGTTTGGTCCAAATTGCAGCATAATATTTTGATATTTGGATTAGTTATGGTGGAAATATGACCCGCTATATATACTAGTTCACTGGAACCAGTGTACCCCATTACCAGTCGTAAAATCCTACGACAAGAGTTTCCTTCACAGATGTAAGTGTCAAAGCTGTTCTATATTTATTAGTGCCACTCCATCAATAATTGGGCCAAGTTGCAGCATTATAGCCCAATATTTGGCTTGGCCAGGCCGCTAAAATGGTGCACTACCTACATGGGTTTATTGAAGCCAGACCCCTCCATTGCAGGTTACAGAGCAATGTGACATGGGTTTAACTCCTCTGTATGTCTTAAAGCTATTTCACCTTTATTGGTGTAATTCACTCAGTGTTTGGTCCAAATTGCAGCATAATATTTTGATATTTGGCTTAGTTATGGTGGAAATATGACCCGCTGTATATACTAGTTCACTGCAACCAGTGTACCCCATTACCAGTCGTAAAATCCTGCGACAAGAGTTTCCTTCACAGATGTAAGTGTCAAAGCTGTTCTATATTTATTAGTGCCACTCCCTCAATAATTGGGCCAAGTTGCAGCATTATAGCCCAATATTTGGCTTGGCCAGGCCGCCAAAATGGTGCACTACCTACATGGGTTTATTGAAGCCAGACCCCTCCATTGCAGGTTACAGAGCAATGTGACATGGGTTTAACTCCTCTGTATGTCTTAAAGCTATTTCACCTTTATTGGTGTAATTCACTCAGTGTTTGGTCCAAATTGCAGCATAATATTTTGATATTTGGCTTAGTTATGGTGGAAATATGACCCGCTGTATATACTAGTTCACTGCAACCAGTGTACCCCATTACCAGTCGTAAAATCCTGCGACAAGAGTTTCCTTCACAGATGTAAATGTCAAAGCTGTTCTATATTTATTAGTGCCACTCCCTCAATAATTGGGCCAAGTTGCAGCATTATAGCCCAATATTTGGCTTGGCCAGGCCGCCAAAATGGCGCACTACCTACATGGGTTTATTGAAGCCAGACCCCTCCATTGCAGGTTACAGAGCAATGTGACATGGGTTTAACTCCTCTGTATGTCTTAAAGCTATTTCACCTTTATTGGTGTAATTCACTCAGTGTTTGGTCCAAATTGCAGCATAATATTTTGATATTTGGCTTAGTTATGGTGGAAATATGACCCGCTGTATATACTATTTCACTGCAACCAGTGTACCCCATTACCAGTCGTAAAATCCTGCGACAAGAGTTTCCTTCACAGATGTAAGTGTCAAAGCTGTTCTATATTTATTAGTGCCACTCCCTCAATAATTGGGCCAAGTTGCAGCATTATAGCCCAATATTTGGCTTGGCCAGGCCGCCAAAATGGCGCACTACCTACATGGGTTTATTGAAGCCAGACCCCTCCATTGCAGGTTACAGAGCAATGTGACATGGGTTTAACTCCTCTGTATGTCTTAAAGCTATTTCACCTTTATTGGTGTAATTCACTCAGTGTTTGGTCCAAATTGCAGCATAATATTTTGATATTTGGCTTAGTTATGGTGGAAATATGACCCGCTGTATATACTAGTTCACTGCAACCAGTGTACCCCATTACCAGTCGTAAAATCCTGCGACAAGAGTTTCCTTCACAGATGTAAATGTCAAAGCTGTTCTATATTTATTAGTGCCACTCCCTCAATAATTGGGCCAAGTTGCAGCATTATAGCCCAATATTTGGCTTGGCCAGGCCGCCAAAATGGCGCACTACCTACATGGGTTTATTGAAGCCAGACCCCTCCATTGCAGGTTACAGAGCAATGTGACATGGGTTTAACTCCTCTGTATGTCTTAAAGCTATTTCACCTTTATTGGTGTAATTCACTCAGTGTTTGGTCCAAATTGCAGCATAATATTTTGATATTTGGCTTAGTTATGGTGGAAATATGACCCGCTGTATATACTATTTCACTGCAACCAGTGTACCCCATTACCAGTCGTAAAATCCTGCGACAAGAGTTTCCTTCACAGATGTAAGTGTCAAAGCTGTTCTATATTTATTAGTGCCACTCCCTCAATAATTGGGCCAAGTTGCAGCATTATAGCCCAATATTTGGCTTGGCCAGGCCGCCAAAATGGCGCACTACCTACATGGGTTTATTGAAGCCAGACCCCTCCATTGCAGGTTACAGAGCAATGTGACATGGGTTTAACTCCTCTGTATGTCTCAAAGCTGTTCCACCTTTATTGGTGTAATTCACTCAGTGTTTGGTCCAAATTGCAGCATAATATTTTGATATTTGGCTTAGTTATGGTGGAAATATGACCCGCTGTATATACTAGTTCACTGCAACCAGTGTACCCCATTACCAGTCGTAAAATCCTGCGACAAGAGTTTCCTTCACAGATGTAAATGTCAAAGCTGTTCTATATTTATTAGTGCCACTCCCTCAATAATTGGGCCAAGTTGCAGCATTATAGCCCAATATTTGGCTTGGCCAGGCCGCCAAAATGGCGCACTACCTACATGGGTTTATTGAAGCCAGACCCCTCCATTGCAGGTTACAGAGCAATGTGACATGGGTTTAACTCCTCTGTATGTCTTAAAGCTATTTCACCTTTATTGGTGTAATTCACTCAGTGTTTGGTCCAAATTGCAGCATAATATTTTGATATTTGGCTTAGTTATGGTGGAAATATGACCCGCTGTATATACTATTTCACTGCAACCAGTGTACCCCATTACCAGTCGTAAAATCCTGCGACAAGAGTTTCCTTCACAGATGTAAGTGTCAAAGCTGTTCTATATTTATTAGTGCCACTCCCTCAATAATTGGGCCAAGTTGCAGCATTATAGCCCAATATTTGGCTTGGCCAGGCCGCCAAAATGGCGCACTACCTACATGGGTTTATTGAAGCCAGACCCCTCCATTGCAGGTTACAGAGCAATGTGACATGGGTTTAACTCCTCTGTATGTCTTAAAGCTATTTCACCTTTATTGGTGTAATTCACTCAGTGTTTGGTCCAAATTGCAGCATAATATTTTGATATTTGGCTTAGTTATGGTGGAAATATGACCCGCTGTATATACTAGTTCACTGCAACCAGTGTACCCCATTACCAGTCGTAAAATCCTGCGACAAGAGTTTCCTTCACAGATGTAAATGTCAAAGCTGTTCTATATTTATTAGTGCCACTCCCTCAATAATTGGGCCAAGTTGCAGCATTATAGCCCAATATTTGGCTTGGCCAGGCCGCCAAAATGGCGCACTACCTACATGGGTTTATTGAAGCCAGACCCCTCCATTGCAGGTTACAGAGCAATGTGACATGGGTTTAACTCCTCTGTATGTCTTAAAGCTATTTCACCTTTATTGGTGTAATTCACTCAGTGTTTGGTCCAAATTGCAGCATAATATTTTGATATTTGGCTTAGTTATGGTGGAAATATGACCCGCTGTATATACTATTTCACTGCAACCAGTGTACCCCATTACCAGTCGTAAAATCCTGCGACAAGAGTTTCCTTCACAGATGTAAGTGTCAAAGCTGTTCTATATTTATTAGTGCCACTCCCTCAATAATTGGGCCAAGTTGCAGCATTATAGCCCAATATTTGGCTTGGCCAGGCCGCCAAAATGGCGCACTACCTACATGGGTTTATTGAAGCCAGACCCCTCCATTGCAGGTTACAGAGCAATGTGACATGGGTTTAACTCCTCTGTATGTCTCAAAGCTGTTCCACCTTTATTGGTGTAATTCACTCAGTGTTTGGTCCAAATTGCAGCATAATATTTTAATATTTGGCTTAGTTATGGTGGAAATATGACCCGCTGTATATACTAGTTCACTGCAACCAGTGTACCCCATTACCAGTCGTAAAATCCTGCGACAAGAGTTTCCTTCACAGATGTAAGTATCCAAGCTGTTCTATATTTATTAGTGCCACTCCCTCAATAATTGGGCCAAGTTGCAGCATTATAGCCCAATATTTGGCTTGGCCAGGCCGCCAAAATGGCGCACTACCTACATGGGTTTATTGAAGCCAGACCCCTCCATTGCAGGTTACAGAGCAATGTGACATGTTTTTAACTCCTCTGTACGTCTCAAAGCTGTTCCACCTTTATTGGTGTAATTCACTCAGTGTTTGGTCCAAATTGCAGCATAATATTTTGATATTTGGATTAGTTATGGTGGAAATATGACCCGCTATATATACTAGTTCACTGGAACCAGTGTACCCCATTACCAGTCGTAAAATCCTACGACAAGAGTTTCCTTCACAGATGTAAGTGTCAAAGCTGTTCTATATTTATTAGTGCCACTCCATCAATAATTGGGCCAAGTTGCAGCATTATAGCCCAATATTTGGCTTGGCCAGGCCGCCAAAATGGTGCACTACCTACATGGGTTTATTGAAGCCAGACCCCTCCATTGCAGGTTACAGAGCAATGTGACATGGGTTTAACTCCTCTGTATGTCTTAAAGCTATTTCACCTTTATTGGTGTAATTCACTCAGTGTTTGGTCCAAATTGCAGCATAATATTTTGATATTTGGCTTAGTTATGGTGGAAATATGACCCGCTGTATATACTAGTTCACTGCAACCAGTGTACACCATTACCAGTCGTAAAATCCTGCGACAAGAGTTTCCTTCACAGATGTAAGTGTCAAAGCTGTTCTATATTTATTAGTGCCACTCCCTCAATAATTGGGCCAAGTTGCAGCATTATAGCCCAATATTTGGCTTGGCCAGGCCGCCAAAATGGCGCACTACCTACATGGGTTTATTGAAGCCAGACCCCTCCATTGCAGGTTACAGAGCAATGTGACATGGGTTTAACTCCTCTGTATGTCTTAAAGCTATTTCACCTTTATTGGTGTAATTCACTCAGTGTTTGGTCCAAATTGCAGCATAATATTTTGATATTTGGCTTAGTTATGGTGGAAATATGACCCGCTGTATATACTAGTTCACTGCAACCAGTGTACCCCATTACCAGTCGTAAAATCCTGCGACAAGAGTTTCCTTCACAGATGTAAGTGTCAAAGCTGTTCTATATTTATTAGTGCCACTCCCTCAATAATTGGGCCAAGTTGCAGCATTATAGCCCAATATTTGGCTTGGCCAGGCCGCCAAAATGGCGCACTACCTACATGGGTTTATTGAAGCCAGACCCCTCCATTGCAGGTTACAGAGCAATGTGACATGGGTTTAACTCCTCTGTATGTCTCAAAGCTGTTCCACCTTTATTGGTGTAATTCACTCAGTGTTTGGTCCAAATTGCAGCATAATATTTTAATATTTGGCTTAGTTATGGTGGAAATATGACCCGCTGTATATACTAGTTCACTGCAACCAGTGTACCCCATTACCAGTCGTAAAATCCTGCGACAAGAGTTTCCTTCACAGATGTAAGTATCCAAGCTGTTCTATATTTATTAGTGCCACTCCCTCAATAATTGGGCCAAGTTGCAGCATTATAGCCCAATATTTGGCTTGGCCAGGCCGCCAAAATGGCGCACTACCTACATGGGTTTATTGAAGCCAGACCCCTCCATTGCAGGTTACAGAGCAATGTGACATGGTTTTAACTCCTCTGTACGTCTCAAAGCTGTTCCACCTTTATTGGTGTAATTCACTCAGTGTTTGGTCCAAATTGCAGCATAATATTTTGATATTTGGATTAGTTATGGTGGAAATATGACCCGCTATATATACTAGTTCACTGGAACCAGTGTACCCCATTACCAGTCGTAAAATCCTACGACAAGAGTTTCCTTCACAGATGTAAGTGTCAAAGCTGTTCTATATTTATTAGTGCCACTCCATCAATAATTGGGCCAAGTTGCAGCATTATAGCCCAATATTTGGCTTGGCCAGGCCGCCAAAATGGTGCACTACCTACATGGGTTTATTGAAGCCAGACCCCTCCATTGCAGGTTACAGAGCAATGTGACATGGGTTTAACTCCTCTGTATGTCTTAAAGCTATTTCACCTTTATTGGTGTAATTCACTCAGTGTTTGGTCCAAATTGCAGCATAATATTTTGATATTTGGCTTAGTTATGGTGGAAATATGACCCGCTGTATATACTAGTTCACTGCAACCAGTGTACCCCATTACCAGTCGTAAAATCCTGCGACAAGAGTTTCCTTCACAGATGTAAGTGTCAAAGCTGTTCTATATTTATTAGTGCCACTCCCTCAATAATTGGGCCAAGTTGCAGCATTATAGCCCAATATTTGGCTTGGCCAGGCCGCCAAAATGGTGCACTACCTACATGGGTTTATTGAAGCCAGACCCCTCCATTGCAGGTTACAGAGCAATGTGACATGGGTTTAACTCCTCTGTATGTCTTAAAGCTATTTCACCTTTATTGGTGTAATTCACTCAGTGTTTGGTCCAAATTGCAGCATAATATTTTGATATTTGGCTTAGTTATGGTGGAAATATGACCCGCTGTATATACTAGTTCACTGCAACCAGTGTACCCCATTACCAGTCGTAAAATCCTGCGACAAGAGTTTCCTTCACAGATGTAAATGTCAAAGCTGTTCTATATTTATTAGTGCCACTCCCTCAATAATTGGGCCAAGTTGCAGCATTATAGCCCAATATTTGGCTTGGCCAGGCCGCCAAAATGGTGCACTACCTACATGGGTTTATTGAAGCCAGACCCCTCCATTGCAGGTTACAGAGCAATGTGACATGGGTTTAACTCCTCTGTATGTCTTAAAGCTATTTCACCTTTATTGGTGTAATTCACTCAGTGTTTGGTCCAAATTGCAGCATAATATTTTGATATTTGGCTTAGTTATGGTGGAAATATGACCCGCTGTATATACTAGTTCACTGCAACCAGTGTACCCCATTACCAGTCGTAAAATCCTGCGACAAGAGTTTCCTTCACAGATGTAAATGTCAAAGCTGTTCTATATTTATTAGTGCCACTCCCTCAATAATTGGGCCAAGTTGCAGCATTATAGCCCAATATTTGGCTTGGCCAGGCCGCCAAAATGGCGCACTACCTACATGGGTTTATTGAAGCCAGACCCCTCCATTGCAGGTTACAGAGCAATGTGACATGGGTTTAACTCCTCTGTATGTCTTAAAGCTATTTCACCTTTATTGGTGTAATTCACTCAGTGTTTGGTCCAAATTGCAGCATAATATTTTGATATTTGGCTTAGTTATGGTGGAAATATGACCCGCTGTATATACTAGTTCACTGCAACCAGTGTACACCATTACCAGTCGTAAAATCCTGCGACAAGAGTTTCCTTCACAGATGTAAGTGTCAAAGCTGTTCTATATTTATTAGTGCCACTCCCTCAATAATTGGGCCAAGTTGCAGCATTATAGCCCAATATTTGGCTTGGCCAGGCCGCCAAAATGGCGCACTACCTACATGGGTTTATTGAAGCCAGACCCCTCCATTGCAGGTTACAGAGCAATGTGACATGGGTTTAACTCCTCTGTATGTCTTAAAGCTATTTCACCTTTATTGGTGTAATTCACTCAGTGTTTGGTCCAAATTGCAGCATAATATTTTGATATTTGGCTTAGTTATGGTGGAAATATGACCCGCTGTATATACTAGTTCACTGCAACCAGTGTACCCCATTACCAGTCGTAAAATCCTGCGACAAGAGTTTCCTTCACAGATGTAAGTGTCAAAGCTGTTCTATATTTATTAGTGCCACTCCCTCAATAATTGGGCCAAGTTGCAGCATTATAGCCCAATATTTGGCTTGGCCAGGCCGCCAAAATGGCGCACTACCTACATGGGTTTATTGAAGCCAGACCCCTCCATTGCAGGTTACAGAGCAATGTGACATGGGTTTAACTCCTCTGTATGTCTCAAAGCTGTTCCACCTTTATTGGTGTAATTCACTCAGTGTTTGGTCCAAATTGCAGCATAATATTTTAATATTTGGCTTAGTTATGGTGGAAATATGACCCGCTGTATATACTAGTTCACTGCAACCAGTGTACCCCATTACCAGTCGTAAAATCCTGCGACAAGAGTTTCCTTCACAGATGTAAGTATCCAAGCTGTTCTATATTTATTAGTGCCACTCCCTCAATAATTGGGCCAAGTTGCAGCATTATAGCCCAATATTTGGCTTGGCCAGGCCGCCAAAATGGCGCACTACCTACATGGGTTTATTGAAGCCAGACCCCTCCATTGCAGGTTACAGAGCAATGTGACATGGTTTTAACTCCTCTGTACGTCTCAAAGCTGTTCCACCTTTATTGGTGTAATTCACTCAGTGTTTGGTCCAAATTGCAGCATAATATTTTGATATTTGGATTAGTTATGGTGGAAATATGACCCGCTATATATACTAGTTCACTGGAACCAGTGTACCCCATTACCAGTCGTAAAATCCTACGACAAGAGTTTCCTTCACAGATGTAAGTGTCAAAGCTGTTCTATATTTATTAGTGCCACTCCATCAATAATTGGGCCAAGTTGCAGCATTATAGCCCAATATTTGGCTTGGCCAGGCCGCCAAAATGGTGCACTACCTACATGGGTTTATTGAAGCCAGACCCCTCCATTGCAGGTTACAGAGCAATGTGACATGGGTTTAACTCCTCTGTATGTCTTAAAGCTATTTCACCTTTATTGGTGTAATTCACTCAGTGTTTGGTCCAAATTGCAGCATAATATTTTGATATTTGGCTTAGTTATGGTGGAAATATGACCCGCTGTATATACTAGTTCACTGCAACCAGTGTACCCCATTACCAGTCGTAAAATCCTGCGACAAGAGTTTCCTTCACAGATGTAAGTGTCAAAGCTGTTCTATATTTATTAGTGCCACTCCCTCAATAATTGGGCCAAGTTGCAGCATTATAGCCCAATATTTGGCTTGGCCAGGCCGCCAAAATGGTGCACTACCTACATGGGTTTATTGAAGCCAGACCCCTCCATTGCAGGTTACAGAGCAATGTGACATGGGTTTAACTCCTCTGTATGTCTTAAAGCTATTTCACCTTTATTGGTGTAATTCACTCAGTGTTTGGTCCAAATTGCAGCATAATATTTTGATATTTGGCTTAGTTATGGTGGAAATATGACCCGCTGTATATACTAGTTCACTGCAACCAGTGTACCCCATTACCAGTCGTAAAATCCTGCGACAAGAGTTTCCTTCACAGATGTAAATGTCAAAGCTGTTCTATATTTATTAGTGCCACTCCCTCAATAATTGGGCCAAGTTGCAGCATTATAGCCCAATATTTGGCTTGGCCAGGCCGCCAAAATGGCGCACTACCTACATGGGTTTATTGAAGCCAGACCCCTCCATTGCAGGTTACAGAGCAATGTGACATGGGTTTAACTCCTCTGTATGTCTTAAAGCTATTTCACCTTTATTGGTGTAATTCACTCAGTGTTTGGTCCAAATTGCAGCATAATATTTTGATATTTGGCTTAGTTATGGTGGAAATATGACCCGCTGTATATACTATTTCACTGCAACCAGTGTACCCCATTACCAGTCGTAAAATCCTGCGACAAGAGTTTCCTTCACAGATGTAAGTGTCAAAGCTGTTCTATATTTATTAGTGCCACTCCCTCAATAATTGGGCCAAGTTGCAGCATTATAGCCCAATATTTGGCTTGGCCAGGCCGCCAAAATGGCGCACTACCTACATGGGTTTATTGAAGCCAGACCCCTCCATTGCAGGTTACAGAGCAATGTGACATGGGTTTAACTCCTCTGTATGTCTCAAAGCTGTTCCACCTTTATTGGTGTAATTCACTCAGTGTTTGGTCCAAATTGCAGCATAATATTTTAATATTTGGCTTAGTTATGGTGGAAATATGACCCGCTGTATATACTAGTTCACTGCAACCAGTGTACCCCATTACCAGTCGTAAAATCCTGCGACAAGAGTTTCCTTCACAGATGTAAGTATCCAAGCTGTTCTATATTTATTAGTGCCACTCCCTCAATAATTGGGCCAAGTTGCAGCATTATAGCCCAATATTTGGCTTGGCCAGGCCGCCAAAATGGCGCACTACCTACATGGGTTTATTGAAGCCAGACCCCTCCATTGCAGGTTACAGAGCAATGTGACATGGTTTTAACTCCTCTGTACGTCTCAAAGCTGTTCCACCTTTATTGGTGTAATTCACTCAGTGTTTGGTCCAAATTGCAGCATAATATTTTGATATTTGGATTAGTTATGGTGGAAATATGACCCGCTATATATACTAGTTCACTGGAACCAGTGTACCCCATTACCAGTCGTAAAATCCTACGACAAGAGTTTCCTTCACAGATGTAAGTGTCAAAGCTGTTCTATATTTATTAGTGCCACTCCATCAATAATTGGGCCAAGTTGCAGCATTATAGCCCAATATTTGGCTTGGCCAGGCCGCCAAAATGGTGCACTACCTACATGGGTTTATTGAAGCCAGACCCCTCCATTGCAGGTTACAGAGCAATGTGACATGGGTTTAACTCCTCTGTATGTCTTAAAGCTATTTCACCTTTATTGGTGTAATTCACTCAGTGTTTGGTCCAAATTGCAGCATAATATTTTGATATTTGGCTTAGTTATGGTGGAAATATGACCCGCTGTATATACTAGTTCACTGCAACCAGTGTACCCCATTACCAGTCGTAAAATCCTACGACAAGAGTTTCCTTCACAGATGTAAGTGTCAAAGCTGTTCTATATTTATTAGTGCCACTCCATCAATAATTGGGCCAAGTTGCAGCATTATAGCCCAATATTTGGCTTGGCCAGGCCGCCAAAATGGTGCACTACCTACATGGGTTTATTGAAGCCAGACCCCTCCATTGCAGGTTACAGAGCAATGTGACATGGGTTTAACTCCTCTGTATGTCTTAAAGCTATTTCACCTTTATTGGTGTAATTCACTCAGTGTTTGGTCCAAATTGCAGCATAATATTTTGATATTTGGCTTAGTTATGGTGGAAATATGACCCGCTGTATATACTAGTTCACTGCAACCAGTGTACCCCATTACCAGTCGTAAAATCCTGCGACAAGAGTTTCCTTCACAGATGTAAGTGTCAAAGCTGTTCTATATTTATTAGTGCCACTCCCTCAATAATTGGGCCAAGTTGCAGCATTATAGCCCAATATTTGGCTTGGCCAGGCCGCCAAAATGGCGCACTACCTACATGGGTTTATTGAAGCCAGACCCCTCCATTGCAGGTTACAGAGCAATGTGACATGGGTTTAACTCCTCTGTATGTCTCAAAGCTGTTCCACCTTTATTGGTGTAATTCACTCAGTGTTTGGTCCAAATTGCAGCATAATATTTTAATATTTGGCTTAGTTATGGTGGAAATATGACCCGCTGTATATACTAGTTCACTGCAACCAGTGTACCCCATTACCAGTCGTAAAATCCTGCGACAAGAGTTTCCTTCACAGATGTAAGTATCCAAGCTGTTCTATATTTATTAGTGCCACTCCCTCAATAATTGGGCCAAGTTGCAGCATTATAGCCCAATATTTGGCTTGGCCAGGCCGCCAAAATGGCGCACTACCTACATGGGTTTATTGAAGCCAGACCCCTCCATTGCAGGTTACAGAGCAATGTGACATGGTTTTAACTCCTCTGTACGTCTCAAAGCTGTTCCACCTTTATTGGTGTAATTCACTCAGTGTTTGGTCCAAATTGCAGCATAATATTTTGATATTTGGATTAGTTATGGTGGAAATATGACCCGCTATATATACTAGTTCACTGGAACCAGTGTACCCCATTACCAGTCGTAAAATCCTACGACAAGAGTTTCCTTCACAGATGTAAGTGTCAAAGCTGTTCTATATTTATTAGTGCCACTCCATCAATAATTGGGCCAAGTTGCAGCATTATAGCCCAATATTTGGCTTGGCCAGGCCGCCAAAATGGTGCACTACCTACATGGGTTTATTGAAGCCAGATCCCTCCATTGCAGGTTACAGAGCAATGTGACATGGGTTTAACTCCTCTGTATGTCTTAAAGCTATTTCACCTTTATTGGTGTAATTCACTCAGTGTTTGGTCCAAATTGCAGCATAATATTTTGATATTTGGCTTAGTTATGGTGGAAATATGACCCGCTGTATATACTAGTTCACTGCAACCAGTGTACCCCATTACCAGTCGTAAAATCCTACGACAAGAGTTTCCTTCACAGATGTAAGTGTCAAAGCTGTTCTATATTTATTAGTGCCACTCCATCAATAATTGGGCCAAGTTGCAGCATTATAGCCCAATATTTGGCTTGGCCAGGCCGCCAAAATGGTGCACTACCTACATGGGTTTATTGAAGCCAGACCCCTCCATTGCAGGTTACAGAGCAATGTGACATGGGTTTAACTCCTCTGTATGTCTTAAAGCTATTTCACCTTTATTGGTGTAATTCACTCAGTGTTTGGTCCAAATTGCAGCATAATATTTTGATATTTGGCTTAGTTATGGTGGAAATATGACCCGCTGTATATACTAGTTCACTGCAACCAGTGTACCCCATTACCAGTCGTAAAATCCTGCGACAAGAGTTTCCTTCACAGATGTAAGTGTCAAAGCTGTTCTATATTTATTAGTGCCACTCCCTCAATAATTGGGCCAAGTTGCAGCATTATAGCCCAATATTTGGCTTGGCCAGGCCGCCAAAATGGCGCACTACCTACATGGGTTTATTGAAGCCAGACCCCTCCATTGCAGGTTACAGAGCAATGTGACATGGGTTTAACTCCTCTGTATGTCTCAAAGCTGTTCCACCTTTATTGGTGTAATTCACTCAGTGTTTGGTCCAAATTGCAGCATAATATTTTAATATTTGGCTTAGTTATGGTGGAAATATGACCCGCTGTATATACTAGTTCACTGCAACCAGTGTACCCCATTACCAGTCGTAAAATCCTGCGACAAGAGTTTCCTTCACAGATGTAAGTATCCAAGCTGTTCTATATTTATTAGTGCCACTCCCTCAATAATTGGGCCAAGTTGCAGCATTATAGCCCAATATTTGGCTTGGCCAGGCCGCCAAAATGGCGCACTACCTACATGGGTTTATTGAAGCCAGACCCCTCCATTGCAGGTTACAGAGCAATGTGACATGGTTTTAACTCCTCTGTACGTCTCAAAGCTGTTCCACCTTTATTGGTGTAATTCACTCAGTGTTTGGTCCAAATTGCAGCATAATATTTTGATATTTGGATTAGTTATGGTGGAAATATGACCCGCTATATATACTAGTTCACTGGAACCAGTGTACCCCATTACCAGTCGTAAAATCCTACGACAAGAGTTTCCTTCACAGATGTAAGTGTCAAAGCTGTTCTATATTTATTAGTGCCACTCCATCAATAATTGGGCCAAGTTGCAGCATTATAGCCCAATATTTGGCTTGGCCAGGCCGCCAAAATGGTGCACTACCTACATGGGTTTATTGAAGCCAGACCCCTCCATTGCAGGTTACAGAGCAATGTGACATGGGTTTAACTCCTCTGTATGTCTTAAAGCTATTTCACCTTTATTGGTGTAATTCACTCAGTGTTTGGTCCAAATTGCAGCATAATATTTTGATATTTGGCTTAGTTATGGTGGAAATATGACCCGCTGTATATACTAGTTCACTGCAACCAGTGTACCCCATTACCAGTCGTAAAATCCTACGACAAGAGTTTCCTTCACAGATGTAAGTGTCAAAGCTGTTCTATATTTATTAGTGCCACTCCATCAATAATTGGGCCAAGTTGCAGCATTATAGCCCAATATTTGGCTTGGCCAGGCCGCCAAAATGGTGCACTACCTACATGGGTTTATTGAAGCCAGACCCCTCCATTGCAGGTTACAGAACAATGTGACATGGGTTTAACTCCTCTGTATGTCTTAAAGCTATTTCACCTTTATTGGTGTAATTCACTCAGTGTTTGGTCCAAATTGCAGCATAATATTTTGATATTTGGCTTAGTTATGGTGGAAATATGACCCGCTGTATATACTATTTCACTGCAACCAGTGTACCCCATTACCAGTCGTAAAATCCTGCGACAAGAGTTTCCTTCACAGATGTAAGTGTCAAAGCTGTTCTATATTTATTAGTGCCACTCCCTCAATAATTGGGCCAAGTTGCAGCATTATAGCCCAATATTTGGCTTGGCCAGGCCGCCAAAATGGCGCACTACCTACATGGGTTTATTGAAGCCAGACCCCTCCATTGCAGGTTACAGAGCAATGTGACATGGGTTTAACTCCTCTGTATGTCTCAAAGCTGTTCCACCTTTATTGGTGTAATTCACTCAGTGTTTGGTCCAAATTGCAGCATAATATTTTAATATTTGGCTTAGTTATGGTGGAAATATGACCCGCTGTATATACTAGTTCACTGCAACCAGTGTACCCCATTACCAGTCGTAAAATCCTGCGACAAGAGTTTCCTTCACAGATGTAAGTATCCAAGCTGTTCTATATTTATTAGTGCCACTCCCTCAATAATTGGGCCAAGTTGCAGCATTATAGCCCAATATTTGGCTTGGCCAGGCCGCCAAAATGGCGCACTACCTACATGGGTTTATTGAAGCCAGACCCCTCCATTGCAGGTTACAGAGCAATGTGACATGGTTTTAACTCCTCTGTACGTCTCAAAGCTGTTCCACCTTTATTGGTGTAATTCACTCAGTGTTTGGTCCAAATTGCAGCATAATATTTTGATATTTGGATTAGTTATGGTGGAAATATGACCCGCTATATATACTAGTTCACTGGAACCAGTGTACCCCATTACCAGTCGTAAAATCCTACGACAAGAGTTTCCTTCACAGATGTAAGTGTCAAAGCTGTTCTATATTTATTAGTGCCACTCCATCAATAATTGGGCCAAGTTGCAGCATTATAGCCCAATATTTGGCTTGGCCAGGCCGCCAAAATGGTGCACTACCTACATGGGTTTATTGAAGCCAGACCCCTCCATTGCAGGTTACAGAGCAATGTGACATGGGTTTAACTCCTCTGTATGTCTTAAAGCTATTTCACCTTTATTGGTGTAATTCACTCAGTGTTTGGTCCAAATTGCAGCATAATATTTTGATATTTGGCTTAGTTATGGTGGAAATATGACCCGCTGTATATACTAGTTCACTGCAACCAGTGTACCCCATTACCAGTCGTAAAATCCTGCGACAAGAGTTTCCTTCACAGATGTAAGTATCCAAGCTGTTCTATATTTATTAGTGCCACTCCCTCAATAATTGGGCCAAGTTGCAGCATTATAGCCCAATATTTGGCTTGGCCAGGCCGCCAAAATGGCGCACTACCTACATGGGTTTATTGAAGCCAGACCCCTCCATTGCAGGTTACAGAGCAATGTGACATGGTTTTAACTCCTCTGTACGTCTCAAAGCTGTTCCACCTTTATTGGTGTAATTCACTCAGTGTTTGGTCCAAATTGCAGCATAATATTTTGATATTTGGATTAGTTATGGTGGAAATATGACCCGCTATATATACTAGTTCACTGGAACCAGTGTACCCCATTACCAGTCGTAAAATCCTACGACAAGAGTTTCCTTCACAGATGTAAGTGTCAAAGCTGTTCTATATTTATTAGTGCCACTCCATCAATAATTGGGCCAAGTTGCAGCATTATAGCCCAATATTTGGCTTGGCCAGGCCGCCAAAATGGTGCACTACCTACATGGGTTTATTGAAGCCAGACCCCTCCATTGCAGGTTACAGAGCAATGTGACATGGGTTTAACTCCTCTGTATGTCTTAAAGCTATTTCACCTTTATTGGTGTAATTCACTCAGTGTTTGGTCCAAATTGCAGCATAATATTTTGATATTTGGCTTAGTTATGGTGGAAATATGACCCGCTGTATATACTATTTCACTGCAACCAGTGTACCCCATTACCAGTCGTAAAATCCTGCGACAAGAGTTTCCTTCACAGATGTAAGTGTCAAAGCTGTTCTATATTTATTAGTGCCACTCCCTCAATAATTGGGCCAAGTTGCAGCATTATAGCCCAATATTTGGCTTGGCCAGGCCGCCAAAATGGCGCACTACCTACATGGGTTTATTGAAGCCAGACCCCTCCATTGCAGGTTACAGAGCAATGTGACATGGGTTTAACTCCTCTGTATGTCTCAAAGCTGTTCCACCTTTATTGGTGTAATTCACTCAGTGTTTGGTCCAAATTGCAGCATAATATTTTAATATTTGGCTTAGTTATGGTGGAAATATGACCCGCTGTATATACTAGTTCACTGCAACCAGTGTACCCCATTACCAGTCGTAAAATCCTGCGACAAGAGTTTCCTTCACAGATGTAAGTATCCAAGCTGTTCTATATTTATTAGTGCCACTCCCTCAATAATTGGGCCAAGTTGCAGCATTATAGCCCAATATTTGGCTTGGCCAGGCCGCCAAAATGGCGCACTACCTACATGGGTTTATTGAAGCCAGACCCCTCCATTGCAGGTTACAGAGCAATGTGACATGGTTTTAACTCCTCTGTACGTCTCAAAGCTGTTCCACCTTTATTGGTGTAATTCACTCAGTGTTTGGTCCAAATTGCAGCATAATATTTTGATATTTGGATTAGTTATGGTGGAAATATGACCCGCTATATATACTAGTTCACTGGAACCAGTGTACCCCATTACCAGTCGTAAAATCCTACGACAAGAGTTTCCTTCACAGATGTAAGTGTCAAAGCTGTTCTATATTTATTAGTGCCACTCCATCAATAATTGGGCCAAGTTGCAGCATTATAGCCCAATATTTGGCTTGGCCAGGCCGCCAAAATGGTGCACTACCTACATGGGTTTATTGAAGCCAGACCCCTCCATTGCAGGTTACAGAGCAATGTGACATGGGTTTAACTCCTCTGTATGTCTTAAAGCTATTTCACCTTTATTGGTGTAATTCACTCAGTGTTTGGTCCAAATTGCAGCATAATATTTTGATATTTGGCTTAGTTATGGTGGAAATATGACCCGCTGTATATACTAGTTCACTGCAACCAGTGTACCCCATTACCAGTCGTAAAATCCTACGACAAGAGTTTCCTTCACAGATGTAAGTGTCAAAGCTGTTCTATATTTATTAGTGCCACTCCATCAATAATTGGGCCAAGTTGCAGCATTATAGCCCAATATTTGGCTTGGCCAGGCCGCCAAAATGGTGCACTACCTACATGGGTTTATTGAAGCCAGACCCCTCCATTGCAGGTTACAGAGCAATGTGACATGGGTTTAACTCCTCTGTATGTCTTAAAGCTATTTCACCTTTATTGGTGTAATTCACTCAGTGTTTGGTCCAAATTGCAGCATAATATTTTGATATTTGGCTTAGTTATGGTGGAAATATGACCCGCTGTATATACTAGTTCACTGCAACCAGTGTACCCCATTACCAGTCGTAAAATCCTGCGACAAGAGTTTCCTTCACAGATGTAAGTGTCAAAGCTGTTCTATATTTATTAGTGCCACTCCCTCAATAATTGGGCCAAGTTGCAGCATTATAGCCCAATATTTGGCTTGGCCAGGCCGCCAAAATGGCGCACTACCTACATGGGTTTATTGAAGCCAGACCCCTCCATTGCAGGTTACAGAGCAATGTGACATGGGTTTAACTCCTCTGTATGTCTCAAAGCTGTTCCACCTTTATTGGTGTAATTCACTCAGTGTTTGGTCCAAATTGCAGCATAATATTTTAATATTTGGCTTAGTTATGGTGGAAATATGACCCGCTGTATATACTAGTTCACTGCAACCAGTGTACCCCATTACCAGTCGTAAAATCCTGCGACAAGAGTTTCCTTCACAGATGTAAGTATCCAAGCTGTTCTATATTTATTAGTGCCACTCCCTCAATAATTGGGCCAAGTTGCAGCATTATAGCCCAATATTTGGCTTGGCCAGGCCGCCAAAATGGCGCACTACCTACATGGGTTTATTGAAGCCAGACCCCTCCATTGCAGGTTACAGAGCAATGTGACATGGTTTTAACTCCTCTGTACGTCTCAAAGCTGTTCCACCTTTATTGGTGTAATTCACTCAGTGTTTGGTCCAAATTGCAGCATAATATTTTGATATTTGGATTAGTTATGGTGGAAATATGACCCGCTATATATACTAGTTCACTACAACCAGTGTACCCCATTACCAGTCGTAAAATCCTGCGACAAGAGTTTCCTTCACAGATGTAAGTATCCAAGCTGTTCTATATTTATTAGTGCCACTCCCTCAATAATTGGGCCAAGTTGCAGCATTATAGCCCAATATTTGGCTTGGCCAGGCCGCCAAAATGGCGCACTACCTACATGGGTTTATTGAAGCCAGACCCCTCCATTGCAGGTTACAGAGCAATGTGACATGGTTTTAACTCCTCTGTACGTCTCAAAGCTGTTCCACCTTTATTGGTGTAATTCACTCAGTGTTTGGTCCAAATTGCAGCATAATATTTTGATATTTGGATTAGTTATGGTGGAAATATGACCCGCTGTATATACTAGTTCACTGGAACCAGTGTACCCCATTACCAGTCGTAAAATCCTACGACAAGAGTTTCCTTCACAGATGTAAGTGTCAAAGCTGTTCTATATTTATTAGTGCCACTCCATCAATAATTGGGCCAAGTTGCAGCATTATAGCCCAATATTTGGCTTGGCCAGGCCGCCAAAATGGTGCACTACCTACATGGGTTTATTGAAGCCAGACCCCTCCATTGCAGGTTACAGAGCAATGTGACATGGGTTTAACTCCTCTGTATGTCTTAAAGCTATTTCACCTTTATTGGTGTAATTCACTCAGTGTTTGGTCCAAATTGCAGCATAATATTTTGATATTTGGCTTAGTTATGGTGGAAATATGACCCGCTGTATATACTAGTTCACTGCAACCAGTGTACCCCATTACCAGTCGTAAAATCCTGCGACAAGAGTTTCCTTCACAGATGTAAGTGTCAAAGCTGTTCTATATTTATTAGTGCCACTCCCTCAATAATTGGGCCAAGTTGCAGCATTATAGCCCAATATTTGGCTTGGCCAGGCCGCCAAAATGGCGCACTACCTACATGGGTTTATTGAAGCCAGACCCCTCCATTGCAGGTTACAGAGCAATGTGACATGGGTTTAACTCCTCTGTATGTCTCAAAGCTGTTCCACCTTTATTGGTGTAATTCACTCAGTGTTTGGTCCAAATTGCAGCATAATATTTTAATATTTGGCTTAGTTATGGTGGAAATATGACCCGCTGTATATACTAGTTCACTGCAACCAGTGTACCCCATTACCAGTCGTAAAATCCTGCGACAAGAGTTTCCTTCACAGATGTAAGTATCCAAGCTGTTCTATATTTATTAGTGCCACTCCCTCAATAATTGGGCCAAGTTGCAGCATTATAGCCCAATATTTGGCTTGGCCAGGCCGCCAAAATGGCGCACTACCTACATGGGTTTATTGAAGCCAGACCCCTCCATTGCAGGTTACAGAGCAATGTGACATGGTTTTAACTCCTCTGTACGTCTCAAAGCTGTTCCACCTTTATTGGTGTAATTCACTCAGTGTTTGGTCCAAATTGCAGCATAATATTTTGATATTTGGATTAGTTATGGTGGAAATATGACCCGCTATATATACTAGTTCACTACAACCAGTGTACCCCATTACCAGTCGTAAAATCCTGCGACAAGAGTTTCCTTCACAGATGTAAGTATCCAAGCTGTTCTATATTTATTAGTGCCACTCCCTCAATAATTGGGCCAAGTTGCAGCATTATAGCCCAATATTTGGCTTGGCCAGGCCGCCAAAATGGCGCACTACCTACATGGGTTTATTGAAGCCAGACCCCTCCATTGCAGGTTACAGAGCAATGTGACATGGTTTTAACTCCTCTGTACGTCTCAAAGCTGTTCCACCTTTATTGGTGTAATTCACTCAGTGTTTGGTCCAAATTGCAGCATAATATTTTGATATTTGGATTAGTTATGGTGGAAATATGACCCGCTATATATACTAGTTCACTGGAACCAGTGTACCCCATTACCAGTCGTAAAATCCTACGACAAGAGTTTCCTTCACAGATGTAAGTGTCAAAGCTGTTCTATATTTATTAGTGCCACTCCATCAATAATTGGGCCAAGTTGCAGCATTATAGCCCAATATTTGGCTTGGCCAGGCCGCCAAAATGGTGCACTACCTACATGGGTTTATTGAAGCCAGACCCCTCCATTGCAGGTTACAGAGCAATGTGACATGGGTTTAACTCCTCTGTATGTCTTAAAGCTATTTCACCTTTATTGGTGTAATTCACTCAGTGTTTGGTCCAAATTGCAGCATAATATTTTGATATTTGGCTTAGTTATGGTGGAAATATGACCCGCTGTATATACTAGTTCACTGCAACCAGTGTACCCCATTACCAGTCGTAAAATCCTGCGACAAGAGTTTCCTTCACAGATGTAAGTGTCAAAGCTGTTCTATATTTATTAGTGCCACTCCCTCAATAATTGGGCCAAGTTGCAGCATTATAGCCCAATATTTGGCTTGGCCAGGCCGCCAAAATGGTGCACTACCTACATGGGTTTATTGAAGCCAGACCCCTCCATTGCAGGTTACAGAGCAATGTGACATGGGTTTAACTCCTCTGTATGTCTTAAAGCTATTTCACCTTTATTGGTGTAATTCACTCAGTGTTTGGTCCAAATTGCAGCATAATATTTTGATATTTGGCTTAGTTATGGTGGAAATATGACCCGCTGTATATACTAGTTCACTGCAACCAGTGTACCCCATTACCAGTCGTAAAATCCTGCGACAAGAGTTTCCTTCACAGATGTAAGTGTCAAAGCTGTTCTATATTTATTAGTGCCACTCCCTCAATAATTGGGCCAAGTTGCAGCATTATAGCCCAATATTTGGCTTGGCCAGGCCGCCAAAATGGCGCACTACCTACATGGGTTTATTGAAGCCAGACCCCTCCATTGCAGGTTACAGAGCAATGTGACATGGGTTTAACTCCTCTGTATGTCTCAAAGCTGTTCCACCTTTATTGGTGTAATTCACTCAGTGTTTGGTCCAAATTGCAGCATAATATTTTAATATTTGGCTTAGTTATGGTGGAAATATGACCCGCTGTATATACTAGTTCACTGCAACCAGTGTACCCCATTACCAGTCGTAAAATCCTGCGACAAGAGTTTCCTTCACAGATGTAAGTATCCAAGCTGTTCTATATTTATTAGTGCCACTCCCTCAATAATTGGGCCAAGTTGCAGCATTATAGCCCAATATTTGGCTTGGCCAGGCCGCCAAAATGGCGCACTACCTACATGGGTTTATTGAAGCCAGACCCCTCCATTGCAGGTTACAGAGCAATGTGACATGGTTTTAACTCCTCTGTACGTCTCAAAGCTGTTCCACCTTTATTGGTGTAATTCACTCAGTGTTTGGTCCAAATTGCAGCATAATATTTTGATATTTGGATTAGTTATGGTGGAAATATGACCCGCTATATATACTAGTTCACTGGAACCAGTGTACCCCATTACCAGTCGTAAAATCCTACGACAAGAGTTTCCTTCACAGATGTAAGTGTCAAAGCTGTTCTATATTTATTAGTGCCACTCCATCAATAATTGGGCCAAGTTGCAGCATTATAGCCCAATATTTGGCTTGGCCAGGCCGCCAAAATGGTGCACTACCTACATGGGTTTATTGAAGCCAGACCCCTCCATTGCAGGTTACAGAGCAATGTGACATGGGTTTAACTCCTCTGTATGTCTCAAAGCTGTTCCACCTTTATTGGTGTAATTCACTCAGTGTTTGGTCCAAATTGCAGCATAATATTTTAATATTTGGCTTAGTTATGGTGGAAATATGACCCGCTGTATATACTAGTTCACTGCAACCAGTGTACCCCATTACCAGTCGTAAAATCCTGCGACAAGAGTTTCCTTCACAGATGTAAGTATCCAAGCTGTTCTATATTTATTAGTGCCACTCCCTCAATAATTGGGCCAAGTTGCAGCATTATAGCCCAATATTTGGCTTGGCCAGGCCGCCAAAATGGCGCACTACCTACATGGGTTTATTGAAGCCAGACCCCTCCATTGCAGGTTACAGAGCAATGTGACATGGTTTTAACTCCTCTGTACGTCTCAAAGCTGTTCCACCTTTATTGGTGTAATTCACTCAGTGTTTGGTCCAAATTGCAGCATAATATTTTGATATTTGGATTAGTTATGGTGGAAATATGACCCGCTATATATACTAGTTCACTGGAACCAGTGTACCCCATTACCAGTCGTAAAATCCTACGACAAGAGTTTCCTTCACAGATGTAAGTGTCAAAGCTGTTCTATATTTATTAGTGCCACTCCATCAATAATTGGGCCAAGTTGCAGCATTATAGCCCAATATTTGGCTTGGCCAGGCCGCCAAAATGGTGCACTACCTACATGGGTTTATTGAAGCCAGACCCCTCCATTGCAGGTTACAGAGCAATGTGACATGGGTTTAACTCCTCTGTATGTCTTAAAGCTATTTCACCTTTATTGGTGTAATTCACTCAGTGTTTGGTCCAAATTGCAGCATAATATTTTGATATTTGGCTTAGTTATGGTGGAAATATGACCCGCTGTATATACTAGTTCACTGCAACCAGTGTACCCCATTACCAGTCGTAAAATCCTACGACAAGAGTTTCCTTCACAGATGTAAGTGTCAAAGCTGTTCTATATTTATTAGTGCCACTCCATCAATAATTGGGCCAAGTTGCAGCATTATAGCCCAATATTTGGCTTGGCCAGGCCGCCAAAATGGTGCACTACCTACATGGGTTTATTGAAGCCAGACCCCTCCATTGCAGGTTACAGAGCAATGTGACATGGGTTTAACTCCTCTGTATGTCTTAAAGCTATTTCACCTTTATTGGTGTAATTCACTCAGTGTTTGGTCCAAATTGCAGCATAATATTTTGATATTTGGCTTAGTTATGGTGGAAATATGACCCGCTGTATATACTATTTCACTGCAACCAGTGTACCCCATTACCAGTCGTAAAATCCTGCGACAAGAGTTTCCTTCACAGATGTAAGTGTCAAAGCTGTTCTATATTTATTAGTGCCACTCCCTCAATAATTGGGCCAAGTTGCAGCATTATAGCCCAATATTTGGCTTGGCCAGGCCGCCAAAATGGCGCACTACCTACATGGGTTTATTGAAGCCAGACCCCTCCATTGCAGGTTACAGAGCAATGTGACATGGGTTTAACTCCTCTGTATGTCTCAAAGCTGTTCCACCTTTATTGGTGTAATTCACTCAGTGTTTGGTCCAAATTGCAGCATAATATTTTAATATTTGGCTTAGTTATGGTGGAAATATGACCCGCTGTATATACTAGTTCACTGCAACCAGTGTACCCCATTACCAGTCGTAAAATCCTGCGACAAGAGTTTCCTTCACAGATGTAAGTATCCAAGCTGTTCTATATTTATTAGTGCCACTCCCTCAATAATTGGGCCAAGTTGCAGCATTATAGCCCAATATTTGGCTTGGCCAGGCCGCCAAAATGGCGCACTACCTACATGGGTTTATTGAAGCCAGACCCCTCCATTGCAGGTTACAGAGCAATGTGACATGGTTTTAACTCCTCTGTACGTCTCAAAGCTGTTCCACCTTTATTGGTGTAATTCACTCAGTGTTTGGTCCAAATTGCAGCATAATATTTTGATATTTGGATTAGTTATGGTGGAAATATGACCCGCTATATATACTAGTTCACTGTAACCAGTGTACCCCATTACCAGTCGTAAAATCCTACGACAAGAGTTTCCTTCACAGATGTAAGTGTCAAAGCTGTTCTATATTTATTAGTGCCACTCCATCAATAATTGGGCCAAGTTGCAGCATTATAGCCCAATATTTGGCTTGGCCAGGCCGCCAAAATGGTGCACTACCTACATGGGTTTATTGAAGCCAGACCCCTCCATTGCAGGTTACAGAGCAATGTGACATGGGTTTAACTCCTCTGTATGTCTTAAAGCTATTTCACCTTTATTGGTGTAATTCACTCAGTGTTTGGTCCAAATTGCAGCATAATATTTTGATATTTGGCTTAGTTATGGTGGAAATATGACCCGCTGTATATACTAGTTCACTGCAACCAGTGTACCCCATTACCAGTCGTAAAATCCTACGACAAGAGTTTCCTTCACAGATGTAAGTGTCAAAGCTGTTCTATATTTATTAGTGCCACTCCATCAATAATTGGGCCAAGTTGCAGCATTATAGCCCAATATTTGGCTTGGCCAGGCCGCCAAAATGGTGCACTACCTACATGGGTTTATTGAAGCCAGACCCCTCCATTGCAGGTTACAGAGCAATGTGACATGGGTTTAACTCCTCTGTATGTCTTAAAGCTATTTCACCTTTATTGGTGTAATTCACTCAGTGTTTGGTCCAAATTGCAGCATAATATTTTGATATTTGGCTTAGTTATGGTGGAAATATGACCCGCTGTATATACTAGTTCACTGCAACCAGTGTACCCCATTACCAGTCGTAAAATCCTGCGACAAGAGTTTCCTTCACAGATGTAAGTGTCAAAGCTGTTCTATATTTATTAGTGCCACTCCCTCAATAATTGGGCCAAGTTGCAGCATTATAGCCCAATATTTGGCTTGGCCAGGCCGCCAAAATGGCGCACTACCTACATGGGTTTATTGAAGCCAGACCCCTCCATTGCAGGTTACAGAGCAATGTGACATGGGTTTAACTCCTCTGTATGTCTCAAAGCTGTTCCACCTTTATTGGTGTAATTCACTCAGTGTTTGGTCCAAATTGCAGCATAATATTTTAATATTTGGCTTAGTTATGGTGGAAATATGACCCGCTGTATATACTAGTTCACTGCAACCAGTGTACCCCATTACCAGTCGTAAAATCCTGCGACAAGAGTTTCCTTCACAGATGTAAGTATCCAAGCTGTTCTATATTTATTAGTGCCACTCCCTCAATAATTGGGCCAAGTTGCAGCATTATAGCCCAATATTTGGCTTGGCCAGGCCGCCAAAATGGCGCACTACCTACATGGGTTTATTGAAGCCAGACCCCTCCATTGCAGGTTACAGAGCAATGTGACATGGTTTTAACTCCTCTGTACGTCTCAAAGCTGTTCCACCTTTATTGGTGTAATTCACTCAGTGTTTGGTCCAAATTGCAGCATAATATTTTGATATTTGGATTAGTTATGGTGGAAATATGACCCGCTATATATACTAGTTCACTGCAACCAGTGTACCCCATTACCAGTCGTAAAATCCTGCGACAAGAGTTTCCTTCACAGATGTAAGTATCCAAGCTGTTCTATATTTATTAGTGCCACTCCCTCAATAATTGGGCCAAGTTGCAGCATTATAGCCCAATATTTGGCTTGGCCAGGCCGCCAAAATGGCGCACTACCTACATGGGTTTATTGAAGCCAGACCCCTCCATTGCAGGTTACAGAGCAATGTGACATGGTTTTAACTCCTCTGTACGTCTCAAAGCTGTTCCACCTTTATTGGTGTAATTCACTCAGTGTTTGGTCCAAATTGCAGCATAATATTTTGATATTTGGATTAGTTATGGTGGAAATATGACCCGCTATATATACTAGTTCACTGGAACCAGTGTACCCCATTACCAGTCGTAAAATCCTACGACAAGAGTTTCCTTCACAGATGTAAGTGTCAAAGCTGTTCTATATTTATTAGTGCCACTCCATCAATAATTGGGCCAAGTTGCAGCATTATAGCCCAATATTTGGCTTGGCCAGGCCGCCAAAATGGTGCACTACCTACATGGGTTTATTGAAGCCAGACCCCTCCATTGCAGGTTACAGAGCAATGTGACATGGGTTTAACTCCTCTGTATGTCTTAAAGCTATTTCACCTTTATTGGTGTAATTCACTCAGTGTTTGGTCCAAATTGCAGCATAATATTTTGATATTTGGCTTAGTTATGGTGGAAATATGACCCGCTGTATATACTAGTTCACTGCAACCAGTGTACCCCATTACCAGTCGTAAAATCCTGCGACAAGAGTTTCCTTCACAGATGTAAGTGTCAAAGCTGTTCTATATTTATTAGTGCCACTCCCTCAATAATTGGGCCAAGTTGCAGCATTATAGCCCAATATTTGGCTTGGCCAGGCCGCCAAAATGGTGCACTACCTACATGGGTTTATTGAAGCCAGACCCCTCCATTGCAGGTTACAGAGCAATGTGACATGGGTTTAACTCCTCTGTATGTCTTAAAGCTATTTCACCTTTATTGGTGTAATTCACTCAGTGTTTGGTCCAAATTGCAGCATAATATTTTGATATTTGGCTTAGTTATGGTGGAAATATGACCCGCTGTATATACTAGTTCACTGCAACCAGTGTACCCCATTACCAGTCGTAAAATCCTGCGACAAGAGTTTCCTTCACAGATGTAAGTGTCAAAGCTGTTCTATATTTATTAGTGCCACTCCCTCAATAATTGGGCCAAGTTGCAGCATTATAGCCCAATATTTGGCTTGGCCAGGCCGCCAAAATGGCGCACTACCTACATGGGTTTATTGAAGCCAGACCCCTCCATTGCAGGTTACAGAGCAATGTGACATGGGTTTAACTCCTCTGTATGTCTCAAAGCTGTTCCACCTTTATTGGTGTAATTCACTCAGTGTTTGGTCCAAATTGCAGCATAATATTTTGATATTTGGATTAGTTATGGTGGAAATATGACCCGCTATATATACTAGTTCACTGGAACCAGTGTACCCCATTACCAGTCGTAAAATCCTACGACAAGAGTTTCCTTCACAGATGTAAGTGTCAAAGCTGTTCTATATTTATTAGTGCCACTCCATCAATAATTGGGCCAAGTTGCAGCATTATAGCCCAATATTTGGCTTGGCCAGGCCGCCAAAATGGTGCACTACCTACATGGGTTTATTGAAGCCAGACCCCTCCATTGCAGGTTACAGAGCAATGTGACATGGGTTTAACTCCTCTGTATGTCTTAAAGCTATTTCACCTTTATTGGTGTAATTCACTCAGTGTTTGGTCCAAATTGCAGCATAATATTTTGATATTTGGCTTAGTTATGGTGGAAATATGACCCGCTGTATATACTAGTTCACTGCAACCAGTGTACCCCATTACCAGTCGTAAAATCCTGCGACAAGAGTTTCCTTCACAGATGTAAGTGTCAAAGCTGTTCTATATTTATTAGTGCCACTCCCTCAATAATTGGGCCAAGTTGCAGCATTATAGCCCAATATTTGGCTTGGCCAGGCCGCCAAAATGGTGCACTACCTACATGGGTTTATTGAAGCCAGACCCCTCCATTGCAGGTTACAGAGCAATGTGACATGGGTTTAACTCCTCTGTATGTCTTAAAGCTATTTCACCTTTATTGGTGTAATTCACTCAGTGTTTGGTCCAAATTGCAGCATAATATTTTGATATTTGGCTTAGTTATGGTGGAAATATGACCCGCTGTATATACTAGTTCACTGCAACCAGTGTACCCCATTACCAGTCGTAAAATCCTGCGACAAGAGTTTCCTTCACAGATGTAAGTGTCAAAGCTGTTCTATATTTATTAGTGCCACTCCCTCAATAATTGGGCCAAGTTGCAGCATTATAGCCCAATATTTGGCTTGGCCAGGCCGCCAAAATGGCGCACTACCTACATGGGTTTATTGAAGCCAGACCCCTCCATTGCAGGTTACAGAGCAATGTGACATGGGTTTAACTCCTCTGTATGTCTCAAAGCTGTTCCACCTTTATTGGTGTAATTCACTCAGTGTTTGGTCCAAATTGCAGCATAATATTTTAATATTTGGCTTAGTTATTGTGGAAATATGACCCGCTGTATATACTAGTTCACTGCAACCAGTGTACCCCATTACCAGTCGTAAAATCCTGCGACAAGAGTTTCCTTCACAGATGTAAGTATCCAAGCTGTTCTATATTTATTAGTGCCACTCCCTCAATAATTGGGCCAAGTTGCAGCATTATAGCCCAATATTTGGCTTGGCCAGGCCGCCAAAATGGCGCACTACCTACATGGGTTTATTGAAGCCAGACCCCTCCATTGCAGGTTACAGAGCAATGTGACATGGTTTTAACTCCTCTGTACGTCTCAAAGCTGTTCCACCTTTATTGGTGTAATTCACTCAGTGTTTGGTCCAAATTGCAGCATAATATTTTGATATTTGGATTAGTTATGGTGGAAATATGACCCGCTATATATACTAGTTCACTGGAACCAGTGTACCCCATTACCAGTCGTAAAATCCTACGACAAGAGTTTCCTTCACAGATGTAAGTGTCAAAGCTCTTCTATATTTATTAGTGCCACTCCATCAATAATTGGGCCAAGTTGCAGCATTATAGCCCAATATTTGGCTTGG
>CAXHLB010000075.1:0-66279 GCA_964017235.1 Sabellastarte sp. h YS-2021 | reverse complement strand
GCAAAGAGTGAGGGGGTGGCACCAATAAATATGCAACAGCTTTGGGACTTACACTAGCAGTAAGTCTGCTGCAGGGAGATTCTGCGACTTGGGATGAAATATACTGGTTGCAGTAATTCATATATACAGGGGGTTCATGTTTCCACCATAACTAAGCCAAATATTGAGATATTATGCTGCAATTTGGTCCAAACACTGAGTAACAATTACCAATAAAGATGGAGTAGCTTTGACACCTTCGAATTGGGTTAATCTATGCACATTGCTCTGTAACCTGCAATGGGGTGGTCTAGCTGCATAAAACCCATATACTGGGGCGCCATTTTGGCAGCATAACTAAGCCAAATATTGGGATGTAATGCTGCAATTTGGGCCAAAGATTAGGTGGGTGACACTAATAAATATGTAACAGCTTTGGGACTTACATCTATAAAGGAAACTCTTGTCGCAAGCTTTTACGACTGGAAATGGGCTACACTGGTTGCAGTATGTTAATATATGCAGGGGTCATGTTTCCACCATAACTAAGACAAACATTCAGCTTTAATGCTCCAATTTGGTCCAGACGCTAAGTGAATGACCCCAATAAATAGGAAATAGCTTTCAGACCTACAGACTGGGTTAAACCATGTCACATTGCTCTGTAACCTGCAATGGGGTGGTCTAGCTGCATAAAACCCATATACCTGGGGCGCCATTTTGGCAGCAGGGCTAAGCCAGATATTGGGATGTAATGCTGCAATTTGGGCCAAAGAGTGAGGGGGTGGCACCAATAAAATATGCAACAGCTTTGGGACTTACAGCTAGCAGTAAGTCTGCTGCAGGGAGATTCTGCGACTTGGGATGAAATATACTGGTTGCAGTAATTCATATATACAGGGGGTCATGTTTCCACCCATAACTAAGCCAAATATTGAGATATTATGCTGCAATTTGGTCCAAACACTGAGTAACAATTACCAATAAAGATGGAGTAGCTTTGACACCTTCGAATTGGGTTAATCTATGGCACATTGCTCTGTAACCTGCAATGGGGTGGTCTAGCTGCATAAAACCCATATACCTGGGGCGCCATTTTGGCAGCATAACTAAGCCAAATATTGGGATGTAATGCTGCAATTTGGGCCAAAGATTAGGTGGGTGACACTAATAAATATGTAACAGCTTTGGGACTTACATCTATAAAGGAAACTCTTGTCGCAAGCTTTTACGACTGGAAATGGGCTACACTGGTTGCAGTATGTTAATATATGCAGGGGTCATGTTTCCACCATAACTAAGACAAACATTCAGCTTTAATGCTCCAATTTGGTCCAGACGCTAAGTGAATGACCCCAATAAATAGGAAATAGCTTTCAGACCTACAGACTGGGTTAAACCCATGTCACATTGCTCTGTAACCTGCAATGGGGTGGTCTAGCTGCATAAAACCCATATACCTGGGGCGCCATTTTGGCAGCATGGCTAAGCCAGATATTGGGATGTAATGCTGCAATTTGGGCCAAAGAGTGAGGGGGTGGCACCAATAAATATGCAACAGCTTTGGGACTTACACCTAGCAGTAAGTCTGCTGCAGGGAGATTCTGCGACTTGGGATGAAATATACTGGTTGCAGTAATTCATATATACAGGGGGTCCATGTTTCCACCATAACTAAGCCAAATATTGAGATATTATGCTGCAATTTGGTCCAAACACTGAGTAACAATTACCAATAAAGATGGAGTAGCTTTGACACCTTCGAATTGGGTTAATCTATGGCACATTGCTCTGTAACCTGCAATGGGGTGGTCTAGCTGCATAAAACCCATATACCTGGGGCGCCATTTTGGCAGCAGGGCTAAGCCAGATATTGGGGATGTAATGCTGCAATTTGGGCCAAAGAGTGAGGGGGTGGCACCAATAAATATGCAACAGCTTTGGGACTTACAGCTAGCAGTAAGTCTGCTGCAGGGAGATTCTGCGACTTGGGATGAAATATACTGGTTGCAGTAATTCATATATACAGGGGGTCATGTTTCCACCATAACTAAGCCAAATATTGAGATATTTATGCTGCAATTTGGTCCAAACACTGAGTAACAATTACCAATAAAGATGGAGTAGCTTTGACACCTTCGAATTGGGTTAATCTATGGCACATTGCTCTGTAACCTGCAATGGGGTGGTCTAGCTGCATAAAACCCATATACCTGGGGCGCCATTTTGGCAGCATAACTAAGCCAAATATTGGGATGTAATGCTGCAATTTGGGCCAAAGATTAGGTGGGTGACACTAATAAATATGTAACAGCTTTGGGACTTACATCTATAAAGGAAACTCTTGTCGCAAGCTTTTACGACTGGAAATGGGCTACACTGGTTGCAGTATGTTAATATATGCAGGGGTCATGTTTCCACCATAACTAAGACAAACATTCAGCTTTAATGCTCCAATTTGGTCCAGACGCTAAGTGAATGACCCCAATAAATAGGAAATAGCTTTCAGACCTACAGACTGGGTTAAACCCATGTCACATTGCTCTGTAACCTGCAATGGGGTGGTCTAGCTGCATAAAACCCATATACCTGGGGCGCCATTTTGGCAGCAGGGCTAAGCCAGATATTGGGATGTAATGCTGCAATTTGGGCCAAAGAGTGAGGGGGTGGCACCAATAAATATGCAACAGCTTTGGGACTTACACCTAGCAGTAAGTCTGCTGCAGGGAGATTCTGCGACTTGGGATGAAATATACTGGTTGCAGTAATTCATATATACAGGGGGTCATGTTTCCACCATAACTAAGCCAAATATTGAGATATTATGCTGCAATTTGGTCCAAACACTGAGTAACAATTACCAATAAAGATGGAGTAGCTTTGACACCTTCGAATTGGGTTAATCTATGGCACATTGCTCTGTAACCTGCAATGGGGTGGTCTAGCTGCATAAAACCCATATACCTGGGGCGCCATTTTGGCAGCATAACTAAGCCAAATATTGGGATGTAATGCTGCAATTTGGGCCAAAGATTAGGTGGGTGACACTAATAAATATGTAACAGCTTTGGGACTTACATCTATAAAGGAAACTCTTGTCGCAAGCTTTTACGACTGGAAATGGGCTACACTGGTTGCAGTATGTTAATATATGCAGGGGTCATGTTTCCACCATAACTAAGACAAACATTCAGCTTTAATGCTCCAATTTGGTCCAGACGCTAAGTGAATGACCCCAATAAATAGGAAATAGCTTTCAGACCTACAGACTGGGTTAAACCCATGTCACATTGCTCTGTAACCTGCAATGGGGTGGTCTAGCTGCATAAAACCCATATACCTGGGGCGCCATTTTGGCAGCAGGGCTAAGCCAGATATTGGGATGTAATGCTGCAATTTGGGCCAAAGAGTGAGGGGGTGGCACCAATAAATATGCAACAGCTTTGGGACTTACACCTAGCAGTAAGTCTGCTGCAGGGAGATTCTGCGACTTGGGATGAAATATACTGGTTGCAGTAATTCATATATACAGGGGGTCATGTTTCCACCATAACTAAGCCAAATATTGAGATATTATGCTGCAATTTGGTCCAAACACTGAGTAACAATTACCAATAAAGATGGAGTAGCTTTGACACCTTCGAATTGGGTTAATCTATGGCACATTGCTCTGTAACCTGCAATGGGGTGGTCTAGCTGCATAAAACCCATATACCTGGGGCGCCATTTTGGCAGCATAACTAAGCCAAATATTGGGATGTAATGCTGCAATTTGGGCCAAAGATTAGGTGGGTGACACTAATAAATATGTAACAGCTTTGGGACTTACATCTATAAAGGAAACTCTTGTCGCAAGCTTTTACGACTGGAAATGGGCTACACTGGTTGCAGTATGTTAATATATGCAGGGGTCATGTTTCCACCATAACTAAGACAAACATTCAGCTTTAATGCTCCAATTTGGTCCAGACGCTAAGTGAATGACCCCAATAAATAGGAAATAGCTTTCAGACCTACAGACTGGGTTAAACCCATGTCACATTGCTCTGTAACCTGCAATGGGGTGGTCTAGCTGCATAAAACCCATATACCTGGGGCGCCATTTTGGCAGCAGGGCTAAGCCAGATATTGGGATGTAATGCTGCAATTTGGGCCAAAGAGTGAGGGGGTGGCACCAATAAATATGCAACAGCTTTGGGACTTACAGCTAGCAGTAAGTCTGCTGCAGGGAGATTCTGCGACTTGGGATGAAATATACTGGTTGCAGTAATTCATATATACAGGGGGTCATGTTTCCACCATAACTAAGCCAAATATTGAGATATTATGCTGCAATTTGGTCCAAACACTGAGTAACAATTACCAATAAAGATGGAGTAGCTTTGACACCTTCGAATTGGGTTAATCTATGGCACATTGCTCTGTAACCTGCAATGGGGTGGTCTAGCTGCATAAAACCCATATACCTGGGGCGCCATTTTGGCAGCATAACTAAGCCAAATATTGGGATGTAATGCTGCAATTTGGGCCAAAGATTAGGTGGGTGACACTAATAAATATGTAACAGCTTTGGGACTTACATCTATAAAGGAAACTCTTGTCGCAAGCTTTTACGACTGGAAATGGGCTACACTGGTTGCAGTATGTTAATATATGCAGGGGTCATGTTTCCACCATAACTAAGACAAACATTCAGCTTTAATGCTCCAATTTGGTCCAGACGCTAAGTGAATGACCCCAATAAATAGGAAATAGCTTTCAGACCTACAGACTGGGTTAAACCATGTCACATTGCTCTGTAACCTGCAATGGGGTGGTCTAGCTGCATAAAACCCATATACCTGGGGCGCCATTTTGGCAGCAGGGCTAAGCCAGATATTGGGATGTAATGCTGCAATTTGGGCCAAAGAGTGAGGGGGTGGCACCAATAAATATGCAACAGCTTTGGGACTTACAGCTAGCAGTAAGTCTGCTGCAGGGAGATTCTGCGACTTGGGATGAAATATACTGGTTGCAGTAATTCATATATACAGGGGGTCATGTTTCCACCATAACTAAGCCAAATATTGAGATATTATGCTGCAATTTGGTCCAAACACTGAGTAACAATTACCAATAAAGATGGAGTAGCTTTGACACCTTCGAATTGGGTTAATCTATGGCACATTGCTCTGTAACCTGCAATGGGGTGGTCTAGCTGCATAAAACCCATATACCTGGGGCGCCATTTTGGCAGCATAACTAAGCCAAATATTGGGATGTAATGCTGCAATTTGGGCCAAGATTAGGTGGGTGACACTAATAAATATGTAACAGCTTTGGGACTTACATCTATAAAGGAAACTCTTGTCGCAAGCTTTTACGACTGGAAATGGGCTACACTGGTTGCAGTATGTTAATATATGCAGGGGTCATGTTTCCACCATAACTAAGACAAACATTCAGCTTTAATGCTCCAATTTGGTCCAGACGCTAAGTGAATGACCCCAATAAATAGGAAATAGCTTTCAGACCTACAGACTGGGTTAAACCCATGTCACATTGCTCTGTAACCTGCAATGGGGTGGTCTAGCTGCATAAAACCCATATACCTGGGGCGCCATTTTGGCAGCAGGGCTAAGCCAGATATTGGGATGTAATGCTGCAATTTGGGCCAAAGAGTGAGGGGGTGGCACCAATAAATATGCAACAGCTTTGGGACTTACAGCTAGCAGTAAGTCTGCTGCAGGGAGATTCTGCGACTTGGGATGAAATATACTGGTTGCAGTAATTCATATATACAGGGGTCATGTTTCCACCATAACTAAGCCAAATATTGAGATATTATGCTGCAATTTGGTCCAAACACTGAGTAACAATTACCAATAAAGATGGAGTAGCTTTGACACCTTCGAATTGGGTTAATCTATGGCACATTGCTCTGTAACCTGCAATGGGGTGGTCTAGCTGCATAAAACCCATATACCTGGGGCGCCATTTTGGCAGCATAACTAAGCCAAATATTGGGATGTAATGCTGCAATTTGGGCCAAAGATTAGGTGGGTGACACTAATAAATATGTAACAGCTTTGGGACTTACATCTATAAAGGAAACTCTTGTCGCAAGCTTTTACGACTGGAAATGGGCTACACTGGTTGCAGTATGTTAATATATGCAGGGGTCATGTTTCCACCATAACTAAGACAAACATTCAGCTTTAATGCTCCAATTTGGTCCAGACGCTAAGTGAATGACCCCAATAAATAGGAAATAGCTTTCAGACCTACAGACTGGGTTAAACCCATGTCACATTGCTCTGTAACCTGCAATGGGGTGGTCTAGCTGCATAAAACCCATATACCTGGGGCGCCATTTTGGCAGCAGGGCTAAGCCAGATATTGGGATGTAATGCTGCAATTTGGGCCAAAGAGTGAGGGGGTGGCACCAATAAATATGCAACAGCTTTGGGACTTACAGCTAGCAGTAAGTCTGCTGCAGGGAGATTCTGCGACTTGGGATGAAATATACTGGTTGCAGTAATTCATATATACAGGGGGTCATGTTTCCACCATAACTAAGCCAAATATTGAGATATTATGCTGCAATTTGGTCCAAACACTGAGTAACAATTACCAATAAAGATGGAGTAGCTTTGACACCTTCGAATTGGGTTAATCTATGGCACATTGCTCTGTAACCTGCAATGGGGTGGTCTAGCTGCATAAAACCCATATACCTGGGGCGCCATTTTGGCAGCATAACTAAGCCAAATATTGGGATGTAATGCTGCAATTTGGGCCAAAGATTAGGTGGGTGACACTAATAAATATGTAACAGCTTTGGGACTTACATCTATAAAGGAAACTCTTGTCGCAAGCTTTTACGACTGGAAATGGGCTACACTGGTTGCAGTATGTTAATATATGCAGGGGTCATGTTTCCACCATAACTAAGACAAACATTCAGCTTTAATGCTCCAATTTGGTCCAGACGCTAAGTGAATGACCCCAATAAATAGGAAATAGCTTTCAGACCTACAGACTGGGTTAAACCCATGTCACATTGCTCTGTAACCTGCAATGGGGTGGTCTAGCTGCATAAAACCCATATACCTGGGGCGCCATTTTGGCAGCAGGGCTAAGCCAGATATTGGGATGTAATGCTGCAATTTGGGCCAAAGAGTGAGGGGGTGGCACCAATAAATATGCAACAGCTTTGGGACTTACAGCTAGCAGTAAGTCTGCTGCAGGGAGATTCTGCGACTTGGGATGAAATATACTGGTTGCAGTAATTCATATATACAGGGGGTCATGTTTCCACCATAACTAAGCCAAATATTGAGATATTATGCTGCAATTTGGTCCAAACACTGAGTAACAATTACCAATAAAGATGGAGTAGCTTTGACACCTTCGAATTGGGTTAATCTATGGCACATTGCTCTGTAACCTGCAATGGGGTGGTCTAGCTGCATAAAACCCATATACCTGGGGCGCCATTTTGGCAGCATAACTAAGCCAAATATTGGGATGTAATGCTGCAATTTGGGCCAAAGATTAGGTGGGTGACACTAATAAATATGTAACAGCTTTGGGACTTACATCTATAAAGGAAACTCTTGTCGCAAGCTTTTACGACTGGAAATGGGCTACACTGGTTGCAGTATGTTAATATATGCAGGGGTCATGTTTCCACCATAACTAAGACAAACATTCAGCTTTAATGCTCCAATTTGGTCCAGACGCTAAGTGAATGACCCCAATAAATAGGAAATAGCTTTCAGACCTACAGACTGGGTTAAACCATGTCACATTGCTCTGTAACCTGCAATGGGGTGGTCTAGCTGCATAAAACCCATATACCTGGGGCGCCATTTTGGCAGCAGGGCTAAGCCAGATATTGGGATGTAATGCTGCAATTTGGGCCAAAGAGTGAGGGGGTGGCACCAATAAATATGCAACAGCTTTGGGACTTACACCTAGCAGTAAGTCTGCTGCAGGGAGATTCTGCGACTTGGGATGAAATATACTGGTTGCAGTAATTCATATATACAGGGGGTCATGTTTCCACCATAACTAAGCCAAATATTGAGATATTATGCTGCAATTTGGTCCAAACACTGAGTAACAATTACCAATAAAGATGGAGTAGCTTTGACACCTTCGAATTGGGTTAATCTATGGCACATTGCTCTGTAACCTGCAATGGGGTGGTCTAGCTGCATAAAACCCATATACCTGGGGCGCCATTTTGGCAGCATAACTAAGCCAAATATTGGGATGTAATGCTGCAATTTGGGCCAAAGATTAGGTGGGTGACACTAATAAATATGTAACAGCTTTGGGACTTACATCTATAAAGGAAACTCTTGTCGCAAGCTTTTACGACTGGAAATGGGCTACACTGGTTGCAGTATGTTAATATATGCAGGGGTCATGTTTCCACCATAACTAAGACAAACATTCAGCTTTAATGCTCCAATTTGGTCCAGACGCTAAGTGAATGACCCCAATAAATAGGAAATAGCTTTCAGACCTACAGACTGGGTTAAACCCATGTCACATTGCTCTGTAACCTGCAATGGGGTGGTCTAGCTGCATAAAACCCATATACCTGGGGCGCCATTTTGGCAGCAGGGCTAAGCCAGATATTGGGATGTAATGCTGCAATTTGGGCCAAAGAGTGAGGGGGTGGCACCAATAAATATGCAACAGCTTTGGGACTTACAGCTAGCAGTAAGTCTGCTGCAGGGAGATTCTGCGACTTGGGATGAAATATACTGGTTGCAGTAATTCATATATACAGGGGGTCATGTTTCCACCATAACTAAGCCAAATATTGAGATATTATGCTGCAATTTGGTCCAAACACTGAGTAACAATTACCAATAAAGATGGAGTAGCTTTGACACCTTCGAATTGGGTTAATCTATGGCACATTGCTCTGTAACCTGCAATGGGGTGGTCTAGCTGCATAAAACCCATATACCTGGGGCGCCATTTTGGCAGCATAACTAAGCCAAATATTGGGATGTAATGCTGCAATTTGGGCCAAAGATTAGGTGGGTGACACTAATAAATATGTAACAGCTTTGGGACTTACATCTATAAAGGAAACTCTTGTCGCAAGCTTTTACGACTGGAAATGGGCTACACTGGTTGCAGTATGTTAATATATGCAGGGGTCATGTTTCCACCATAACTAAGACAAACATTCAGCTTTAATGCTCCAATTTGGTCCAGACGCTAAGTGAATGACCCCAATAAATAGGAAATAGCTTTCAGACCTACAGACTGGGTTAAACCCATGTCACATTGCTCTGTAACCTGCAATGGGGTGGTCTAGCTGCATAAAACCCATATACCTGGGGCGCCATTTTGGCAGCAGGGCTAAGCCAGATATTGGGATGTAATGCTGCAATTTGGGCCAAAGAGTGAGGGGGTGGCACCAATAAATATGCAACAGCTTTGGGACTTACAGCTAGCAGTAAGTCTGCTGCAGGGAGATTCTGCGACTTGGGATGAAATATACTGGTTGCAGTAATTCATATATACAGGGGGTCATGTTTCCACCATAACTAAGCCAAATATTGAGATATTATGCTGCAATTTGGTCCAAACACTGAGTAACAATTACCAATAAAGATGGAGTAGCTTTGACACCTTCGAATTGGGTTAATCTATGGCACATTGCTCTGTAACCTGCAATGGGGTGGTCTAGCTGCATAAAACCCATATACCTGGGGCGCCATTTTGGCAGCATAACTAAGCCAAATATTGGGATGTAATGCTGCAATTTGGGCCAAAGATTAGGTGGGTGACACTAATAAATATGTAACAGCTTTGGGACTTACATCTATAAAGGAAACTCTTGTCGCAAGCTTTTACGACTGGAAATGGGCTACACTGGTTGCAGTATGTTAATATATGCAGGGGTCATGTTTCCACCATAACTAAGACAAACATTCAGCTTTAATGCTCCAATTTGGTCCAGACGCTAAGTGAATGACCCCAATAAATAGGAAATAGCTTTCAGACCTACAGACTGGGTTAAACCCATGTCACATTGCTCTGTAACCTGCAATGGGGTGGTCTAGCTGCATAAAACCCATATACCTGGGGCGCCATTTTGGCAGCAGGGCTAAGCCAGATATTGGGATGTAATGCTGCAATTTGGGCCAAAGAGTGAGGGGGTGGCACCAATAAATATGCAACAGCTTTGGGACTTACAGCTAGCAGTAAGTCTGCTGCAGGGAGATTCTGCGACTTGGGATGAAATATACTGGTTGCAGTAATTCATATATACAGGGGGTCATGTTTCCACCATAACTAAGCCAAATATTGAGATATTATGCTGCAATTTGGTCCAAACACTGAGTAACAATTACCAATAAAGATGGAGTAGCTTTGACACCTTCGAATTGGGTTAATCTATGGCACATTGCTCTGTAACCTGCAATGGGGTGGTCTAGCTGCATAAAACCCATATACCTGGGGCGCCATTTTGGCAGCATAACTAAGCCAAATATTGGGATGTAATGCTGCAATTTGGGCCAAAGATTAGGTGGGTGACACTAATAAATATGTAACAGCTTTGGGACTTACATCTATAAAGGAAACTCTTGTCGCAAGCTTTTACGACTGGAAATGGGCTACACTGGTTGCAGTATGTTAATATATGCAGGGGTCATGTTTCCACCATAACTAAGACAAACATTCAGCTTTAATGCTCCAATTTGGTCCAGACGCTAAGTGAATGACCCCAATAAATAGGAAATAGCTTTCAGACCTACAGACTGGGTTAAACCCATGTCACATTGCTCTGTAACCTGCAATGGGGTGGTCTAGCTGCATAAAACCCATATACCTGGGGCGCCATTTTGGCAGCAGGGCTAAGCCAGATATTGGGATGTAATGCTGCAATTTGGGCCAAAGAGTGAGGGGGTGGCACCAATAAATATGCAACAGCTTTGGGACTTACAGCTAGCAGTAAGTCTGCTGCAGGGAGATTCTGCGACTTGGGATGAAATATACTGGTTGCAGTAATTCATATATACAGGGGGTCATGTTTCCACCATAACTAAGCCAAATATTGAGATATTATGCTGCAATTTGGTCCAAACACTGAGTAACAATTACCAATAAAGATGGAGTAGCTTTGACACCTTCGAATTGGGTTAATCTATGGCACATTGCTCTGTAACCTGCAATGGGGTGGTCTAGCTGCATAAAACCCATATACCTGGGGCGCCATTTTGGCAGCATAACTAAGCCAAATATTGGGATGTAATGCTGCAATTTGGGCCAAAGATTAGGTGGGTGACACTAATAAATATGTAACAGCTTTGGGACTTACATCTATAAAGGAAACTCTTGTCGCAAGCTTTTACGACTGGAAATGGGCTACACTGGTTGCAGTATGTTAATATATGCAGGGGTCATGTTTCCACCATAACTAAGACAAACATTCAGCTTTAATGCTCCAATTTGGTCCAGACGCTAAGTGAATGACCCCAATAAATAGGAAATAGCTTTCAGACCTACAGACTGGGTTAAACCCATGTCACATTGCTCTGTAACCTGCAATGGGGTGGTCTAGCTGCATAAAACCCATATACCTGGGGCGCCATTTTGGCAGCAGGGCTAAGCCAGATATTGGGATGTAATGCTGCAATTTGGGCCAAAGAGTGAGGGGGTGGCACCAATAAATATGCAACAGCTTTGGGACTTACAGCTAGCAGTAAGTCTGCTGCAGGGAGATTCTGCGACTTGGGATGAAATATACTGGTTGCAGTAATTCATATATACAGGGGGTCATGTTTCCACCATAACTAAGCCAAATATTGAGATATTATGCTGCAATTTGGTCCAAACACTGAGTAACAATTACCAATAAAGATGGAGTAGCTTTGACACCTTCGAATTGGGTTAATCTATGGCACATTGCTCTGTAACCTGCAATGGGGTGGTCTAGCTGCATAAAACCCATATACCTGGGGCGCCATTTTGGCAGCATAACTAAGCCAAATATTGGGATGTAATGCTGCAATTTGGGCCAAAGATTAGGTGGGTGACACTAATAAATATGTAACAGCTTTGGGACTTACATCTATAAAGGAAACTCTTGTCGCAAGCTTTTACGACTGGAAATGGGCTACACTGGTTGCAGTATGTTAATATATGCAGGGGTCATGTTTCCACCATAACTAAGACAAACATTCAGCTTTAATGCTCCAATTTGGTCCAGACGCTAAGTGAATGACCCCAATAAATAGGAAATAGCTTTCAGACCTACAGACTGGGTTAAACCCATGTCACATTGCTCTGTAACCTGCAATGGGGTGGTCTAGCTGCATAAAACCCATATACCTGGGGCGCCATTTTGGCAGCAGGGCTAAGCCAGATATTGGGATGTAATGCTGCAATTTGGGCCAAAGAGTGAGGGGGTGGCACCAATAAATATGCAACAGCTTTGGGACTTACACCTAGCAGTAAGTCTGCTGCAGGGAGATTCTGCGACTTGGGATGAAATATACTGGTTGCAGTAATTCATATATACAGGGGGTCATGTTTCCACCATAACTAAGCCAAATATTGAGATATTATGCTGCAATTTGGTCCAAACACTGAGTAACAATTACCAATAAAGATGGAGTAGCTTTGACACCTTCGAATTGGGTTAATCTATGGCACATTGCTCTGTAACCTGCAATGGGGTGGTCTAGCTGCATAAAACCCATATACCTGGGGCGCCATTTTGGCAGCATAACTAAGCCAAATATTGGGATGTAATGCTGCAATTTGGGCCAAAGATTAGGTGGGTGACACTAATAAATATGTAACAGCTTTGGGACTTACATCTATAAAGGAAACTCTTGTCGCAAGCTTTTACGACTGGAAATGGGCTACACTGGTTGCAGTATGTTAATATATGCAGGGGTCATGTTTCCACCATAACTAAGACAAACATTCAGCTTTAATGCTCCAATTTGGTCCAGACGCTAAGTGAATGACCCCAATAAATAGGAAATAGCTTTCAGACCTACAGACTGGGTTAAACCCATGTCACATTGCTCTGTAACCTGCAATGGGGTGGTCTAGCTGCATAAAACCCATATACCTGGGGCGCCATTTTGGCAGCAGGGCTAAGCCAGATATTGGGATGTAATGCTGCAATTTGGGCCAAAGAGTGAGGGGGTGGCACCAATAAATATGCAACAGCTTTGGGACTTACAGCTAGCAGTAAGTCTGCTGCAGGGAGATTCTGCGACTTGGGATGAAATATACTGGTTGCAGTAATTCATATATACAGGGGGTCATGTTTCCACCATAACTAAGCCAAATATTGAGATATTATGCTGCAATTTGGTCCAAACACTGAGTAACAATTACCAATAAAGATGGAGTAGCTTTGACACCTTCGAATTGGGTTAATCTATGGCACATTGCTCTGTAACCTGCAATGGGGTGGTCTAGCTGCATAAAACCCATATACCTGGGGCGCCATTTTGGCAGCATAACTAAGCCAAATATTGGGATGTAATGCTGCAATTTGGGCCAAAGATTAGGTGGGTGACACTAATAAATATGTAACAGCTTTGGGACTTACATCTATAAAGGAAACTCTTGTCGCAAGCTTTTACGACTGGAAATGGGCTACACTGGTTGCAGTATGTTAATATATGCAGGGGTCATGTTTCCACCATAACTAAGACAAACATTCAGCTTTAATGCTCCAATTTGGTCCAGACGCTAAGTGAATGACCCCAATAAATAGGAAATAGCTTTCAGACCTACAGACTGGGTTAAACCCATGTCACATTGCTCTGTAACCTGCAATGGGGTGGTCTAGCTGCATAAAACCCATATACCTGGGGCGCCATTTTGGCAGCAGGGCTAAGCCAGATATTGGGATGTAATGCTGCAATTTGGGCCAAAGAGTGAGGGGGTGGCACCAATAAATATGCAACAGCTTTGGGACTTACAGCTAGCAGTAAGTCTGCTGCAGGGAGATTCTGCGACTTGGGATGAAATATACTGGTTGCAGTAATTCATATATACAGGGGGTCATGTTTCCACCATAACTAAGCCAAATATTGAGATATTATGCTGCAATTTGGTCCAAACACTGAGTAACAATTACCAATAAAGATGGAGTAGCTTTGACACCTTCGAATTGGGTTAATCTATGGCACATTGCTCTGTAACCTGCAATGGGGTGGTCTAGCTGCATAAAACCCATATACCTGGGGCGCCATTTTGGCAGCATAACTAAGCCAAATATTGGGATGTAATGCTGCAATTTGGGCCAAAGATTAGGTGGGTGACACTAATAAATATGTAACAGCTTTGGGACTTACATCTATAAAGGAAACTCTTGTCGCAAGCTTTTACGACTGGAAATGGGCTACACTGGTTGCAGTATGTTAATATATGCAGGGGTCATGTTTCCACCATAACTAAGACAAACATTCAGCTTTAATGCTCCAATTTGGTCCAGACGCTAAGTGAATGACCCCAATAAATAGGAAATAGCTTTCAGACCTACAGACTGGGTTAAACCCATGTCACATTGCTCTGTAACCTGCAATGGGGTGGTCTAGCTGCATAAAACCCATATACCTGGGGCGCCATTTTGGCAGCAGGGCTAAGCCAGATATTGGGATGTAATGCTGCAATTTGGGCCAAAGAGTGAGGGGGTGGCACCAATAAATATGCAACAGCTTTGGGACTTACAGCTAGCAGTAAGTCTGCTGCAGGGAGATTCTGCGACTTGGGATGAAATATACTGGTTGCAGTAATTCATATATACAGGGGGTCATGTTTCCACCATAACTAAGCCAAATATTGAGATATTATGCTGCAATTTGGTCCAAACACTGAGTAACAATTACCAATAAAGATGGAGTAGCTTTGACACCTTCGAATTGGGTTAATCTATGGCACATTGCTCTGTAACCTGCAATGGGGTGGTCTAGCTGCATAAAACCCATATACCTGGGGCGCCATTTTGGCAGCATAACTAAGCCAAATATTGGGATGTAATGCTGCAATTTGGGCCAAAGATTAGGTGGGTGACACTAATAAATATGTAACAGCTTTGGGACTTACATCTATAAAGGAAACTCTTGTCGCAAGCTTTTACGACTGGAAATGGGCTACACTGGTTGCAGTATGTTAATATATGCAGGGGTCATGTTTCCACCATAACTAAGACAAACATTCAGCTTTAATGCTCCAATTTGGTCCAGACGCTAAGTGAATGACCCCAATAAATAGGAAATAGCTTTCAGACCTACAGACTGGGTTAAACCCATGTCACATTGCTCTGTAACCTGCAATGGGGTGGTCTAGCTGCATAAAACCCATATACCTGGGGCGCCATTTTGGCAGCAGGGCTAAGCCAGATATTGGGATGTAATGCTGCAATTTGGGCCAAAGAGTGAGGGGGTGGCACCAATAAATATGCAACAGCTTTGGGACTTACAGCTAGCAGTAAGTCTGCTGCAGGGAGATTCTGCGACTTGGGATGAAATATACTGGTTGCAGTAATTCATATATACAGGGGGTCATGTTTCCACCATAACTAAGCCAAATATTGAGATATTATGCTGCAATTTGGTCCAAACACTGAGTAACAATTACCAATAAAGATGGAGTAGCTTTGACACCTTCGAATTGGGTTAATCTATGGCACATTGCTCTGTAACCTGCAATGGGGTGGTCTAGCTGCATAAAACCCATATACCTGGGGCGCCATTTTGGCAGCATAACTAAGCCAAATATTGGGATGTAATGCTGCAATTTGGGCCAAAGATTAGGTGGGTGACACTAATAAATATGTAACAGCTTTGGGACTTACATCTATAAAGGAAACTCTTGTCGCAAGCTTTTACGACTGGAAATGGGCTACACTGGTTGCAGTATGTTAATATATGCAGGGGTCATGTTTCCACCATAACTAAGACAAACATTCAGCTTTAATGCTCCAATTTGGTCCAGACGCTAAGTGAATGACCCCAATAAATAGGAAATAGCTTTCAGACCTACAGACTGGGTTAAACCCATGTCACATTGCTCTGTAACCTGCAATGGGGTGGTCTAGCTGCATAAAACCCATATACCTGGGGCGCCATTTTGGCAGCAGGGCTAAGCCAGATATTGGGATGTAATGCTGCAATTTGGGCCAAAGAGTGAGGGGGTGGCACCAATAAATATGCAACAGCTTTGGGACTTACACCTAGCAGTAAGTCTGCTGCAGGGAGATTCTGCGACTTGGGATGAAATATACTGGTTGCAGTAATTCATATATACAGGGGGTCATGTTTCCACCATAACTAAGCCAAATATTGAGATATTATGCTGCAATTTGGTCCAAACACTGAGTAACAATTACCAATAAAGATGGAGTAGCTTTGACACCTTCGAATTGGGTTAATCTATGGCACATTGCTCTGTAACCTGCAATGGGGTGGTCTAGCTGCATAAAACCCATATACCTGGGGCGCCATTTTGGCAGCATAACTAAGCCAAATATTGGGATGTAATGCTGCAATTTGGGCCAAAGATTAGGTGGGTGACACTAATAAATATGTAACAGCTTTGGGACTTACATCTATAAAGGAAACTCTTGTCGCAAGCTTTTACGACTGGAAATGGGCTACACTGGTTGCAGTATGTTAATATATGCAGGGGTCATGTTTCCACCATAACTAAGACAAACATTCAGCTTTAATGCTCCAATTTGGTCCAGACGCTAAGTGAATGACCCCAATAAATAGGAAATAGCTTTCAGACCTACAGACTGGGTTAAACCCATGTCACATTGCTCTGTAACCTGCAATGGGGTGGTCTAGCTGCATAAAACCCATATACCTGGGGCGCCATTTTGGCAGCAGGGCTAAGCCAGATATTGGGATGTAATGCTGCAATTTGGGCCAAAGAGTGAGGGGGTGGCACCAATAAATATGCAACAGCTTTGGGACTTACAGCTAGCAGTAAGTCTGCTGCAGGGAGATTCTGCGACTTGGGATGAAATATACTGGTTGCAGTAATTCATATATACAGGGGGTCATGTTTCCACCATAACTAAGCCAAATATTGAGATATTATGCTGCAATTTGGTCCAAACACTGAGTAACAATTACCAATAAAGATGGAGTAGCTTTGACACCTTCGAATTGGGTTAATCTATGGCACATTGCTCTGTAACCTGCAATGGGGTGGTCTAGCTGCATAAAACCCATATACCTGGGGCGCCATTTTGGCAGCATAACTAAGCCAAATATTGGGATGTAATGCTGCAATTTGGGCCAAAGATTAGGTGGGTGACACTAATAAATATGTAACAGCTTTGGGACTTACATCTATAAAGGAAACTCTTGTCACAAGCTTTTACGACTGGAAATGGGCTACACTGGTTGCAGTATGTTAATATATGCAGGGGTCATGTTTCCACCATAACTAAGACAAACATTCAGCTTTAATGCTCCAATTTGGTCCAGACGCTAAGTGAATGACCCCAATAAATAGGAAATAGCTTTCAGACCTACAGACTGGGTTAAACCCATGTCACATTGCTCTGTAACCTGCAATGGGGTGGTCTAGCTGCATAAAACCCATATACCTGGGGCGCCATTTTGGCAGCAGGGCTAAGCCAGATATTGGGATGTAATGCTGCAATTTGGGCCAAAGAGTGAGGGGGTGGCACCAATAAATATGCAACAGCTTTGGGACTTACAGCTAGCAGTAAGTCTGCTGCAGGGAGATTCTGCGACTTGGGATGAAATATACTGGTTGCAGTAATTCATATATACAGGGGGTCATGTTTCCACCATAACTAAGCCAAATATTGAGATATTATGCTGCAATTTGGTCCAAACACTGAGTAACAATTACCAATAAAGATGGAGTAGCTTTGACACCTTCGAATTGGGTTAATCTATGGCACATTGCTCTGTAACCTGCAATGGGGTGGTCTAGCTGCATAAAACCCATATACCTGGGGCGCCATTTTGGCAGCATAACTAAGCCAAATATTGGGATGTAATGCTGCAATTTGGGCCAAAGATTAGGTGGGTGACACTAATAAATATGTAACAGCTTTGGGACTTACATCTATAAAGGAAACTCTTGTCGCAAGCTTTTACGACTGGAAATGGGCTACACTGGTTGCAGTATGTTAATATATGCAGGGGTCATGTTTCCACCATAACTAAGACAAACATTCAGCTTTAATGCTCCAATTTGGTCCAGACGCTAAGTGAATGACCCCAATAAATAGGAAATAGCTTTCAGACCTACAGACTGGGTTAAACCCATGTCACATTGCTCTGTAACCTGCAATGGGGTGGTCTAGCTGCATAAAACCCATATACCTGGGGCGCCATTTTGGCAGCAGGGCTAAGCCAGATATTGGGATGTAATGCTGCAATTTGGGCCAAAGAGTGAGGGGGTGGCACCAATAAATATGCAACAGCTTTGGGACTTACACCTAGCAGTAAGTCTGCTGCAGGGAGATTCTGCGACTTGGGATGAAATATACTGGTTGCAGTAATTCATATATACAGGGGGTCATGTTTCCACCATAACTAAGCCAAATATTGAGATATTATGCTGCAATTTGGTCCAAACACTGAGTAACAATTACCAATAAAGATGGAGTAGCTTTGACACCTTCGAATTGGGTTAATCTATGGCACATTGCTCTGTAACCTGCAATGGGGTGGTCTAGCTGCATAAAACCCATATACCTGGGGCGCCATTTTGGCAGCATAACTAAGCCAAATATTGGGATGTAATGCTGCAATTTGGGCCAAAGATTAGGTGGGTGACACTAATAAATATGTAACAGCTTTGGGACTTACATCTATAAAGGAAACTCTTGTCGCAAGCTTTTACGACTGGAAATGGGCTACACTGGTTGCAGTATGTTAATATATGCAGGGGTCATGTTTCCACCATAACTAAGACAAACATTCAGCTTTAATGCTCCAATTTGGTCCAGACGCTAAGTGAATGACCCCAATAAATAGGAAATAGCTTTCAGACCTACAGACTGGGTTAAACCCATGTCACATTGCTCTGTAACCTGCAATGGGGTGGTCTAGCTGCATAAAACCCATATACCTGGGGCGCCATTTTGGCAGCAGGGCTAAGCCAGATATTGGGATGTAATGCTGCAATTTGGGCCAAAGAGTGAGGGGGTGGCACCAATAAATATGCAACAGCTTTGGGACTTACACCTAGCAGTAAGTCTGCTGCAGGGAGATTCTGCGACTTGGGATGAAATATACTGGTTGCAGTAATTCATATATACAGGGGGTCATGTTTCCACCATAACTAAGCCAAATATTGAGATATTATGCTGCAATTTGGTCCAAACACTGAGTAACAATTACCAATAAAGATGGAGTAGCTTTGACACCTTCGAATTGGGTTAATCTATGGCACATTGCTCTGTAACCTGCAATGGGGTGGTCTAGCTGCATAAAACCCATATACCTGGGGCGCCATTTTGGCAGCATAACTAAGCCAAATATTGGGATGTAATGCTGCAATTTGGGCCAAAGATTAGGTGGGTGACACTAATAAATATGTAACAGCTTTGGGACTTACATCTATAAAGGAAACTCTTGTCACAAGCTTTTACGACTGGAAATGGGCTACACTGGTTGCAGTATGTTAATATATGCAGGGGTCATGTTTCCACCATAACTAAGACAAACATTCAGCTTTAATGCTCCAATTTGGTCCAGACGCTAAGTGAATGACCCCAATAAATAGGAAATAGCTTTCAGACCTACAGACTGGGTTAAACCCATGTCACATTGCTCTGTAACCTGCAATGGGGTGGTCTAGCTGCATAAAACCCATATACCTGGGGCGCCATTTTGGCAGCAGGGCTAAGCCAGATATTGGGATGTAATGCTGCAATTTGGGCCAAAGAGTGAGGGGGTGGCACCAATAAATATGCAACAGCTTTGGGACTTACAGCTAGCAGTAAGTCTGCTGCAGGGAGATTCTGCGACTTGGGATGAAATATACTGGTTGCAGTAATTCATATATACAGGGGGTCATGTTTCCACCATAACTAAGCCAAATATTGAGATATTATGCTGCAATTTGGTCCAAACACTGAGTAACAATTACCAATAAAGATGGAGTAGCTTTGACACCTTCGAATTGGGTTAATCTATGGCACATTGCTCTGTAACCTGCAATGGGGTGGTCTAGCTGCATAAAACCCATATACCTGGGGCGCCATTTTGGCAGCATAACTAAGCCAAATATTGGGATGTAATGCTGCAATTTGGGCCAAAGATTAGGTGGGTGACACTAATAAATATGTAACAGCTTTGGGACTTACATCTATAAAGGAAACTCTTGTCGCAAGCTTTTACGACTGGAAATGGGCTACACTGGTTGCAGTATGTTAATATATGCAGGGGTCATGTTTCCACCATAACTAAGACAAACATTCAGCTTTAATGCTCCAATTTGGTCCAGACGCTAAGTGAATGACCCCAATAAATAGGAAATAGCTTTCAGACCTACAGACTGGGTTAAACCCATGTCACATTGCTCTGTAACCTGCAATGGGGTGGTCTAGCTGCATAAAACCCATATACCTGGGGCGCCATTTTGGCAGCAGGGCTAAGCCAGATATTGGGATGTAATGCTGCAATTTGGGCCAAAGAGTGAGGGGGTGGCACCAATAAATATGCAACAGCTTTGGGACTTACACCTAGCAGTAAGTCTGCTGCAGGGAGATTCTGCGACTTGGGATGAAATATACTGGTTGCAGTAATTCATATATACAGGGGGTCATGTTTCCACCATAACTAAGCCAAATATTGAGATATTATGCTGCAATTTGGTCCAAACACTGAGTAACAATTACCAATAAAGATGGAGTAGCTTTGACACCTTCGAATTGGGTTAATCTATGGCACATTGCTCTGTAACCTGCAATGGGGTGGTCTAGCTGCATAAAACCCATATACCTGGGGCGCCATTTTGGCAGCATAACTAAGCCAAATATTGGGATGTAATGCTGCAATTTGGGCCAAAGATTAGGTGGGTGACACTAATAAATATGTAACAGCTTTGGGACTTACATCTATAAAGGAAACTCTTGTCGCAAGCTTTTACGACTGGAAATGGGCTACACTGGTTGCAGTATGTTAATATATGCAGGGGTCATGTTTCCACCATAACTAAGACAAACATTCAGCTTTAATGCTCCAATTTGGTCCAGACGCTAAGTGAATGACCCCAATAAATAGGAAATAGCTTTCAGACCTACAGACTGGGTTAAACCCATGTCACATTGCTCTGTAACCTGCAATGGGGTGGTCTAGCTGCATAAAACCCATATACCTGGGGCGCCATTTTGGCAGCAGGGCTAAGCCAGATATTGGGATGTAATGCTGCAATTTGGGCCAAAGAGTGAGGGGGTGGCACCAATAAATATGCAACAGCTTTGGGACTTACACCTAGCAGTAAGTCTGCTGCAGGGAGATTCTGCGACTTGGGATGAAATATACTGGTTGCAGTAATTCATATATACAGGGGGTCATGTTTCCACCATAACTAAGCCAAATATTGAGATATTATGCTGCAATTTGGTCCAAACACTGAGTAACAATTACCAATAAAGATGGAGTAGCTTTGACACCTTCGAATTGGGTTAATCTATGGCACATTGCTCTGTAACCTGCAATGGGGTGGTCTAGCTGCATAAAACCCATATACCTGGGGCGCCATTTTGGCAGCATAACTAAGCCAAATATTGGGATGTAATGCTGCAATTTGGGCCAAAGATTAGGTGGGTGACACTAATAAATATGTAACAGCTTTGGGACTTACATCTATAAAGGAAACTCTTGTCGCAAGCTTTTACGACTGGAAATGGGCTACACTGGTTGCAGTATGTTAATATATGCAGGGGTCATGTTTCCACCATAACTAAGACAAACATTCAGCTTTAATGCTCCAATTTGGTCCAGACGCTAAGTGAATGACCCCAATAAATAGGAAATAGCTTTCAGACCTACAGACTGGGTTAAACCCATGTCACATTGCTCTGTAACCTGCAATGGGGTGGTCTAGCTGCATAAAACCCATATACCTGGGGCGCCATTTTGGCAGCAGGGCTAAGCCAGATATTGGGATGTAATGCTGCAATTTGGGCCAAAGAGTGAGGGGGTGGCACCAATAAATATGCAACAGCTTTGGGACTTACAGCTAGCAGTAAGTCTGCTGCAGGGAGATTCTGCGACTTGGGATGAAATATACTGGTTGCAGTAATTCATATATACAGGGGGTCATGTTTCCACCATAACTAAGCCAAATATTGAGATATTATGCTGCAATTTGGTCCAAACACTGAGTAACAATTACCAATAAAGATGGAGTAGCTTTGACACCTTCGAATTGGGTTAATCTATGGCACATTGCTCTGTAACCTGCAATGGGGTGGTCTAGCTGCATAAAACCCATATACCTGGGGCGCCATTTTGGCAGCATAACTAAGCCAAATATTGGGATGTAATGCTGCAATTTGGGCCAAAGATTAGGTGGGTGACACTAATAAATATGTAACAGCTTTGGGACTTACATCTATAAAGGAAACTCTTGTCGCAAGCTTTTACGACTGGAAATGGGCTACACTGGTTGCAGTATGTTAATATATGCAGGGGTCATGTTTCCACCATAACTAAGACAAACATTCAGCTTTAATGCTCCAATTTGGTCCAGACGCTAAGTGAATGACCCCAATAAATAGGAAATAGCTTTCAGACCTACAGACTGGGTTAAACCCATGTCACATTGCTCTGTAACCTGCAATGGGGTGGTCTAGCTGCATAAAACCCATATACCTGGGGCGCCATTTTGGCAGCAGGGCTAAGCCAGATATTGGGATGTAATGCTGCAATTTGGGCCAAAGAGTGAGGGGGTGGCACCAATAAATATGCAACAGCTTTGGGACTTACACCTAGCAGTAAGTCTGCTGCAGGGAGATTCTGCGACTTGGGATGAAATATACTGGTTGCAGTAATTCATATATACAGGGGGTCATGTTTCCACCATAACTAAGCCAAATATTGAGATATTATGCTGCAATTTGGTCCAAACACTGAGTAACAATTACCAATAAAGATGGAGTAGCTTTGACACCTTCGAATTGGGTTAATCTATGGCACATTGCTCTGTAACCTGCAATGGGGTGGTCTAGCTGCATAAAACCCATATACCTGGGGCGCCATTTTGGCAGCATAACTAAGCCAAATATTGGGATGTAATGCTGCAATTTGGGCCAAAGATTAGGTGGGTGACACTAATAAATATGTAACAGCTTTGGGACTTACATCTATAAAGGAAACTCTTGTCGCAAGCTTTTACGACTGGAAATGGGCTACACTGGTTGCAGTATGTTAATATATGCAGGGGTCATGTTTCCACCATAACTAAGACAAACATTCAGCTTTAATGCTCCAATTTGGTCCAGACGCTAAGTGAATGACCCCAATAAATAGGAAATAGCTTTCAGACCTACAGACTGGGTTAAACCCATGTCACATTGCTCTGTAACCTGCAATGGGGTGGTCTAGCTGCATAAAACCCATATACCTGGGGCGCCATTTTGGCAGCAGGGCTAAGCCAGATATTGGGATGTAATGCTGCAATTTGGGCCAAAGAGTGAGGGGGTGGCACCAATAAATATGCAACAGCTTTGGGACTTACAGCTAGCAGTAAGTCTGCTGCAGGGAGATTCTGCGACTTGGGATGAAATATACTGGTTGCAGTAATTCATATATACAGGGGGTCATGTTTCCACCATAACTAAGCCAAATATTGAGATATTATGCTGCAATTTGGTCCAAACACTGAGTAACAATTACCAATAAAGATGGAGTAGCTTTGACACCTTCGAATTGGGTTAATCTATGGCACATTGCTCTGTAACCTGCAATGGGGTGGTCTAGCTGCATAAAACCCATATACCTGGGGCGCCATTTTGGCAGCATAACTAAGCCAAATATTGGGATGTAATGCTGCAATTTGGGCCAAAGATTAGGTGGGTGACACTAATAAATATGTAACAGCTTTGGGACTTATATCTATAAAGGAAACTCTTGTCACAAGCTTTTACGACTGGAAATGGGCTACACTGGTTGCAGTATGTTAATATATGCAGGGGTCATGTTTCCACCATAACTAAGACAAACATTCAGCTTTAATGCTCCAATTTGGTCCAGACGCTAAGTGAATGACCCCAATAAATAGGAAATAGCTTTCAGACCTACAGACTGGGTTAAACCCATGTCACATTGCTCTGTAACCTGCAATGGGGTGGTCTAGCTGCATAAAACCCATATACCTGGGGCGCCATTTTGGCAGCAGGGCTAAGCCAGATATTGGGATGTAATGCTGCAATTTGGGCCAAAGAGTGAGGGGGTGGCACCAATAAATATGCAACAGCTTTGGGACTTACACCTAGCAGTAAGTCTGCTGCAGGGAGATTCTGCGACTTGGGATGAAATATACTGGTTGCAGTAATTCATATATACAGGGGGTCATGTTTCCACCATAACTAAGCCAAATATTGAGATATTATGCTGCAATTTGGTCCAAACACTGAGTAACAATTACCAATAAAGATGGAGTAGCTTTGACACCTTCGAATTGGGTTAATCTATGGCACATTGCTCTGTAACCTGCAATGGGGTGGTCTAGCTGCATAAAACCCATATACCTGGGGCGCCATTTTGGCAGCATAACTAAGCCAAATATTGGGATGTAATGCTGCAATTTGGGCCAAAGATTAGGTGGGTGACACTAATAAATATGTAACAGCTTTGGGACTTACATCTATAAAGGAAACTCTTGTCGCAAGCTTTTACGACTGGAAATGGGCTACACTGGTTGCAGTATGTTAATATATGCAGGGGTCATGTTTCCACCATAACTAAGACAAACATTCAGCTTTAATGCTCCAATTTGGTCCAGACGCTAAGTGAATGACCCCAATAAATAGGAAATAGCTTTCAGACCTACAGACTGGGTTAAACCCATGTCACATTGCTCTGTAACCTGCAATGGGGTGGTCTAGCTGCATAAAACCCATATACCTGGGGCGCCATTTTGGCAGCAGGGCTAAGCCAGATATTGGGATGTAATGCTGCAATTTGGGCCAAAGAGTGAGGGGGTGGCACCAATAAATATGCAACAGCTTTGGGACTTACACCTAGCAGTAAGTCTGCTGCAGGGAGATTCTGCGACTTGGGATGAAATATACTGGTTGCAGTAATTCATATATACAGGGGGTCATGTTTCCACCATAACTAAGCCAAATATTGAGATATTATGCTGCAATTTGGTCCAAACACTGAGTAACAATTACCAATAAAGATGGAGTAGCTTTGACACCTTCGAATTGGGTTAATCTATGGCACATTGCTCTGTAACCTGCAATGGGGTGGTCTAGCTGCATAAAACCCATATACCTGGGGCGCCATTTTGGCAGCATAACTAAGCCAAATATTGGGATGTAATGCTGCAATTTGGGCCAAAGATTAGGTGGGTGACACTAATAAATATGTAACAGCTTTGGGACTTACATCTATAAAGGAAACTCTTGTCGCAAGCTTTTACGACTGGAAATGGGCTACACTGGTTGCAGTATGTTAATATATGCAGGGGTCATGTTTCCACCATAACTAAGACAAACATTCAGCTTTAATGCTCCAATTTGGTCCAGACGCTAAGTGAATGACCCCAATAAATAGGAAATAGCTTTCAGACCTACAGACTGGGTTAAACCCATGTCACATTGCTCTGTAACCTGCAATGGGGTGGTCTAGCTGCATAAAACCCATATACCTGGGGCGCCATTTTGGCAGCAGGGCTAAGCCAGATATTGGGATGTAATGCTGCAATTTGGGCCAAAGAGTGAGGGGGTGGCACCAATAAATATGCAACAGCTTTGGGACTTACACCTAGCAGTAAGTCTGCTGCAGGGAGATTCTGCGACTTGGGATGAAATATACTGGTTGCAGTAATTCATATATACAGGGGGTCATGTTTCCACCATAACTAAGCCAAATATTGAGATATTATGCTGCAATTTGGTCCAAACACTGAGTAACAATTACCAATAAAGATGGAGTAGCTTTGACACCTTCGAATTGGGTTAATCTATGGCACATTGCTCTGTAACCTGCAATGGGGTGGTCTAGCTGCATAAAACCCATATACCTGGGGCGCCATTTTGGCAGCATAACTAAGCCAAATATTGGGATGTAATGCTGCAATTTGGGCCAAAGATTAGGTGGGTGACACTAATAAATATGTAACAGCTTTGGGACTTACATCTATAAAGGAAACTCTTGTCGCAAGCTTTTACGACTGGAAATGGGCTACACTGGTTGCAGTATGTTAATATATGCAGGGGTCATGTTTCCACCATAACTAAGACAAACATTCAGCTTTAATGCTCCAATTTGGTCCAGACGCTAAGTGAATGACCCCAATAAATAGGAAATAGCTTTCAGACCTACAGACTGGGTTAAACCCATGTCACATTGCTCTGTAACCTGCAATGGGGTGGTCTAGCTGCATAAAACCCATATACCTGGGGCGCCATTTTGGCAGCAGGGCTAAGCCAGATATTGGGATGTAATGCTGCAATTTGGGCCAAAGAGTGAGGGGGTGGCACCAATAAATATGCAACAGCTTTGGGACTTACAGCTAGCAGTAAGTCTGCTGCAGGGAGATTCTGCGACTTGGGATGAAATATACTGGTTGCAGTAATTCATATATACAGGGGGTCATGTTTCCACCATAACTAAGCCAAATATTGAGATATTATGCTGCAATTTGGTCCAAACACTGAGTAACAATTACCAATAAAGATGGAGTAGCTTTGACACCTTCGAATTGGGTTAATCTATGGCACATTGCTCTGTAACCTGCAATGGGGTGGTCTAGCTGCATAAAACCCATATACCTGGGGCGCCATTTTGGCAGCATAACTAAGCCAAATATTGGGATGTAATGCTGCAATTTGGGCCAAAGATTAGGTGGGTGACACTAATAAATATGTAACAGCTTTGGGACTTACATCTATAAAGGAAACTCTTGTCGCAAGCTTTTACGACTGGAAATGGGCTACACTGGTTGCAGTATGTTAATATATGCAGGGGTCATGTTTCCACCATAACTAAGACAAACATTCAGCTTTAATGCTCCAATTTGGTCCAGACGCTAAGTGAATGACCCCAATAAATAGGAAATAGCTTTCAGACCTACAGACTGGGTTAAACCCATGTCACATTGCTCTGTAACCTGCAATGGGGTGGTCTAGCTGCATAAAACCCATATACCTGGGGCGCCATTTTGGCAGCAGGGCTAAGCCAGATATTGGGATGTAATGCTGCAATTTGGGCCAAAGAGTGAGGGGGTGGCACCAATAAATATGCAACAGCTTTGGGACTTACACCTAGCAGTAAGTCTGCTGCAGGGAGATTCTGCGACTTGGGATGAAATATACTGGTTGCAGTAATTCATATATACAGGGGGTCATGTTTCCACCATAACTAAGCCAAATATTGAGATATTATGCTGCAATTTGGTCCAAACACTGAGTAACAATTACCAATAAAGATGGAGTAGCTTTGACACCTTCGAATTGGGTTAATCTATGGCACATTGCTCTGTAACCTGCAATGGGGTGGTCTAGCTGCATAAAACCCATATACCTGGGGCGCCATTTTGGCAGCATAACTAAGCCAAATATTGGGATGTAATGCTGCAATTTGGGCCAAAGATTAGGTGGGTGACACTAATAAATATGTAACAGCTTTGGGACTTACATCTATAAAGGAAACTCTTGTCGCAAGCTTTTACGACTGGAAATGGGCTACACTGGTTGCAGTATGTTAATATATGCAGGGGTCATGTTTCCACCATAACTAAGACAAACATTCAGCTTTAATGCTCCAATTTGGTCCAGACGCTAAGTGAATGACCCCAATAAATAGGAAATAGCTTTCAGACCTACAGACTGGGTTAAACCCATGTCACATTGCTCTGTAACCTGCAATGGGGTGGTCTAGCTGCATAAAACCCATATACCTGGGGCGCCATTTTGGCAGCAGGGCTAAGCCAGATATTGGGATGTAATGCTGCAATTTGGGCCAAAGAGTGAGGGGGTGGCACCAATAAATATGCAACAGCTTTGGGACTTACACCTAGCAGTAAGTCTGCTGCAGGGAGATTCTGCGACTTGGGATGAAATATACTGGTTGCAGTAATTCATATATACAGGGGGTCATGTTTCCACCATAACTAAGCCAAATATTGAGATATTATGCTGCAATTTGGTCCAAACACTGAGTAACAATTACCAATAAAGATGGAGTAGCTTTGACACCTTCGAATTGGGTTAATCTATGGCACATTGCTCTGTAACCTGCAATGGGGTGGTCTAGCTGCATAAAACCCATATACCTGGGGCGCCATTTTGGCAGCATAACTAAGCCAAATATTGGGATGTAATGCTGCAATTTGGGCCAAAGATTAGGTGGGTGACACTAATAAATATGTAACAGCTTTGGGACTTACATCTATAAAGGAAACTCTTGTCGCAAGCTTTTACGACTGGAAATGGGCTACACTGGTTGCAGTATGTTAATATATGCAGGGGTCATGTTTCCACCATAACTAAGACAAACATTCAGCTTTAATGCTCCAATTTGGTCCAGACGCTAAGTGAATGACCCCAATAAATAGGAAATAGCTTTCAGACCTACAGACTGGGTTAAACCCATGTCACATTGCTCTGTAACCTGCAATGGGGTGGTCTAGCTGCATAAAACCCATATACCTGGGGCGCCATTTTGGCAGCAGGGCTAAGCCAGATATTGGGATGTAATGCTGCAATTTGGGCCAAAGAGTGAGGGGGTGGCACCAATAAATATGCAACAGCTTTGGGACTTACAGCTAGCAGTAAGTCTGCTGCAGGGAGATTCTGCGACTTGGGATGAAATATACTGGTTGCAGTAATTCATATATACAGGGGGTCATGTTTCCACCATAACTAAGCCAAATATTGAGATATTATGCTGCAATTTGGTCCAAACACTGAGTAACAATTACCAATAAAGATGGAGTAGCTTTGACACCTTCGAATTGGGTTAATCTATGGCACATTGCTCTGTAACCTGCAATGGGGTGGTCTAGCTGCATAAAACCCATATACCTGGGGCGCCATTTTGGCAGCATAACTAAGCCAAATATTGGGATGTAATGCTGCAATTTGGGCCAAAGATTAGGTGGGTGACACTAATAAATATGTAACAGCTTTGGGACTTACATCTATAAAGGAAACTCTTGTCGCAAGCTTTTACGACTGGAAATGGGCTACACTGGTTGCAGTATGTTAATATATGCAGGGGTCATGTTTCCACCATAACTAAGACAAACATTCAGCTTTAATGCTCCAATTTGGTCCAGACGCTAAGTGAATGACCCCAATAAATAGGAAATAGCTTTCAGACCTACAGACTGGGTTAAACCCATGTCACATTGCTCTGTAACCTGCAATGGGGTGGTCTAGCTGCATAAAACCCATATACCTGGGGCGCCATTTTGGCAGCAGGGCTAAGCCAGATATTGGGATGTAATGCTGCAATTTGGGCCAAAGAGTGAGGGGGTGGCACCAATAAATATGCAACAGCTTTGGGACTTACACCTAGCAGTAAGTCTGCTGCAGGGAGATTCTGCGACTTGGGATGAAATATACTGGTTGCAGTAATTCATATATACAGGGGGTCATGTTTCCACCATAACTAAGCCAAATATTGAGATATTATGCTGCAATTTGGTCCAAACACTGAGTAACAATTACCAATAAAGATGGAGTAGCTTTGACACCTTCGAATTGGGTTAATCTATGGCACATTGCTCTGTAACCTGCAATGGGGTGGTCTAGCTGCATAAAACCCATATACCTGGGGCGCCATTTTGGCAGCATAACTAAGCCAAATATTGGGATGTAATGCTGCAATTTGGGCCAAAGATTAGGTGGGTGACACTAATAAATATGTAACAGCTTTGGGACTTACATCTATAAAGGAAACTCTTGTCGCAAGCTTTTACGACTGGAAATGGGCTACACTGGTTGCAGTATGTTAATATATGCAGGGGTCATGTTTCCACCATAACTAAGACAAACATTCAGCTTTAATGCTCCAATTTGGTCCAGACGCTAAGTGAATGACCCCAATAAATAGGAAATAGCTTTCAGACCTACAGACTGGGTTAAACCCATGTCACATTGCTCTGTAACCTGCAATGGGGTGGTCTAGCTGCATAAAACCCATATACCTGGGGCGCCATTTTGGCAGCAGGGCTAAGCCAGATATTGGGATGTAATGCTGCAATTTGGGCCAAAGAGTGAGGGGGTGGCACCAATAAATATGCAACAGCTTTGGGACTTACAGCTAGCAGTAAGTCTGCTGCAGGGAGATTCTGCGACTTGGGATGAAATATACTGGTTGCAGTAATTCATATATACAGGGGGTCATGTTTCCACCATAACTAAGCCAAATATTGAGATATTATGCTGCAATTTGGTCCAAACACTGAGTAACAATTACCAATAAAGATGGAGTAGCTTTGACACCTTCGAATTGGGTTAATCTATGGCACATTGCTCTGTAACCTGCAATGGGGTGGTCTAGCTGCATAAAACCCATATACCTGGGGCGCCATTTTGGCAGCATAACTAAGCCAAATATTGGGATGTAATGCTGCAATTTGGGCCAAAGATTAGGTGGGTGACACTAATAAATATGTAACAGCTTTGGGACTTACATCTATAAAGGAAACTCTTGTCGCAAGCTTTTACGACTGGAAATGGGCTACACTGGTTGCAGTATGTTAATATATGCAGGGGTCATGTTTCCACCATAACTAAGACAAACATTCAGCTTTAATGCTCCAATTTGGTCCAGACGCTAAGTGAATGACCCCAATAAATAGGAAATAGCTTTCAGACCTACAGACTGGGTTAAACCCATGTCACATTGCTCTGTAACCTGCAATGGGGTGGTCTAGCTGCATAAAACCCATATACCTGGGGCGCCATTTTGGCAGCAGGGCTAAGCCAGATATTGGGATGTAATGCTGCAATTTGGGCCAAAGAGTGAGGGGGTGGCACCAATAAATATGCAACAGCTTTGGGACTTACACCTAGCAGTAAGTCTGCTGCAGGGAGATTCTGCGACTTGGGATGAAATATACTGGTTGCAGTAATTCATATATACAGGGGGTCATGTTTCCACCATAACTAAGCCAAATATTGAGATATTATGCTGCAATTTGGTCCAAACACTGAGTAACAATTACCAATAAAGATGGAGTAGCTTTGACACCTTCGAATTGGGTTAATCTATGGCACATTGCTCTGTAACCTGCAATGGGGTGGTCTAGCTGCATAAAACCCATATACCTGGGGCGCCATTTTGGCAGCATAACTAAGCCAAATATTGGGATGTAATGCTGCAATTTGGGCCAAAGATTAGGTGGGTGACACTAATAAATATGTAACAGCTTTGGGACTTACATCTATAAAGGAAACTCTTGTCGCAAGCTTTTACGACTGGAAATGGGCTACACTGGTTGCAGTATGTTAATATATGCAGGGGTCATGTTTCCACCATAACTAAGACAAACATTCAGCTTTAATGCTCCAATTTGGTCCAGACGCTAAGTGAATGACCCCAATAAATAGGAAATAGCTTTCAGACCTACAGACTGGGTTAAACCCATGTCACATTGCTCTGTAACCTGCAATGGGGTGGTCTAGCTGCATAAAACCCATATACCTGGGGCGCCATTTTGGCAGCAGGGCTAAGCCAGATATTGGGATGTAATGCTGCAATTTGGGCCAAAGAGTGAGGGGGTGGCACCAATAAATATGCAACAGCTTTGGGACTTACAGCTAGCAGTAAGTCTGCTGCAGGGAGATTCTGCGACTTGGGATGAAATATACTGGTTGCAGTAATTCATATATACAGGGGGTCATGTTTCCACCATAACTAAGCCAAATATTGAGATATTATGCTGCAATTTGGTCCAAACACTGAGTAACAATTACCAATAAAGATGGAGTAGCTTTGACACCTTCGAATTGGGTTAATCTATGGCACATTGCTCTGTAACCTGCAATGGGGTGGTCTAGCTGCATAAAACCCATATACCTGGGGCGCCATTTTGGCAGCATAACTAAGCCAAATATTGGGATGTAATGCTGCAATTTGGGCCAAAGATTAGGTGGGTGACACTAATAAATATGTAACAGCTTTGGGACTTACATCTATAAAGGAAACTCTTGTCGCAAGCTTTTACGACTGGAAATGGGCTACACTGGTTGCAGTATGTTAATATATGCAGGGGTCATGTTTCCACCATAACTAAGACAAACATTCAGCTTTAATGCTCCAATTTGGTCCAGACGCTAAGTGAATGACCCCAATAAATAGGAAATAGCTTTCAGACCTACAGACTGGGTTAAACCCATGTCACATTGCTCTGTAACCTGCAATGGGGTGGTCTAGCTGCATAAAACCCATATACCTGGGGCGCCATTTTGGCAGCAGGGCTAAGCCAGATATTGGGATGTAATGCTGCAATTTGGGCCAAAGAGTGAGGGGGTGGCACCAATAAATATGCAACAGCTTTGGGACTTACACCTAGCAGTAAGTCTGCTGCAGGGAGATTCTGCGACTTGGGATGAAATATACTGGTTGCAGTAATTCATATATACAGGGGGTCATGTTTCCACCATAACTAAGCCAAATATTGAGATATTATGCTGCAATTTGGTCCAAACACTGAGTAACAATTACCAATAAAGATGGAGTAGCTTTGACACCTTCGAATTGGGTTAATCTATGGCACATTGCTCTGTAACCTGCAATGGGGTGGTCTAGCTGCATAAAACCCATATACCTGGGGCGCCATTTTGGCAGCATAACTAAGCCAAATATTGGGATGTAATGCTGCAATTTGGGCCAAAGATTAGGTGGGTGACACTAATAAATATGTAACAGCTTTGGGACTTACATCTATAAAGGAAACTCTTGTCGCAAGCTTTTACGACTGGAAATGGGCTACACTGGTTGCAGTATGTTAATATATGCAGGGGTCATGTTTCCACCATAACTAAGACAAACATTCAGCTTTAATGCTCCAATTTGGTCCAGACGCTAAGTGAATGACCCCAATAAATAGGAAATAGCTTTCAGACCTACAGACTGGGTTAAACCCATGTCACATTGCTCTGTAACCTGCAATGGGGTGGTCTAGCTGCATAAAACCCATATACCTGGGGCGCCATTTTGGCAGCAGGGCTAAGCCAGATATTGGGATGTAATGCTGCAATTTGGGCCAAAGAGTGAGGGGGTGGCACCAATAAATATGCAACAGCTTTGGGACTTACAGCTAGCAGTAAGTCTGCTGCAGGGAGATTCTGCGACTTGGGATGAAATATACTGGTTGCAGTAATTCATATATACAGGGGGTCATGTTTCCACCATAACTAAGCCAAATATTGAGATATTATGCTGCAATTTGGTCCAAACACTGAGTAACAATTACCAATAAAGATGGAGTAGCTTTGACACCTTCGAATTGGGTTAATCTATGGCACATTGCTCTGTAACCTGCAATGGGGTGGTCTAGCTGCATAAAACCCATATACCTGGGGCGCCATTTTGGCAGCATAACTAAGCCAAATATTGGGATGTAATGCTGCAATTTGGGCCAAAGATTAGGTGGGTGACACTAATAAATATGTAACAGCTTTGGGACTTACATCTATAAAGGAAACTCTTGTCGCAAGCTTTTACGACTGGAAATGGGCTACACTGGTTGCAGTATGTTAATATATGCAGGGGTCATGTTTCCACCATAACTAAGACAAACATTCAGCTTTAATGCTCCAATTTGGTCCAGACGCTAAGTGAATGACCCCAATAAATAGGAAATAGCTTTCAGACCTACAGACTGGGTTAAACCCATGTCACATTGCTCTGTAACCTGCAATGGGGTGGTCTAGCTGCATAAAACCCATATACCTGGGGCGCCATTTTGGCAGCAGGGCTAAGCCAGATATTGGGATGTAATGCTGCAATTTGGGCCAAAGAGTGAGGGGGTGGCACCAATAAATATGCAACAGCTTTGGGACTTACACCTAGCAGTAAGTCTGCTGCAGGGAGATTCTGCGACTTGGGATGAAATATACTGGTTGCAGTAATTCATATATACAGGGGGTCATGTTTCCACCATAACTAAGCCAAATATTGAGATATTATGCTGCAATTTGGTCCAAACACTGAGTAACAATTACCAATAAAGATGGAGTAGCTTTGACACCTTCGAATTGGGTTAATCTATGGCACATTGCTCTGTAACCTGCAATGGGGTGGTCTAGCTGCATAAAACCCATATACCTGGGGCGCCATTTTGGCAGCATAACTAAGCCAAATATTGGGATGTAATGCTGCAATTTGGGCCAAAGATTAGGTGGGTGACACTAATAAATATGTAACAGCTTTGGGACTTACATCTATAAAGGAAACTCTTGTCGCAAGCTTTTACGACTGGAAATGGGCTACACTGGTTGCAGTATGTTAATATATGCAGGGGTCATGTTTCCACCATAACTAAGACAAACATTCAGCTTTAATGCTCCAATTTGGTCCAGACGCTAAGTGAATGACCCCAATAAATAGGAAATAGCTTTCAGACCTACAGACTGGGTTAAACCCATGTCACATTGCTCTGTAACCTGCAATGGGGTGGTCTAGCTGCATAAAACCCATATACCTGGGGCGCCATTTTGGCAGCAGGGCTAAGCCAGATATTGGGATGTAATGCTGCAATTTGGGCCAAAGAGTGAGGGGGTGGCACCAATAAATATGCAACAGCTTTGGGACTTACAGCTAGCAGTAAGTCTGCTGCAGGGAGATTCTGCGACTTGGGATGAAATATACTGGTTGCAGTAATTCATATATACAGGGGGTCATGTTTCCACCATAACTAAGCCAAATATTGAGATATTATGCTGCAATTTGGTCCAAACACTGAGTAACAATTACCAATAAAGATGGAGTAGCTTTGACACCTTCGAATTGGGTTAATCTATGGCACATTGCTCTGTAACCTGCAATGGGGTGGTCTAGCTGCATAAAACCCATATACCTGGGGCGCCATTTTGGCAGCATAACTAAGCCAAATATTGGGATGTAATGCTGCAATTTGGGCCAAAGATTAGGTGGGTGACACTAATAAATATGTAACAGCTTTGGGACTTACATCTATAAAGGAAACTCTTGTCGCAAGCTTTTACGACTGGAAATGGGCTACACTGGTTGCAGTATGTTAATATATGCAGGGGTCATGTTTCCACCATAACTAAGACAAACATTCAGCTTTAATGCTCCAATTTGGTCCAGACGCTAAGTGAATGACCCCAATAAATAGGAAATAGCTTTCAGACCTACAGACTGGGTTAAACCCATGTCACATTGCTCTGTAACCTGCAATGGGGTGGTCTAGCTGCATAAAACCCATATACCTGGGGCGCCATTTTGGCAGCAGGGCTAAGCCAGATATTGGGATGTAATGCTGCAATTTGGGCCAAAGAGTGAGGGGGTGGCACCAATAAATATGCAACAGCTTTGGGACTTACACCTAGCAGTAAGTCTGCTGCAGGGAGATTCTGCGACTTGGGATGAAATATACTGGTTGCAGTAATTCATATATACAGGGGGTCATGTTTCCACCATAACTAAGCCAAATATTGAGATATTATGCTGCAATTTGGTCCAAACACTGAGTAACAATTACCAATAAAGATGGAGTAGCTTTGACACCTTCGAATTGGGTTAATCTATGGCACATTGCTCTGTAACCTGCAATGGGGTGGTCTAGCTGCATAAAACCCATATACCTGGGGCGCCATTTTGGCAGCATAACTAAGCCAAATATTGGGATGTAATGCTGCAATTTGGGCCAAAGATTAGGTGGGTGACACTAATAAATATGTAACAGCTTTGGGACTTACATCTATAAAGGAAACTCTTGTCGCAAGCTTTTACGACTGGAAATGGGCTACACTGGTTGCAGTATGTTAATATATGCAGGGGTCATGTTTCCACCATAACTAAGACAAACATTCAGCTTTAATGCTCCAATTTGGTCCAGACGCTAAGTGAATGACCCCAATAAATAGGAAATAGCTTTCAGACCTACAGACTGGGTTAAACCCATGTCACATTGCTCTGTAACCTGCAATGGGGTGGTCTAGCTGCATAAAACCCATATACCTGGGGCGCCATTTTGGCAGCAGGGCTAAGCCAGATATTGGGATGTAATGCTGCAATTTGGGCCAAAGAGTGAGGGGGTGGCACCAATAAATATGCAACAGCTTTGGGACTTACAGCTAGCAGTAAGTCTGCTGCAGGGAGATTCTGCGACTTGGGATGAAATATACTGGTTGCAGTAATTCATATATACAGGGGGTCATGTTTCCACCATAACTAAGCCAAATATTGAGATATTATGCTGCAATTTGGTCCAAACACTGAGTAACAATTACCAATAAAGATGGAGTAGCTTTGACACCTTCGAATTGGGTTAATCTATGGCACATTGCTCTGTAACCTGCAATGGGGTGGTCTAGCTGCATAAAACCCATATACCTGGGGCGCCATTTTGGCAGCATAACTAAGCCAAATATTGGGATGTAATGCTGCAATTTGGGCCAAAGATTAGGTGGGTGACACTAATAAATATGTAACAGCTTTGGGACTTACATCTATAAAGGAAACTCTTGTCGCAAGCTTTTACGACTGGAAATGGGCTACACTGGTTGCAGTATGTTAATATATGCAGGGGTCATGTTTCCACCATAACTAAGACAAACATTCAGCTTTAATGCTCCAATTTGGTCCAGACGCTAAGTGAATGACCCCAATAAATAGGAAATAGCTTTCAGACCTACAGACTGGGTTAAACCCATGTCACATTGCTCTGTAACCTGCAATGGGGTGGTCTAGCTGCATAAAACCCATATACCTGGGGCGCCATTTTGGCAGCAGGGCTAAGCCAGATATTGGGATGTAATGCTGCAATTTGGGCCAAAGAGTGAGGGGGTGGCACCAATAAATATGCAACAGCTTTGGGACTTACACCTAGCAGTAAGTCTGCTGCAGGGAGATTCTGCGACTTGGGATGAAATATACTGGTTGCAGTAATTCATATATACAGGGGGTCATGTTTCCACCATAACTAAGCCAAATATTGAGATATTATGCTGCAATTTGGTCCAAACACTGAGTAACAATTACCAATAAAGATGGAGTAGCTTTGACACCTTCGAATTGGGTTAATCTATGGCACATTGCTCTGTAACCTGCAATGGGGTGGTCTAGCTGCATAAAACCCATATACCTGGGGCGCCATTTTGGCAGCATAACTAAGCCAAATATTGGGATGTAATGCTGCAATTTGGGCCAAAGATTAGGTGGGTGACACTAATAAATATGTAACAGCTTTGGGACTTACATCTATAAAGGAAACTCTTGTCGCAAGCTTTTACGACTGGAAATGGGCTACACTGGTTGCAGTATGTTAATATATGCAGGGGTCATGTTTCCACCATAACTAAGACAAACATTCAGCTTTAATGCTCCAATTTGGTCCAGACGCTAAGTGAATGACCCCAATAAATAGGAAATAGCTTTCAGACCTACAGACTGGGTTAAACCCATGTCACATTGCTCTGTAACCTGCAATGGGGTGGTCTAGCTGCATAAAACCCATATACCTGGGGCGCCATTTTGGCAGCAGGGCTAAGCCAGATATTGGGATGTAATGCTGCAATTTGGGCCAAAGAGTGAGGGGGTGGCACCAATAAATATGCAACAGCTTTGGGACTTACAGCTAGGAGTAAGTCTGCTGCAGGGAGATTCTGCGACTTGGGATGAAATATACTGGTTGCAGTAATTCATATATACAGGGGGTCATGTTTCCACCATAACTAAGCCAAATATTGAGATATTATGCTGCAATTTGGTCCAAACACTGAGTAACAATTACCAATAAAGATGGAGTAGCTTTGACACCTTCGAATTGGGTTAATCTATGGCACATTGCTCTGTAACCTGCAATGGGGTGGTCTAGCTGCATAAAACCCATATACCTGGGGCGCCATTTTGGCAGCATAACTAAGCCAAATATTGGGATGTAATGCTGCAATTTGGGCCAAAGATTAGGTGGGTGACACTAATAAATATGTAACAGCTTTGGGACTTACATCTATAAAGGAAACTCTTGTCGCAAGCTTTTACGACTGGAAATGGGCTACACTGGTTGCAGTATGTTAATATATGCAGGGGTCATGTTTCCACCATAACTAAGACAAACATTCAGCTTTAATGCTCCAATTTGGTCCAGACGCTAAGTGAATGACCCCAATAAATAGGAAATAGCTTTCAGACCTACAGACTGGGTTAAACCCATGTCACATTGCTCTGTAACCTGCAATGGGGTGGTCTAGCTGCATAAAACCCATATACCTGGGGCGCCATTTTGGCAGCAGGGCTAAGCCAGATATTGGGATGTAATGCTGCAATTTGGGCCAAAGAGTGAGGGGGTGGCACCAATAAATATGCAACAGCTTTGGGACTTACACCTAGCAGTAAGTCTGCTGCAGGGAGATTCTGCGACTTGGGATGAAATATACTGGTTGCAGTAATTCATATATACAGGGGGTCATGTTTCCACCATAACTAAGCCAAATATTGAGATATTATGCTGCAATTTGGTCCAAACACTGAGTAACAATTACCAATAAAGATGGAGTAGCTTTGACACCTTCGAATTGGGTTAATCTATGGCACATTGCTCTGTAACCTGCAATGGGGTGGTCTAGCTGCATAAAACCCATATACCTGGGGCGCCATTTTGGCAGCATAACTAAGCCAAATATTGGGATGTAATGCTGCAATTTGGGCCAAAGATTAGGTGGGTGACACTAATAAATATGTAACAGCTTTGGGACTTACATCTATAAAGGAAACTCTTGTCGCAAGCTTTTACGACTGGAAATGGGCTACACTGGTTGCAGTATGTTAATATATGCAGGGGTCATGTTTCCACCATAACTAAGACAAACATTCAGCTTTAATGCTCCAATTTGGTCCAGACGCTAAGTGAATGACCCCAATAAATAGGAAATAGCTTTCAGACCTACAGACTGGGTTAAACCCATGTCACATTGCTCTGTAACCTGCAATGGGGTGGTCTAGCTGCATAAAACCCATATACCTGGGGCGCCATTTTGGCAGCAGGGCTAAGCCAGATATTGGGATGTAATGCTGCAATTTGGGCCAAAGAGTGAGGGGGTGGCACCAATAAATATGCAACAGCTTTGGGACTTACAGCTAGCAGTAAGTCTGCTGCAGGGAGATTCTGCGACTTGGGATGAAATATACTGGTTGCAGTAATTCATATATACAGGGGGTCATGTTTCCACCATAACTAAGCCAAATATTGAGATATTATGCTGCAATTTGGTCCAAACACTGAGTAACAATTACCAATAAAGATGGAGTAGCTTTGACACCTTCGAATTGGGTTAATCTATGGCACATTGCTCTGTAACCTGCAATGGGGTGGTCTAGCTGCATAAAACCCATATACCTGGGGCGCCATTTTGGCAGCATAACTAAGCCAAATATTGGGATGTAATGCTGCAATTTGGGCCAAAGATTAGGTGGGTGACACTAATAAATATGTAACAGCTTTGGGACTTACATCTATAAAGGAAACTCTTGTCGCAAGCTTTTACGACTGGAAATGGGCTACACTGGTTGCAGTATGTTAATATATGCAGGGGTCATGTTTCCACCATAACTAAGACAAACATTCAGCTTTAATGCTCCAATTTGGTCCAGACGCTAAGTGAATGACCCCAATAAATAGGAAATAGCTTTCAGACCTACAGACTGGGTTAAACCCATGTCACATTGCTCTGTAACCTGCAATGGGGTGGTCTAGCTGCATAAAACCCATATACCTGGGGCGCCATTTTGGCAGCATAACTAAGCCAAATATTGGGATGTAATGCTGCAATTTGGGCCAAAGATTAGGTGGGTGACACTAATAAATATGTAACAGCTTTGGGACTTACATCTATAAAGGAAACTCTTGTCGCAAGCTTTTACGACTGGAAATGGGCTACACTGGTTGCAGTATGTTAATATATGCAGGGGTCATGTTTCCACCATAACTAAGACAAACATTCAGCTTTAATGCTCCAATTTGGTCCAGACGCTAAGTGAATGACCCCAATAAATAGGAAATAGCTTTCAGACCTACAGACTGGGTTAAACCCATGTCACATTGCTCTGTAACCTGCAATGGGGTGGTCTAGCTGCATAAAACCCATATACCTGGGGCGCCATTTTGGCAGCAGGGCTAAGCCAGATATTGGGATGTAATGCTGCAATTTGGGCCAAAGAGTGAGGGGGTGGCACCAATAAATATGCAACAGCTTTGGGACTTACAGCTAGCAGTAAGTCTGCTGCAGGGAGATTCTGCGACTTGGGATGAAATATACTGGTTGCAGTAATTCATATATACAGGGGGTCATGTTTCCACCATAACTAAGCCAAATATTGAGATATTATGCTGCAATTTGGTCCAAACACTGAGTAACAATTACCAATAAAGATGGAGTAGCTTTGACACCTTCGAATTGGGTTAATCTATGGCACATTGCTCTGTAACCTGCAATGGGGTGGTCTAGCTGCATAAAACCCATATACCTGGGGCGCCATTTTGGCAGCATAACTAAGCCAAATATTGGGATGTAATGCTGCAATTTGGGCCAAAGATTAGGTGGGTGACACTAATAAATATGTAACAGCTTTGGGACTTACATCTATAAAGGAAACTCTTGTCGCAAGCTTTTACGACTGGAAATGGGCTACACTGGTTGCAGTATGTTAATATATGCAGGGGTCATGTTTCCACCATAACTAAGACAAACATTCAGCTTTAATGCTCCAATTTGGTCCAGACGCTAAGTGAATGACCCCAATAAATAGGAAATAGCTTTCAGACCTACAGACTGGGTTAAACCCATGTCACATTGCTCTGTAACCTGCAATGGGGTGGTCTAGCTGCATAAAACCCATATACCTGGGGCGCCATTTTGGCAGCAGGGCTAAGCCAGATATTGGGATGTAATGCTGCAATTTGGGCCAAAGAGTGAGGGGGTGGCACCAATAAATATGCAACAGCTTTGGGACTTACACCTAGCAGTAAGTCTGCTGCAGGGAGATTCTGCGACTTGGGATGAAATATACTGGTTGCAGTAATTCATATATACAGGGGGTCATGTTTCCACCATAACTAAGCCAAATATTGAGATATTATGCTGCAATTTGGTCCAAACACTGAGTAACAATTACCAATAAAGATGGAGTAGCTTTGACACCTTCGAATTGGGTTAATCTATGGCACATTGCTCTGTAACCTGCAATGGGGTGGTCTAGCTGCATAAAACCCATATACCTGGGGCGCCATTTTGGCAGCATAACTAAGCCAAATATTGGGATGTAATGCTGCAATTTGGGCCAAAGATTAGGTGGGTGACACTAATAAATATGTAACAGCTTTGGGACTTACATCTATAAAGGAAACTCTTGTCGCAAGCTTTTACGACTGGAAATGGGCTACACTGGTTGCAGTATGTTAATATATGCAGGGGTCATGTTTCCACCATAACTAAGACAAACATTCAGCTTTAATGCTCCAATTTGGTCCAGACGCTAAGTGAATGACCCCAATAAATAGGAAATAGCTTTCAGACCTACAGACTGGGTTAAACCCATGTCACATTGCTCTGTAACCTGCAATGGGGTGGTCTAGCTGCATAAAACCCATATACCTGGGGCGCCATTTTGGCAGCAGGGCTAAGCCAGATATTGGGATGTAATGCTGCAATTTGGGCCAAAGAGTGAGGGGGTGGCACCAATAAATATGCAACAGCTTTGGGACTTACAGCTAGGAGTAAGTCTGCTGCAGGGAGATTCTGCGACTTGGGATGAAATATACTGGTTGCAGTAATTCATATATACAGGGGGTCATGTTTCCACCATAACTAAGCCAAATATTGAGATATTATGCTGCAATTTGGTCCAAACACTGAGTAACAATTACCAATAAAGATGGAGTAGCTTTGACACCTTCGAATTGGGTTAATCTATGGCACATTGCTCTGTAACCTGCAATGGGGTGGTCTAGCTGCATAAAACCCATATACCTGGGGCGCCATTTTGGCAGCATAACTAAGCCAAATATTGGGATGTAATGCTGCAATTTGGGCCAAAGATTAGGTGGGTGACACTAATAAATATGTAACAGCTTTGGGACTTACATCTATAAAGGAAACTCTTGTCGCAAGCTTTTACGACTGGAAATGGGCTACACTGGTTGCAGTATGTTAATATATGCAGGGGTCATGTTTCCACCATAACTAAGACAAACATTCAGCTTTAATGCTCCAATTTGGTCCAGACGCTAAGTGAATGACCCCAATAAATAGGAAATAGCTTTCAGACCTACAGACTGGGTTAAACCCATGTCACATTGCTCTGTAACCTGCAATGGGGTGGTCTAGCTGCATAAAACCCATATACCTGGGGCGCCATTTTGGCAGCAGGGCTAAGCCAGATATTGGGATGTAATGCTGCAATTTGGGCCAAAGAGTGAGGGGGTGGCACCAATAAATATGCAACAGCTTTGGGACTTACACCTAGCAGTAAGTCTGCTGCAGGGAGATTCTGCGACTTGGGATGAAATATACTGGTTGCAGTAATTCATATATACAGGGGGTCATGTTTCCACCATAACTAAGCCAAATATTGAGATATTATGCTGCAATTTGGTCCAAACACTGAGTAACAATTACCAATAAAGATGGAGTAGCTTTGACACCTTCGAATTGGGTTAATCTATGGCACATTGCTCTGTAACCTGCAATGGGGTGGTCTAGCTGCATAAAACCCATATACCTGGGGCGCCATTTTGGCAGCATAACTAAGCCAAATATTGGGATGTAATGCTGCAATTTGGGCCAAAGATTAGGTGGGTGACACTAATAAATATGTAACAGCTTTGGGACTTACATCTATAAAGGAAACTCTTGTCGCAAGCTTTTACGACTGGAAATGGGCTACACTGGTTGCAGTATGTTAATATATGCAGGGGTCATGTTTCCACCATAACTAAGACAAACATTCAGCTTTAATGCTCCAATTTGGTCCAGACGCTAAGTGAATGACCCCAATAAATAGGAAATAGCTTTCAGACCTACAGACTGGGTTAAACCCATGTCACATTGCTCTGTAACCTGCAATGGGGTGGTCTAGCTGCATAAAACCCATATACCTGGGGCGCCATTTTGGCAGCAGGGCTAAGCCAGATATTGGGATGTAATGCTGCAATTTGGGCCAAAGAGTGAGGGGGTGGCACCAATAAATATGCAACAGCTTTGGGACTTACAGCTAGGAGTAAGTCTGCTGCAGGGAGATTCTGCGACTTGGGATGAAATATACTGGTTGCAGTAATTCATATATACAGGGGGTCATGTTTCCACCATAACTAAGCCAAATATTGAGATATTATGCTGCAATTTGGTCCAAACACTGAGTAACAATTACCAATAAAGATGGAGTAGCTTTGACACCTTCGAATTGGGTTAATCTATGGCACATTGCTCTGTAACCTGCAATGGGGTGGTCTAGCTGCATAAAACCCATATACCTGGGGCGCCATTTTGGCAGCATAACTAAGCCAAATATTGGGATGTAATGCTGCAATTTGGGCCAAAGATTAGGTGGGTGACACTAATAAATATGTAACAGCTTTGGGACTTACATCTATAAAGGAAACTCTTGTCGCAAGCTTTTACGACTGGAAATGGGCTACACTGGTTGCAGTATGTTAATATATGCAGGGGTCATGTTTCCACCATAACTAAGACAAACATTCAGCTTTAATGCTCCAATTTGGTCCAGACGCTAAGTGAATGACCCCAATAAATAGGAAATAGCTTTCAGACCTACAGACTGGGTTAAACCCATGTCACATTGCTCTGTAACCTGCAATGGGGTGGTCTAGCTGCATAAAACCCATATACCTGGGGCGCCATTTTGGCAGCAGGGCTAAGCCAGATATTGGGATGTAATGCTGCAATTTGGGCCAAAGAGTGAGGGGGTGGCACCAATAAATATGCAACAGCTTTGGGACTTACACCTAGCAGTAAGTCTGCTGCAGGGAGATTCTGCGACTTGGGATGAAATATACTGGTTGCAGTAATTCATATATACAGGGGGTCATGTTTCCACCATAACTAAGCCAAATATTGAGATATTATGCTGCAATTTGGTCCAAACACTGAGTAACAATTACCAATAAAGATGGAGTAGCTTTGACACCTTCGAATTGGGTTAATCTATGGCACATTGCTCTGTAACCTGCAATGGGGTGGTCTAGCTGCATAAAACCCATATACCTGGGGCGCCATTTTGGCAGCATAACTAAGCCAAATATTGGGATGTAATGCTGCAATTTGGGCCAAAGATTAGGTGGGTGACACTAATAAATATGTAACAGCTTTGGGACTTACATCTATAAAGGAAACTCTTGTCGCAAGCTTTTACGACTGGAAATGGGCTACACTGGTTGCAGTATGTTAATATATGCAGGGGTCATGTTTCCACCATAACTAAGACAAACATTCAGCTTTAATGCTCCAATTTGGTCCAGACGCTAAGTGAATGACCCCAATAAATAGGAAATAGCTTTCAGACCTACAGACTGGGTTAAACCCATGTCACATTGCTCTGTAACCTGCAATGGGGTGGTCTAGCTGCATAAAACCCATATACCTGGGGCGCCATTTTGGCAGCAGGGCTAAGCCAGATATTGGGATGTAATGCTGCAATTTGGGCCAAAGAGTGAGGGGGTGGCACCAATAAATATGCAACAGCTTTGGGACTTACAGCTAGCAGTAAGTCTGCTGCAGGGAGATTCTGCGACTTGGGATGAAATATACTGGTTGCAGTAATTCATATATACAGGGGGTCATGTTTCCACCATAACTAAGCCAAATATTGAGATATTATGCTGCAATTTGGTCCAAACACTGAGTAACAATTACCAATAAAGATGGAGTAGCTTTGACACCTTCGAATTGGGTTAATCTATGGCACATTGCTCTGTAACCTGCAATGGGGTGGTCTAGCTGCATAAAACCCATATACCTGGGGCGCCATTTTGGCAGCATAACTAAGCCAAATATTGGGATGTAATGCTGCAATTTGGGCCAAAGATTAGGTGGGTGACACTAATAAATATGTAACAGCTTTGGGACTTACATCTATAAAGGAAACTCTTGTCGCAAGCTTTTACGACTGGAAATGGGCTACACTGGTTGCAGTATGTTAATATATGCAGGGGTCATGTTTCCACCATAACTAAGACAAACATTCAGCTTTAATGCTCCAATTTGGTCCAGACGCTAAGTGAATGACCCCAATAAATAGGAAATAGCTTTCAGACCTACAGACTGGGTTAAACCCATGTCACATTGCTCTGTAACCTGCAATGGGGTGGTCTAGCTGCATAAAACCCATATACCTGGGGCGCCATTTTGGCAGCAGGGCTAAGCCAGATATTGGGATGTAATGCTGCAATTTGGGCCAAAGAGTGAGGGGGTGGCACCAATAAATATGCAACAGCTTTGGGACTTACACCTAGCAGTAAGTCTGCTGCAGGGAGATTCTGCGACTTGGGATGAAATATACTGGTTGCAGTAATTCATATATACAGGGGGTCATGTTTCCACCATAACTAAGCCAAATATTGAGATATTATGCTGCAATTTGGTCCAAACACTGAGTAACAATTACCAATAAAGATGGAGTAGCTTTGACACCTTCGAATTGGGTTAATCTATGGCACATTGCTCTGTAACCTGCAATGGGGTGGTCTAGCTGCATAAAACCCATATACCTGGGGCGCCATTTTGGCAGCATAACTAAGCCAAATATTGGGATGTAATGCTGCAATTTGGGCCAAAGATTAGGTGGGTGACACTAATAAATATGTAACAGCTTTGGGACTTACATCTATAAAGGAAACTCTTGTCGCAAGCTTTTACGACTGGAAATGGGCTACACTGGTTGCAGTATGTTAATATATGCAGGGGTCATGTTTCCACCATAACTAAGACAAACATTCAGCTTTAATGCTCCAATTTGGTCCAGACGCTAAGTGAATGACCCCAATAAATAGGAAATAGCTTTCAGACCTACAGACTGGGTTAAACCCATGTCACATTGCTCTGTAACCTGCAATGGGGTGGTCTAGCTGCATAAAACCCATATACCTGGGGCGCCATTTTGGCAGCAGGGCTAAGCCAGATATTGGGATGTAATGCTGCAATTTGGGCCAAAGAGTGAGGGGGTGGCACCAATAAATATGCAACAGCTTTGGGACTTACAGCTAGCAGTAAGTCTGCTGCAGGGAGATTCTGCGACTTGGGATGAAATATACTGGTTGCAGTAATTCATATATACAGGGGGTCATGTTTCCACCATAACTAAGCCAAATATTGAGATATTATGCTGCAATTTGGTCCAAACACTGAGTAACAATTACCAATAAAGATGGAGTAGCTTTGACACCTTCGAATTGGGTTAATCTATGGCACATTGCTCTGTAACCTGCAATGGGGTGGTCTAGCTGCATAAAACCCATATACCTGGGGCGCCATTTTGGCAGCATAACTAAGCCAAATATTGGGATGTAATGCTGCAATTTGGGCCAAAGATTAGGTGGGTGACACTAATAAATATGTAACAGCTTTGGGACTTACATCTATAAAGGAAACTCTTGTCGCAAGCTTTTACGACTGGAAATGGGCTACACTGGTTGCAGTATGTTAATATATGCAGGGGTCATGTTTCCACCATAACTAAGACAAACATTCAGCTTTAATGCTCCAATTTGGTCCAGACGCTAAGTGAATGACCCCAATAAATAGGAAATAGCTTTCAGACCTACAGACTGGGTTAAACCCATGTCACATTGCTCTGTAACCTGCAATGGGGTGGTCTAGCTGCATAAAACCCATATACCTGGGGCGCCATTTTGGCAGCAGGGCTAAGCCAGATATTGGGATGTAATGCTGCAATTTGGGCCAAAGAGTGAGGGGGTGGCACCAATAAATATGCAACAGCTTTGGGACTTACACCTAGCAGTAAGTCTGCTGCAGGGAGATTCTGCGACTTGGGATGAAATATACTGGTTGCAGTAATTCATATATACAGGGGGTCATGTTTCCACCATAACTAAGCCAAATATTGAGATATTATGCTGCAATTTGGTCCAAACACTGAGTAACAATTACCAATAAAGATGGAGTAGCTTTGACACCTTCGAATTGGGTTAATCTATGGCACATTGCTCTGTAACCTGCAATGGGGTGGTCTAGCTGCATAAAACCCATATACCTGGGGCGCCATTTTGGCAGCATAACTAAGCCAAATATTGGGATGTAATGCTGCAATTTGGGCCAAAGATTAGGTGGGTGACACTAATAAATATGTAACAGCTTTGGGACTTACATCTATAAAGGAAACTCTTGTCGCAAGCTTTTACGACTGGAAATGGGCTACACTGGTTGCAGTATGTTAATATATGCAGGGGTCATGTTTCCACCATAACTAAGACAAACATTCAGCTTTAATGCTCCAATTTGGTCCAGACGCTAAGTGAATGACCCCAATAAATAGGAAATAGCTTTCAGACCTACAGACTGGGTTAAACCCATGTCACATTGCTCTGTAACCTGCAATGGGGTGGTCTAGCTGCATAAAACCCATATACCTGGGGCGCCATTTTGGCAGCAGGGCTAAGCCAGATATTGGGATGTAATGCTGCAATTTGGGCCAAAGAGTGAGGGGGTGGCACCAATAAATATGCAACAGCTTTGGGACTTACAGCTAGCAGTAAGTCTGCTGCAGGGAGATTCTGCGACTTGGGATGAAATATACTGGTTGCAGTAATTCATATATACAGGGGGTCATGTTTCCACCATAACTAAGCCAAATATTGAGATATTATGCTGCAATTTGGTCCAAACACTGAGTAACAATTACCAATAAAGATGGAGTAGCTTTGACACCTTCGAATTGGGTTAATCTATGGCACATTGCTCTGTAACCTGCAATGGGGTGGTCTAGCTGCATAAAACCCATATACCTGGGGCGCCATTTTGGCAGCATAACTAAGCCAAATATTGGGATGTAATGCTGCAATTTGGGCCAAAGATTAGGTTGGTGACACTAATAAATATGTAACAGCTTTGGGACTTACATCTATAAAGGAAACTCTTGTCACAAGCTTTTACGACTGGAAATGGGCTACACTGGTTGCAGTATGTTAATATATGCAGGGGTCATGTTTCCACCATAACTAAGACAAACATTCAGCTTTAATGCTCCAATTTGGTCCAGACGCTAAGTGAATGACCCCAATAAATAGGAAATAGCTTTCAGACCTACAGACTGGGTTAAACCCATGTCACATTGCTCTGTAACCTGCAATGGGGTGGTCTAGCTGCATAAAACCCATATACCTGGGGCGCCATTTTGGCAGCAGGGCTAAGCCAGATATTGGGATGTAATGCTGCAATTTGGGCCAAAGAGTGAGGGGGTGGCACCAATAAATATGCAACAGCTTTGGGACTTACACCTAGCAGTAAGTCTGCTGCAGGGAGATTCTGCGACTTGGGATGAAATATACTGGTTGCAGTAATTCATATATACAGGGGGTCATGTTTCCACCATAACTAAGCCAAATATTGAGATATTATGCTGCAATTTGGTCCAAACACTGAGTAACAATTACCAATAAAGATGGAGTAGCTTTGACACCTTCGAATTGGGTTAATCTATGGCACATTGCTCTGTAACCTGCAATGGGGTGGTCTAGCTGCATAAAACCCATATACCTGGGGCGCCATTTTGGCAGCATAACTAAGCCAAATATTGGGATGTAATGCTGCAATTTGGGCCAAAGATTAGGTGGGTGACACTAATAAATATGTAACAGCTTTGGGACTTACATCTATAAAGGAAACTCTTGTCGCAAGCTTTTACGACTGGAAATGGGCTACACTGGTTGCAGTATGTTAATATATGCAGGGGTCATGTTTCCACCATAACTAAGACAAACATTCAGCTTTAATGCTCCAATTTGGTCCAGACGCTAAGTGAATGACCCCAATAAATAGGAAATAGCTTTCAGACCTACAGACTGGGTTAAACCCATGTCACATTGCTCTGTAACCTGCAATGGGGTGGTCTAGCTGCATAAAACCCATATACCTGGGGCGCCATTTTGGCAGCAGGGCTAAGCCAGATATTGGGATGTAATGCTGCAATTTGGGCCAAAGAGTGAGGGGGTGGCACCAATAAATATGCAACAGCTTTGGGACTTACAGCTAGCAGTAAGTCTGCTGCAGGGAGATTCTGCGACTTGGGATGAAATATACTGGTTGCAGTAATTCATATATACAGGGGGTCATGTTTCCACCATAACTAAGCCAAATATTGAGATATTATGCTGCAATTTGGTCCAAACACTGAGTAACAATTACCAATAAAGATGGAGTAGCTTTGACACCTTCGAATTGGGTTAATCTATGGCACATTGCTCTGTAACCTGCAATGGGGTGGTCTAGCTGCATAAAACCCATATACCTGGGGCGCCATTTTGGCAGCATAACTAAGCCAAATATTGGGATGTAATGCTGCAATTTGGGCCAAAGATTAGGTGGGTGACACTAATAAATATGTAACAGCTTTGGGACTTACATCTATAAAGGAAACTCTTGTCGCAAGCTTTTACGACTGGAAATGGGCTACACTGGTTGCAGTATGTTAATATATGCAGGGGTCATGTTTCCACCATAACTAAGACAAACATTCAGCTTTAATGCTCCAATTTGGTCCAGACGCTAAGTGAATGACCCCAATAAATAGGAAATAGCTTTCAGACCTACAGACTGGGTTAAACCCATGTCACATTGCTCTGTAACCTGCAATGGGGTGGTCTAGCTGCATAAAACCCATATACCTGGGGCGCCATTTTGGCAGCAGGGCTAAGCCAGATATTGGGATGTAATGCTGCAATTTGGGCCAAAGAGTGAGGGGGTGGCACCAATAAATATGCAACAGCTTTGGGACTTACACCTAGCAGTAAGTCTGCTGCAGGGAGATTCTGCGACTTGGGATGAAATATACTGGTTGCAGTAATTCATATATACAGGGGGTCATGTTTCCACCATAACTAAGCCAAATATTGAGATATTATGCTGCAATTTGGTCCAAACACTGAGTAACAATTACCAATAAAGATGGAGTAGCTTTGACACCTTCGAATTGGGTTAATCTATGGCACATTGCTCTGTAACCTGCAATGGGGTGGTCTAGCTGCATAAAACCCATATACCTGGGGCGCCATTTTGGCAGCATAACTAAGCCAAATATTGGGATGTAATGCTGCAATTTGGGCCAAAGATTAGGTGGGTGACACTAATAAATATGTAACAGCTTTGGGACTTACATCTATAAAGGAAACTCTTGTCGCAAGCTTTTACGACTGGAAATGGGCTACACTGGTTGCAGTATGTTAATATATGCAGGGGTCATGTTTCCACCATAACTAAGACAAACATTCAGCTTTAATGCTCCAATTTGGTCCAGACGCTAAGTGAATGACCCCAATAAATAGGAAATAGCTTTCAGACCTACAGACTGGGTTAAACCCATGTCACATTGCTCTGTAACCTGCAATGGGGTGGTCTAGCTGCATAAAACCCATATACCTGGGGCGCCATTTTGGCAGCAGGGCTAAGCCAGATATTGGGATGTAATGCTGCAATTTGGGCCAAAGAGTGAGGGGGTGGCACCAATAAATATGCAACAGCTTTGGGACTTACAGCTAGCAGTAAGTCTGCTGCAGGGAGATTCTGCGACTTGGGATGAAATATACTGGTTGCAGTAATTCATATATACAGGGGGTCATGTTTCCACCATAACTAAGCCAAATATTGAGATATTATGCTGCAATTTGGTCCAAACACTGAGTAACAATTACCAATAAAGATGGAGTAGCTTTGACACCTTCGAATTGGGTTAATCTATGGCACATTGCTCTGTAACCTGCAATGGGGTGGTCTAGCTGCATAAAACCCATATACCTGGGGCGCCATTTTGGCAGCATAACTAAGCCAAATATTGGGATGTAATGCTGCAATTTGGGCCAAAGATTAGGTGGGTGACACTAATAAATATGTAACAGCTTTGGGACTTACATCTATAAAGGAAACTCTTGTCGCAAGCTTTTACGACTGGAAATGGGCTACACTGGTTGCAGTATGTTAATATATGCAGGGGTCATGTTTCCACCATAACTAAGACAAACATTCAGCTTTAATGCTCCAATTTGGTCCAGACGCTAAGTGAATGACCCCAATAAATAGGAAATAGCTTTCAGACCTACAGACTGGGTTAAACCCATGTCACATTGCTCTGTAACCTGCAATGGGGTGGTCTAGCTGCATAAAACCCATATACCTGGGGCGCCATTTTGGCAGCAGGGCTAAGCCAGATATTGGGATGTAATGCTGCAATTTGGGCCAAAGAGTGAGGGGGTGGCACCAATAAATATGCAACAGCTTTGGGACTTACAGCTAGCAGTAAGTCTGCTGCAGGGAGATTCTGCGACTTGGGATGAAATATACTGGTTGCAGTAATTCATATATACAGGGGGTCATGTTTCCACCATAACTAAGCCAAATATTGAGATATTATGCTGCAATTTGGTCCAAACACTGAGTAACAATTACCAATAAAGATGGAGTAGCTTTGACACCTTCGAATTGGGTTAATCTATGGCACATTGCTCTGTAACCTGCAATGGGGTGGTCTAGCTGCATAAAACCCATATACCTGGGGCGCCATTTTGGCAGCATAACTAAGCCAAATATTGGGATGTAATGCTGCAATTTGGGCCAAAGATTAGGTGGGTGACACTAATAAATATGTAACAGCTTTGGGACTTACATCTATAAAGGAAACTCTTGTCGCAAGCTTTTACGACTGGAAATGGGCTACACTGGTTGCAGTATGTTAATATATGCAGGGGTCATGTTTCCACCATAACTAAGACAAACATTCAGCTTTAATGCTCCAATTTGGTCCAGACGCTAAGTGAATGACCCCAATAAATAGGAAATAGCTTTCAGACCTACAGACTGGGTTAAACCCATGTCACATTGCTCTGTAACCTGCAATGGGGTGGTCTAGCTGCATAAAACCCATATACCTGGGGCGCCATTTTGGCAGCAGGGCTAAGCCAGATATTGGGATGTAATGCTGCAATTTGGGCCAAAGAGTGAGGGGGTGGCACCAATAAATATGCAACAGCTTTGGGACTTACAGCTAGCAGTAAGTCTGCTGCAGGGAGATTCTGCGACTTGGGATGAAATATACTGGTTGCAGTAATTCATATATACAGGGGGTCATGTTTCCACCATAACTAAGCCAAATATTGAGATATTATGCTGCAATTTGGTCCAAACACTGAGTAACAATTACCAATAAAGATGGAGTAGCTTTGACACCTTCGAATTGGGTTAATCTATGGCACATTGCTCTGTAACCTGCAATGGGGTGGTCTAGCTGCATAAAACCCATATACCTGGGGCGCCATTTTGGCAGCATAACTAAGCCAAATATTGGGATGTAATGCTGCAATTTGGGCCAAAGATTAGGTGGGTGACACTAATAAATATGTAACAGCTTTGGGACTTACATCTATAAAGGAAACTCTTGTCGCAAGCTTTTACGACTGGAAATGGGCTACACTGGTTGCAGTATGTTAATATATGCAGGGGTCATGTTTCCACCATAACTAAGACAAACATTCAGCTTTAATGCTCCAATTTGGTCCAGACGCTAAGTGAATGACCCCAATAAATAGGAAATAGCTTTCAGACCTACAGACTGGGTTAAACCCATGTCACATTGCTCTGTAACCTGCAATGGGGTGGTCTAGCTGCATAAAACCCATATACCTGGGGCGCCATTTTGGCAGCAGGGCTAAGCCAGATATTGGGATGTAATGCTGCAATTTGGGCCAAAGAGTGAGGGGGTGGCACCAATAAATATGCAACAGCTTTGGGACTTACAGCTAGCAGTAAGTCTGCTGCAGGGAGATTCTGCGACTTGGGATGAAATATACTGGTTGCAGTAATTCATATATACAGGGGGTCATGTTTCCACCATAACTAAGCCAAATATTGAGATATTATGCTGCAATTTGGTCCAAACACTGAGTAACAATTACCAATAAAGATGGAGTAGCTTTGACACCTTCGAATTGGGTTAATCTATGGCACATTGCTCTGTAACCTGCAATGGGGTGGTCTAGCTGCATAAAACCCATATACCTGGGGCGCCATTTTGGCAGCATAACTAAGCCAAATATTGGGATGTAATGCTGCAATTTGGGCCAAAGATTAGGTGGGTGACACTAATAAATATGTAACAGCTTTGGGACTTACATCTATAAAGGAAACTCTTGTCGCAAGCTTTTACGACTGGAAATGGGCTACACTGGTTGCAGTATGTTAATATATGCAGGGGTCATGTTTCCACCATAACTAAGACAAACATTCAGCTTTAATGCTCCAATTTGGTCCAGACGCTAAGTGAATGACCCCAATAAATAGGAAATAGCTTTCAGACCTACAGACTGGGTTAAACCCATGTCACATTGCTCTGTAACCTGCAATGGGGTGGTCTAGCTGCATAAAACCCATATACCTGGGGCGCCATTTTGGCAGCAGGGCTAAGCCAGATATTGGGATGTAATGCTGCAATTTGGGCCAAAGAGTGAGGGGGTGGCACCAATAAATATGCAACAGCTTTGGGACTTACACCTAGCAGTAAGTCTGCTGCAGGGAGATTCTGCGACTTGGGATGAAATATACTGGTTGCAGTAATTCATATATACAGGGGGTCATGTTTCCACCATAACTAAGCCAAATATTGAGATATTATGCTGCAATTTGGTCCAAACACTGAGTAACAATTACCAATAAAGATGGAGTAGCTTTGACACCTTCGAATTGGGTTAATCTATGGCACATTGCTCTGTAACCTGCAATGGGGTGGTCTAGCTGCATAAAACCCATATACCTGGGGCGCCATTTTGGCAGCATAACTAAGCCAAATATTGGGATGTAATGCTGCAATTTGGGCCAAAGATTAGGTGGGTGACACTAATAAATATGTAACAGCTTTGGGACTTACATCTATAAAGGAAACTCTTGTCGCAAGCTTTTACGACTGGAAATGGGCTACACTGGTTGCAGTATGTTAATATATGCAGGGGTCATGTTTCCACCATAACTAAGACAAACATTCAGCTTTAATGCTCCAATTTGGTCCAGACGCTAAGTGAATGACCCCAATAAATAGGAAATAGCTTTCAGACCTACAGACTGGGTTAAACCCATGTCACATTGCTCTGTAACCTGCAATGGGGTGGTCTAGCTGCATAAAACCCATATACCTGGGGCGCCATTTTGGCAGCAGGGCTAAGCCAGATATTGGGATGTAATGCTGCAATTTGGGCCAAAGAGTGAGGGGGTGGCACCAATAAATATGCAACAGCTTTGGGACTTACAGCTAGCAGTAAGTCTGCTGCAGGGAGATTCTGCGACTTGGGATGAAATATACTGGTTGCAGTAATTCATATATACAGGGGGTCATGTTTCCACCATAACTAAGCCAAATATTGAGATATTATGCTGCAATTTGGTCCAAACACTGAGTAACAATTACCAATAAAGATGGAGTAGCTTTGACACCTTCGAATTGGGTTAATCTATGGCACATTGCTCTGTAACCTGCAATGGGGTGGTCTAGCTGCATAAAACCCATATACCTGGGGCGCCATTTTGGCAGCATAACTAAGCCAAATATTGGGATGTAATGCTGCAATTTGGGCCAAAGATTAGGTGGGTGACACTAATAAATATGTAACAGCTTTGGGACTTACATCTATAAAGGAAACTCTTGTCGCAAGCTTTTACGACTGGAAATGGGCTACACTGGTTGCAGTATGTTAATATATGCAGGGGTCATGTTTCCACCATAACTAAGACAAACATTCAGCTTTAATGCTCCAATTTGGTCCAGACGCTAAGTGAATGACCCCAATAAATAGGAAATAGCTTTCAGACCTACAGACTGGGTTAAACCCATGTCACATTGCTCTGTAACCTGCAATGGGGTGGTCTAGCTGCATAAAACCCATATACCTGGGGCGCCATTTTGGCAGCAGGGCTAAGCCAGATATTGGGATGTAATGCTGCAATTTGGGCCAAAGAGTGAGGGGGTGGCACCAATAAATATGCAACAGCTTTGGGACTTACAGCTAGCAGTAAGTCTGCTGCAGGGAGATTCTGCGACTTGGGATGAAATATACTGGTTGCAGTAATTCATATATACAGGGGGTCATGTTTCCACCATAACTAAGCCAAATATTGAGATATTATGCTGCAATTTGGTCCAAACACTGAGTAACAATTACCAATAAAGATGGAGTAGCTTTGACACCTTCGAATTGGGTTAATCTATGGCACATTGCTCTGTAACCTGCAATGGGGTGGTCTAGCTGCATAAAACCCATATACCTGGGGCGCCATTTTGGCAGCATAACTAAGCCAAATATTGGGATGTAATGCTGCAATTTGGGCCAAAGATTAGGTGGGTGACACTAATAAATATGTAACAGCTTTGGGACTTACATCTATAAAGGAAACTCTTGTCGCAAGCTTTTACGACTGGAAATGGGCTACACTGGTTGCAGTATGTTAATATATGCAGGGGTCATGTTTCCACCATAACTAAGACAAACATTCAGCTTTAATGCTCCAATTTGGTCCAGACGCTAAGTGAATGACCCCAATAAATAGGAAATAGCTTTCAGACCTACAGACTGGGTTAAACCCATGTCACATTGCTCTGTAACCTGCAATGGGGTGGTCTAGCTGCATAAAACCCATATACCTGGGGCGCCATTTTGGCAGCAGGGCTAAGCCAGATATTGGGATGTAATGCTGCAATTTGGGCCAAAGAGTGAGGGGGTGGCACCAATAAATATGCAACAGCTTTGGGACTTACAGCTAGCAGTAAGTCTGCTGCAGGGAGATTCTGCGACTTGGGATGAAATATACTGGTTGCAGTAATTCATATATACAGGGGGTCATGTTTCCACCATAACTAAGCCAAATATTGAGATATTATGCTGCAATTTGGTCCAAACACTGAGTAACAATTACCAATAAAGATGGAGTAGCTTTGACACCTTCGAATTGGGTTAATCTATGGCACATTGCTCTGTAACCTGCAATGGGGTGGTCTAGCTGCATAAAACCCATATACCTGGGGCGCCATTTTGGCAGCATAACTAAGCCAAATATTGGGATGTAATGCTGCAATTTGGGCCAAAGATTAGGTGGGTGACACTAATAAATATGTAACAGCTTTGGGACTTACATCTATAAAGGAAACTCTTGTCGCAAGCTTTTACGACTGGAAATGGGCTACACTGGTTGCAGTATGTTAATATATGCAGGGGTCATGTTTCCACCATAACTAAGACAAACATTCAGCTTTAATGCTCCAATTTGGTCCAGACGCTAAGTGAATGACCCCAATAAATAGGAAATAGCTTTCAGACCTACAGACTGGGTTAAACCCATGTCACATTGCTCTGTAACCTGCAATGGGGTGGTCTAGCTGCATAAAACCCATATACCTGGGGCGCCATTTTGGCAGCAGGGCTAAGCCAGATATTGGGATGTAATGCTGCAATTTGGGCCAAAGAGTGAGGGGGTGGCACCAATAAATATGCAACAGCTTTGGGACTTACACCTAGCAGTAAGTCTGCTGCAGGGAGATTCTGCGACTTGGGATGAAATATACTGGTTGCAGTAATTCATATATACAGGGGGTCATGTTTCCACCATAACTAAGCCAAATATTGAGATATTATGCTGCAATTTGGTCCAAACACTGAGTAACAATTACCAATAAAGATGGAGTAGCTTTGACACCTTCGAATTGGGTTAATCTATGGCACATTGCTCTGTAACCTGCAATGGGGTGGTCTAGCTGCATAAAACCCATATACCTGGGGCGCCATTTTGGCAGCATAACTAAGCCAAATATTGGGATGTAATGCTGCAATTTGGGCCAAAGATTAGGTGGGTGACACTAATAAATATGTAACAGCTTTGGGACTTACATCTATAAAGGAAACTCTTGTCGCAAGCTTTTACGACTGGAAATGGGCTACACTGGTTGCAGTATGTTAATATATGCAGGGGTCATGTTTCCACCATAACTAAGACAAACATTCAGCTTTAATGCTCCAATTTGGTCCAGACGCTAAGTGAATGACCCCAATAAATAGGAAATAGCTTTCAGACCTACAGACTGGGTTAAACCCATGTCACATTGCTCTGTAACCTGCAATGGGGTGGTCTAGCTGCATAAAACCCATATACCTGGGGCGCCATTTTGGCAGCAGGGCTAAGCCAGATATTGGGATGTAATGCTGCAATTTGGGCCAAAGAGTGAGGGGGTGGCACCAATAAATATGCAACAGCTTTGGGACTTACACCTAGCAGTAAGTCTGCTGCAGGGAGATTCTGCGACTTGGGATGAAATATACTGGTTGCAGTAATTCATATATACAGGGGGTCATGTTTCCACCATAACTAAGCCAAATATTGAGATATTATGCTGCAATTTGGTCCAAACACTGAGTAACAATTACCAATAAAGATGGAGTAGCTTTGACACCTTCGAATTGGGTTAATCTATGGCACATTGCTCTGTAACCTGCAATGGGGTGGTCTAGCTGCATAAAACCCATATACCTGGGGCGCCATTTTGGCAGCATAACTAAGCCAAATATTGGGATGTAATGCTGCAATTTGGGCCAAAGATTAGGTGGGTGACACTAATAAATATGTAACAGCTTTGGGACTTACATCTATAAAGGAAACTCTTGTCGCAAGCTTTTACGACTGGAAATGGGCTACACTGGTTGCAGTATGTTAATATATGCAGGGGTCATGTTTCCACCATAACTAAGACAAACATTCAGCTTTAATGCTCCAATTTGGTCCAGACGCTAAGTGAATGACCCCAATAAATAGGAAATAGCTTTCAGACCTACAGACTGGGTTAAACCCATGTCACATTGCTCTGTAACCTGCAATGGGGTGGTCTAGCTGCATAAAACCCATATACCTGGGGCGCCATTTTGGCAGCAGGGCTAAGCCAGATATTGGGATGTAATGCTGCAATTTGGGCCAAAGAGTGAGGGGGTGGCACCAATAAATATGCAACAGCTTTGGGACTTACAGCTAGCAGTAAGTCTGCTGCAGGGAGATTCTGCGACTTGGGATGAAATATACTGGTTGCAGTAATTCATATATACAGGGGGTCATGTTTCCACCATAACTAAGCCAAATATTGAGATATTATGCTGCAATTTGGTCCAAACACTGAGTAACAATTACCAATAAAGATGGAGTAGCTTTGACACCTTCGAATTGGGTTAATCTATGGCACATTGCTCTGTAACCTGCAATGGGGTGGTCTAGCTGCATAAAACCCATATACCTGGGGCGCCATTTTGGCAGCATAACTAAGCCAAATATTGGGATGTAATGCTGCAATTTGGGCCAAAGATTAGGTGGGTGACACTAATAAATATGTAACAGCTTTGGGACTTACATCTATAAAGGAAACTCTTGTCGCAAGCTTTTACGACTGGAAATGGGCTACACTGGTTGCAGTATGTTAATATATGCAGGGGTCATGTTTCCACCATAACTAAGACAAACATTCAGCTTTAATGCTCCAATTTGGTCCAGACGCTAAGTGAATGACCCCAATAAATAGGAAATAGCTTTCAGACCTACAGACTGGGTTAAACCCATGTCACATTGCTCTGTAACCTGCAATGGGGTGGTCTAGCTGCATAAAACCCATATACCTGGGGCGCCATTTTGGCAGCAGGGCTAAGCCAGATATTGGGATGTAATGCTGCAATTTGGGCCAAAGAGTGAGGGGGTGGCACCAATAAATATGCAACAGCTTTGGGACTTACAGCTAGCAGTAAGTCTGCTGCAGGGAGATTCTGCGACTTGGGATGAAATATACTGGTTGCAGTAATTCATATATACAGGGGGTCATGTTTCCACCATAACTAAGCCAAATATTGAGATATTATGCTGCAATTTGGTCCAAACACTGAGTAACAATTACCAATAAAGATGGAGTAGCTTTGACACCTTCGAATTGGGTTAATCTATGGCACATTGCTCTGTAACCTGCAATGGGGTGGTCTAGCTGCATAAAACCCATATACCTGGGGCGCCATTTTGGCAGCATAACTAAGCCAAATATTGGGATGTAATGCTGCAATTTGGGCCAAAGATTAGGTGGGTGACACTAATAAATATGTAACAGCTTTGGGACTTACATCTATAAAGGGAAACTCTTGTCGCAAGCTTTTACGACTGGAAATGGGCTACACTGGTTGCAGTATGTTAATATATGCAGGGGTCATGTTTCCACCATAACTAAGACAAACATTCAGCTTTAATGCTCCAATTTGGTCCAGACGCTAAGTGAATGACCCCAATAAATAGGAAATAGCTTTCAGACCTACAGACTGGGTTAAACCCATGTCACATTGCTCTGTAACCTGCAATGGGGTGGTCTAGCTGCATAAAACCCATATACCTGGGGCGCCATTTTGGCAGCAGGGCTAAGCCAGATATTGGGATGTAATGCTGCAATTTGGGCCAAAGAGTGAGGGGGTGGCACCAATAAATATGCAACAGCTTTGGGACTTACAGCTAGCAGTAAGTCTGCTGCAGGGAGATTCTGCGACTTGGGATGAAATATACTGGTTGCAGTAATTCATATATACAGGGGGTCATGTTTCCACCATAACTAAGCCAAATATTGAGATATTATGCTGCAATTTGGTCCAAACACTGAGTAACAATTACCAATAAAGATGGAGTAGCTTTGACACCTTCGAATTGGGTTAATCTATGGCACATTGCTCTGTAACCTGCAATGGGGTGGTCTAGCTGCATAAAACCCATATACCTGGGGCGCCATTTTGGCAGCATAACTAAGCCAAATATTGGGATGTAATGCTGCAATTTGGGCCAAAGATTAGGTGGGTGACACTAATAAATATGTAACAGCTTTGGGACTTACATCTATAAAGGAAACTCTTGTCGCAAGCTTTTACGACTGGAAATGGGCTACACTGGTTGCAGTATGTTAATATATGCAGGGGTCATGTTTCCACCATAACTAAGACAAACATTCAGCTTTAATGCTCCAATTTGGTCCAGACGCTAAGTGAATGACCCCAATAAATAGGAAATAGCTTTCAGACCTACAGACTGGGTTAAACCCATGTCACATTGCTCTGTAACCTGCAATGGGGTGGTCTAGCTGCATAAAACCCATATACCTGGGGCGCCATTTTGGCAGCAGGGCTAAGCCAGATATTGGGATGTAATGCTGCAATTTGGGCCAAAGAGTGAGGGGGTGGCACCAATAAATATGCAACAGCTTTGGGACTTACAGCTAGCAGTAAGTCTGCTGCAGGGAGATTCTGCGACTTGGGATGAAATATACTGGTTGCAGTAATTCATATATACAGGGGGTCATGTTTCCACCATAACTAAGCCAAATATTGAGATATTATGCTGCAATTTGGTCCAAACACTGAGTAACAATTACCAATAAAGATGGAGTAGCTTTGACACCTTCGAATTGGGTTAATCTATGGCACATTGCTCTGTAACCTGCAATGGGGTGGTCTAGCTGCATAAAACCCATATACCTGGGGCGCCATTTTGCAGCATAACTAAGCCAAATATTGGGATGTAATGCTGCAATTTGGGCCAAAGATTAGGTGGGTGACACTAATAAATATGTAACAGCTTTGGGACTTACATCTATAAAGGAAACTCTTGTCGCAAGCTTTTACGACTGGAAATGGGCTACACTGGTTGCAGTATGTTAATATATGCAGGGGTCATGTTTCCACCATAACTAAGACAAACATTCAGCTTTAATGCTCCAATTTGGTCCAGACGCTAAGTGAATGACCCCAATAAATAGGAAATAGCTTTCAGACCTACAGACTGGGTTAAACCCATGTCACATTGCTCTGTAACCTGCAATGGGGTGGTCTAGCTGCATAAAACCCATATACCTGGGGCGCCATTTTGGCAGCAGGGCTAAGCCAGATATTGGGATGTAATGCTGCAATTTGGGCCAAAGAGTGAGGGGGTGGCACCAATAAATATGCAACAGCTTTGGGACTTACAGCTAGCAGTAAGTCTGCTGCAGGGAGATTCTGCGACTTGGGATGAAATATACTGGTTGCAGTAATTCATATATACAGGGGGTCATGTTTCCACCATAACTAAGCCAAATATTGAGATATTATGCTGCAATTTGGTCCAAACACTGAGTAACAATTACCAATAAAGATGGAGTAGCTTTGACACCTTCGAATTGGGTTAATCTATGGCACATTGCTCTGTAACCTGCAATGGGGTGGTCTAGCTGCATAAAACCCATATACCTGGGGCGCCATTTTGGCAGCATAACTAAGCCAAATATTGGGATGTAATGCTGCAATTTGGGCCAAAGATTAGGTGGGTGACACTAATAAATATGTAACAGCTTTGGGACTTACATCTATAAAGGAAACTCTTGTCGCAAGCTTTTACGACTGGAAATGGGCTACACTGGTTGCAGTATGTTAATATATGCAGGGGTCATGTTTCCACCATAACTAAGACAAACATTCAGCTTTAATGCTCCAATTTGGTCCAGACGCTAAGTGAATGACCCCAATAAATAGGAAATAGCTTTCAGACCTACAGACTGGGTTAAACCCATGTCACATTGCTCTGTAACCTGCAATGGGGTGGTCTAGCTGCATAAAACCCATATACCTGGGGCGCCATTTTGGCAGCAGGGCTAAGCCAGATATTGGGATGTAATGCTGCAATTTGGGCCAAAGAGTGAGGGGGTGGCACCAATAAATATGCAACAGCTTTGGGACTTACAGCTAGCAGTAAGTCTGCTGCAGGGAGATTCTGCGACTTGGGATGAAATATACTGGTTGCAGTAATTCATATATACAGGGGGTCATGTTTCCACCATAACTAAGCCAAATATTGAGATATTATGCTGCAATTTGGTCCAAACACTGAGTAACAATTACCAATAAAGATGGAGTAGCTTTGACACCTTCGAATTGGGTTAATCTATGGCACATTGCTCTGTAACCTGCAATGGGGTGGTCTAGCTGCATAAAACCCATATACCTGGGGCGCCATTTTGGCAGCATAACTAAGCCAAATATTGGGATGTAATGCTGCAATTTGGGCCAAAGATTAGGTGGGTGACACTAATAAATATGTAACAGCTTTGGGACTTACATCTATAAAGGAAACTCTTGTCGCAAGCTTTTACGACTGGAAATGGGCTACACTGGTTGCAGTATGTTAATATATGCAGGGGTCATGTTTCCACCATAACTAAGACAAACATTCAGCTTTAATGCTCCAATTTGGTCCAGACGCTAAGTGAATGACCCCAATAAATAGGAAATAGCTTTCAGACCTACAGACTGGGTTAAACCCATGTCACATTGCTCTGTAACCTGCAATGGGGTGGTCTAGCTGCATAAAACCCATATACCTGGGGCGCCATTTTGGCAGCAGGGCTAAGCCAGATATTGGGATGTAATGCTGCAATTTGGGCCAAAGAGTGAGGGGGTGGCACCAATAAATATGCAACAGCTTTGGGACTTACAGCTAGCAGTAAGTCTGCTGCAGGGAGATTCTGCGACTTGGGATGAAATATACTGGTTGCAGTAATTCATATATACAGGGGGTCATGTTTCCACCATAACTAAGCCAAATATTGAGATATTATGCTGCAATTTGGTCCAAACACTGAGTAACAATTACCAATAAAGATGGAGTAGCTTTGACACCTTCGAATTGGGTTAATCTATGGCACATTGCTCTGTAACCTGCAATGGGGTGGTCTAGCTGCATAAAACCCATATACCTGGGGCGCCATTTTGGCAGCATAACTAAGCCAAATATTGGGATGTAATGCTGCAATTTGGGCCAAAGATTAGGTGGGTGACACTAATAAATATGTAACAGCTTTGGGACTTACATCTATAAAGGAAACTCTTGTCGCAAGCTTTTACGACTGGAAATGGGCTACACTGGTTGCAGTATGTTAATATATGCAGGGGTCATGTTTCCACCATAACTAAGACAAACATTCAGCTTTAATGCTCCAATTTGGTCCAGACGCTAAGTGAATGACCCCAATAAATAGGAAATAGCTTTCAGACCTACAGACTGGGTTAAACCCATGTCACATTGCTCTGTAACCTGCAATGGGGTGGTCTAGCTGCATAAAACCCATATACCTGGGGCGCCATTTTGGCAGCAGGGCTAAGCCAGATATTGGGATGTAATGCTGCAATTTGGGCCAAAGAGTGAGGGGGTGGCACCAATAAATATGCAACAGCTTTGGGACTTACAGCTAGCAGTAAGTCTGCTGCAGGGAGATTCTGCGACTTGGGATGAAATATACTGGTTGCAGTAATTCATATATACAGGGGGTCATGTTTCCACCATAACTAAGCCAAATATTGAGATATTATGCTGCAATTTGGTCCAAACACTGAGTAACAATTACCAATAAAGATGGAGTAGCTTTGACACCTTCGAATTGGGTTAATCTATGGCACATTGCTCTGTAACCTGCAATGGGGTGGTCTAGCTGCATAAAACCCATATACCTGGGGCGCCATTTTGGCAGCATAACTAAGCCAAATATTGGGATGTAATGCTGCAATTTGGGCCAAAGATTAGGTGGGTGACACTAATAAATATGTAACAGCTTTGGGACTTACATCTATAAAGGAAACTCTTGTCGCAAGCTTTTACGACTGGAAATGGGCTACACTGGTTGCAGTATGTTAATATATGCAGGGGTCATGTTTCCACCATAACTAAGACAAACATTCAGCTTTAATGCTCCAATTTGGTCCAGACGCTAAGTGAATGACCCCAATAAATAGGAAATAGCTTTCAGACCTACAGACTGGGTTAAACCCATGTCACATTGCTCTGTAACCTGCAATGGGGTGGTCTAGCTGCATAAAACCCATATACCTGGGGCGCCATTTTGGCAGCAGGGCTAAGCCAGATATTGGGATGTAATGCTGCAATTTGGGCCAAAGAGTGAGGGGGTGGCACCAATAAATATGCAACAGCTTTGGGACTTACAGCTAGCAGTAAGTCTGCTGCAGGGAGATTCTGCGACTTGGGATGAAATATACTGGTTGCAGTAATTCATATATACAGGGGGTCATGTTTCCACCATAACTAAGCCAAATATTGAGATATTATGCTGCAATTTGGTCCAAACACTGAGTAACAATTACCAATAAAGATGGAGTAGCTTTGACACCTTCGAATTGGGTTAATCTATGGCACATTGCTCTGTAACCTGCAATGGGGTGGTCTAGCTGCATAAAACCCATATACCTGGGGCGCCATTTTGGCAGCATAACTAAGCCAAATATTGGGATGTAATGCTGCAATTTGGGCCAAAGATTAGGTGGGTGACACTAATAAATATGTAACAGCTTTGGGACTTACATCTATAAAGGAAACTCTTGTCGCAAGCTTTTACGACTGGAAATGGGCTACACTGGTTGCAGTATGTTAATATATGCAGGGGTCATGTTTCCACCATAACTAAGACAAACATTCAGCTTTAATGCTCCAATTTGGTCCAGACGCTAAGTGAATGACCCCAATAAATAGGAAATAGCTTTCAGACCTACAGACTGGGTTAAACCCATGTCACATTGCTCTGTAACCTGCAATGGGGTGGTCTAGCTGCATAAAACCCATATACCTGGGGCGCCATTTTGGCAGCAGGGCTAAGCCAGATATTGGGATGTAATGCTGCAATTTGGGCCAAAGAGTGAGGGGGTGGCACCAATAAATATGCAACAGCTTTGGGACTTACAGCTAGCAGTAAGTCTGCTGCAGGGAGATTCTGCGACTTGGGATGAAATATACTGGTTGCAGTAATTCATTATACAGGGGGTCATGTTTCCACCATAACTAAGCCAAATATTGAGATATTATGCTGCAATTTGGTCCAAACACTGAGTAACAATTACCAATAAAGATGGAGTAGCTTTGACACCTTCGAATTGGGTTAATCTATGGCACATTGCTCTGTAACCTGCAATGGGGTGGTCTAGCTGCATAAAACCCATATACCTGGGGCGCCATTTTGGCAGCATAACTAAGCCAAATATTGGGATGTAATGCTGCAATTTGGGCCAAAGATTAGGTGGGTGACACTAATAAATATGTAACAGCTTTGGGACTTACATCTATAAAGGAAACTCTTGTCGCAAGCTTTTACGACTGGAAATGGGCTACACTGGTTGCAGTATGTTAATATATGCAGGGGTCATGTTTCCACCATAACTAAGACAAACATTCAGCTTTAATGCTCCAATTTGGTCCAGACGCTAAGTGAATGACCCCAATAAATAGGAAATAGCTTTCAGACCTACAGACTGGGTTAAACCCATGTCACATTGCTCTGTAACCTGCAATGGGGTGGTCTAGCTGCATAAAACCCATATACCTGGGGCGCCATTTTGGCAGCAGGGCTAAGCCAGATATTGGGATGTAATGCTGCAATTTGGGCCAAAGAGTGAGGGGGTGGCACCAATAAATATGCAACAGCTTTGGGACTTACACCTAGCAGTAAGTCTGCTGCAGGGAGATTCTGGCGACTTGGGATGAAATATACTGGTTGCAGTAATTCATATATACAGGGGGTCATGTTTCCACCATAACTAAGCCAAATATTGAGATATTATGCTGCAATTTGGTCCAAA
>CAXHLB010000074.1:0-26618 GCA_964017235.1 Sabellastarte sp. h YS-2021 | reverse complement strand
GTTATATACCTGAAAATCTCATACACACATTTGTTGTAATAGTAAGCGTGTAGTAAAAAGTTACCACTGCGGTTGGTGGTGGTGAACAACGACATACAACTGTACATAAACTTTTATATGTATGCATAGTGTCATACAGTCCTGAGTCAGATCCACCTGTCGTCCTATCAGCTACTTCTGTTCAAGTCACCTGCCGTAGGACGTAAAGCCACACTGTACAGCAGAGTAAGATACTTGAAAACCACAAAAGCGCAGAAAATATCTTTAACGAAAAAAAAAACTTTTCCTCCCGTATATAACAAGATCATAAATATGCCACGAAAAAAAATCTTTTTACGGTGCATTTCAAGTAATTTTGGCCTGATGTTGAATATTAAAGGAAAAGCAAAACAGCCTTTAACCTTTTCATTGCCACACGAAAAAAGGGGGAGTATCATGACTGCTACATACATAAGTGTTTTATGGTTCCCTTCATCATGATGTGCGTGGTCGAAAACTGTCTGTAATGGAAGAAGAGAAACTACTACTACACTTTTACTTTACTATTTCCATAGACAAGTAATGCAAAAAAGTAGTAACATATGAGAAGAAGCCCTACTTTCTGAAATAATTCACCTTTAATGAATATCGCTCGTTCAATGAAATCCAATAATAGACGAAGACCTTTACTATTTTTTCTCTACATCTCCTTTGGCCCACTTTAAAAACTTGTCAGAACATTTATCAAAGAAACGTGAGTTATCCTTTGTCCAAGAAGCATGCTTATTCATTAGCTAAAAAGGGATGTCCAGCAAATGTAAATATATAAAATGAGCTTCAGCATCTCCTTTCGAATTCATCAGCAAAATGCCCACTGGCTGGCCAAGAAATGAGGGCCCTCCTATTATACTACAGATAGTCCATTATACATAGTAAAGGGCCTCTTTATATTGACCTATACTCACATTATTCGACTTAAACGTTCTGTATATCGATGACAATGATTTATGACTCTAATGTTGAAAAAATAATTTACCAGTATGTAGCTTCTCTAGGTACCAATATGTCACGATAGAGTGTCTTCTAATTACTTTTATAGTAAATAGTAGTAGTTGAAGTGGGAAACACACCCGGAGCCCACTATTCATTGAAAGTGAGCGCTTTTTACTTCCATGCATAGAAAGTTCTCTCCTTTGACATTACTATAGGATCCCTCAAATTAGTTTTTCATTCATCAACACATGTATGTATACCAAGGGAGACTAACTTTTCCCCATTGTTTCCATTCATTGGAACTGAAAGACAAAAAACCTCTCTTGAAACAGAGCTCCCTTATTTTCTCTCCTTCTTCTCCTTCAATGGGACTCTTCGTCGTCGTAACTGGCGTAAAAAGTACGAAATGATTTACTGAATAGTGTAGAGTAGTCATAAATCGTGCTCAGCTTGCAAGCTGTTGTTGCTGGAAATAAACAGGAAAATGGGAGACCTTTTTCTCTTCTTTTTCGAGAGAGAGAAATAAAGTTCAATATAAAGCCAACTACTGCCACCAAGCCTGTGCAAGAAAAAAAAAGAATTCCCAGAAACTGGACCACATGAAAAGCATGCAAAACAAGATTTTGAGGCCATTCTGGTCCTTGTTGTTTTTTTCGGGAAGTCAATTAGATGAATGTCTTGATTGGCTTAAAATATGGTCTGTTTTGTTGGCAGGAATGGAAAGTTTTGAGTCTTTTTAATCGAGTTGATGAGGACCTTGAATGCAGTTGTTGGCAGTTTTACGTGGTAGAAAGATATACACAAAGTAGTAGCAGGAGACCCAAACAAAAAAAGTAACACAAATTGAGCTGCAGCCATATTATCTAATAAAAAGAAAGAGGTGCATTTTCATAGTAGTAGCACGAGCTCCAGAGGATCTCTTTCTTGAAATTGTAACCGGATAAATGTGTATATAGTATGTACATTGAAACAAAGGTATTTTTTGTCAGGTACAAATGGACAAACTACCACTATATATGTAGCATAGTATTTTTTGTCGTTTTTTGTAGGAAAGACAGAAGAGGATGATGATAAGCGTTGCCCTGTCAGACTGTAAGGTTTTTTCCTGTTTGCGAATGAGCCAAAAGTTTTTATAAGTCTCTCTTGGGGCTTTTCGAAGATGGCCTATGATTTCCTCTCGCTGGAGGTCCTTCTGAGGCCCTTTTTTCTCCATGTACACCTCATTTTCTGGGCTAACAGAGGGATGACATCAATTCTTAAGAAAAAGTTTTTATGTATAGTATATATATATTTATATATTTCATCCACAATGACTCGAAAAAAGTTTCTCTCTCTCTTTTTGCCTCTAAATGAAACTTATCGTTTCCTTTGTTTTTCATATAGACAAAAAATCTTTTGATGTTCTGTGCATCTAAGAATGAGTTCAGCAGATGGGAAGAGAGAAAAAAAGGGACCATCATCCTGACTTTGAAAACTGCTCTTCAAAGAGGAAAGAGAGAGACATATAATGTAAAACGGTAAGGAAAAAAAGGACCCACAAACCTGTCAAAACCTCGCATAAGGAGTCTGCATTTGCAACAATCTCTTCAGACAACTTATGGCAGCTCAAGAGCAAATATGGTTGGGTGTTTTGGGGGGAGCCATGACTTAAGCCTCCAACGCTGTCAAAATGAAATATTCCTTTTGCACCAAGCAAATGTGTAATTGTGCCAGGCTCTCTCTCCGTCTCAAGATACTCCTCGAAAAAGGGCTGTTCTGGCCCACCTTTCAGCCTTGAATCAACGTGAGAAAAAAATTGCCTCCTGCCTCTTCCATGGAGAGAAATATTGCTCATTATCCTTGCTCCAGTAGTAGAGGGGGAGGGAAAGCACAGAGGCGTTTCAAGCAGTTAAACATCCACTTGTTTTTCCCAAGAGTAGTTTTTTCATAAAAAAAGGTGAGAAGGCTCTCATCAAAACTAATTAATTTTGTGCTTCCTTAACTCTTCTTACGAAAAGTATTGCTTAATAGTCTCACAAAGTACATGGTTGGTAACCCTCAGAAAAGAGAATTACAAAAAAGCTACGGCAAACCCACATTTTCAATTATAACATTGCTCCGGGCAAATGGTTTCAATTGCAACGTGGACTGTGATATCAAAGAAAACCCCAAATGTTTTTCCTTACAGACTTTATAAACAGCCCGTGGCCATCTCTACAGATGCAGTTGGCAATTAAAAAAGTGGCTTTCTGTACTGCATTATTAACGTCCTTTTTGTAGTTTATTTGAGAGACTTCGGGATATTTCTTTTAATGACAAGAAGATGAAGCCCACGACAATATGTCTACTAAACAAAGGTCCCTTCTACAATCTGTTCTTGTTAAATGATCCAGTTATATACAGCTGAAGTGTGTCTGGACATTTGTGGCAGACCCTGCTCATATTACTACATCTGCATATGATTTGTCATTTATAAAGTGACCTGGAATTGTTAAAGACCTATTTTAGGTTCTAGGTCCAGAAGTCGCGGTTCAGTTCGTCGCAAGTCATGTGATTGCAATTTTTTCTATCTGTTCGTCGTGGTTCTTCTCGTCGCATCACCTGTAGGTCGCGAGAACTGCCAGCCGCGGTGCCGTAGGTCGCGGTTATTGCTCGTCGTTGTACTGTTCGTGGTTTTTTTATTACTACTATTGTATGAGATTGGGAAAATTTCATTGCAATTTTTATGACAATTTTAAAAAATAAAATTCGTTGGTTAATTAACCTTCAAAAAAAACCCAAATCGTGGAGCTTTTACGTGGGTTTGGTAATACCAAGAATGATATGGTAATACCATATTTTTGATTCGTTACTTAGTACATATAAGCCGATATAAGCTACGTTTTTAAGCCACTTGGTTTTTTGTTTTTTCAAATTCTTTACCAATCGGCAATTAATCAGCTTACGGACGGCTCGATTTCAAAAGTAATGTTTGCACTTTAACCTAAAGAACTTGATGTACTATACCTTGCTTTATAGTTAAAAGGTCGTTTTTGTTTCATAGAGACCCAGGACCGGAAAAAGACGTTCGACGAATTTAGTATTGGTGGAGCGCAAAACACGCGTGATTGTTTTGCCGTTGAGCACCCCCATCCTCATACCAATTTCTCGAACGTCTTTTTCCGGTCCTGGGTCTCTTATAGACCTTTTAACAGCTATAAAGCAGGCCCCGTAGTTACTATATTTGAATCCTTTTGTGTTATGTAGTAGTAGTACTTCGTAGTAAATGTCTATAAAAATCTGCCCTTGAGCATCATATCTGCGCCTTTTTGCGCCATCTACTACTACTTGTAGTTACAATTTCGATTCAAAGTTAGACTTATTTTTGGCCTTTTGGGGGAAAAAAATATTGATCGCCGCCGCGGTAATTTTGTATTGCAACGTGCAGTTGTAGCGACCTCTAACACCGCGACTGGCAGTCCTTGCGACCTACAGGTGATGCGGCGAGAAGGACCGCGACGAACAGATAGGAAAAATTGCAATCAAATGACCTGCGACGTACGAAACCGCGACAAATTGGACCGTTACCCTATTTTAGGGGTCTAATTCGGTCCTAATCTCAATGATGATCTTAAATGAACAAAAAATATACTTTTCTGAAATGTTTTACTCAGTAGGCTTGTGTTTGATGCTTGGTTTCTGCCAATTGGTTGATTTATGTTTAAAAACATCACCTCCTTTTTCATTCAGATTTAAAGTAGACTCTTTCGAAAGAGAAAGGGAAGGAAAGCTTTCCTGGTTAACAAATGACCTTTGACAATGACGGAAGTTTCATGGCCAAGGCTGCCTTTTTTCGTGAAAGTGTGACCACGATCGACAAGCAAAAACCCGGTGCGTCAATCGAATGAATGTCAATCAATAAACAATTTGTTTTTCTGTAGCAACGCCTACACGTGTCACGCTGCTGTCAACCATATTTTTATGATTTATTATTTTCCGTTTACTAACACGAAGAAAAGGGCAAGCACAAACGATTGATTTTTAAGGTCCTTTTTCATGGGCCATTAACCAGACAAAATGTACACGGAATTCGCTTGCAAGTCTGTAAAAAACGTTGGAAGCTTCAGACGGTGTCATGGATACCCAACTTTTGTTGGTACAAAGTGTGTACGTATATGTACCATGTAAGTGCATTGCAGCAAAGTCCAAAAACATTTTCAGACAAACTCCCCCCATTAAATGAACGAGGCCAACAGCAGCAGCAGCAGCAAAACTGATTGGAAACTTGCACCCAAAAAAAAGACCTACCTTTCAGACTGCGACCCCGTTTTTCAAAAAGGGATACTACTGGCAAAAGTGTACTGACCTATTACAGATCTAACTCTTTACCTCTTAAAAAATAGAAAAGGTGAAGGGCGAAGACATTTGTACTTTGAACACTTTAAAAGTAAGACCTGTAGAGTGGGAAAAATAGCCAAGTGCAACCTTTTTTCTAAAAGGTGTGCAAAAAAAGCTGAGAAGATTATTTTGGTGAAACCGTGAGAGCCAAGACAGTCCCACTGAATAAAAAAAGATCGCAGGATAAAAAAATGCTCTTGCAGAATAAACTTTCAGAGGTATAATGTAACCTTATAAAAGTTGCAATTGCTTTTTTCTTGAATATAGACATGTTTTTGTGCGCAATTTTGTTTTTGATTGCATGCTGCTTGTAATTGGCCAAATTGATGAGCAAACAGAGATGCAGAGAGAAGCACCCCCTGAGGTAAACACCACATCACAAAGTTCATTGCCAAAAATAAAGTTAAATCCGACTTTAGCTCCAGGAAATCAAGGCAGCAGTCTATGTGTTTGTGTGTGAACATGCACACTATACAAACAGAGTTTTGTATGGATACAGAAAAGGGGAAAAGATTAAAAGATATCTCACGGTTTTCATCAAAAAAAAATCTTGGGGAAAGACCCAACACGAAGAGTGAGGAAAGTTTTTTCAACAAACTTCTCTTTCTTCCTCCTACTACTACTATAATACGACTACTATACGTAGTACAACAAGCTTGATTAAAAGTGCACTTTTTCAATACATTATAATGTATAAACTGAGCTGTTTCTTCACTGTATAATCCGGCTAAAAACACACATGTAGTAGCTCCAAATTAAGGCCTCACAAGTTGCCCGCTATTTTTTAACTTACTGAACCTCAAAGAATTGGCCAGGAAATGCCGTCTTTGTTTTTTTTTACTTTATAAACTACAGGAAAATGAAAAAACATAGTATGCTTCTTTTTTAATTACTACGGGAAATTGCATCACAACATAAAGCAAAAAAAAAGTAGCAGTTCTTTAAAAGTCTGCAGTCTGCTAACTTGGTTGTGAAAGCAATGGGGACACCGGATGTCTGCCATGTTGTACTTAATGGAAGTGTTCTCTATCGCAAATGAGAGCCATATATTTTTTTGCAAGCATTTAAACTTTTTTTTCTTGAGAGAAATAATCTGATCATATATTATGAAACATACGAAAAATGTCCTTTGATTCATTTTATTTTTGGCTGCTGCATGATGACTCCTTTTTTGACTGAAGTCTGTTTGTTTGCATAAGCCCATCTCTTGCCGAAGTTATATATGGGAATGTGTGGCATGCACACAAAGGAATAAATATTAATTTGATGATGTTTTTTCCTGTTTCCCAAAAAAAAGGGACATCAAAAATGGATGAAGAAACTTTTTTATGATTACGGATATGGACCCAAGAGATGTGAAAAGCTATTGGCAAAAAAAGCCTTTACTATACCATCACCGCAGGGCCCCTCTGTCTCATCTTGCGTGCATATCATTGACGGCTTATTTACCACATCAACCCAACAAATGATCAACATTTCTCATCTTAAAACATGGAGTGATATTCGCACCACAGGCTTAATTGCCCGTGATGAGGTGTACCATTTCATACAATAAACGGAATCATGAACCATTCTGTGACGTCCTATATGCAAAATTCATCATTTTTCAAGGCCAATGCTTAGAAAGCAGATTTGTTTTTTGTGTAAAAGTTTTTATTTTGTTCAAGGATTTCCATTACTTTTTGACGAAAGAAAGGGTATTTTTTCGGGAAGAAGCAGCAGATATTGCGAAGTTTGTGATTACTTCTTCTGGGTTTCAAGAATCTGCTTAATATGCATGACCTTCGTTGTTGAGAGATATCTAATCAACTGTACAACAGTATGTAGTTGTAGTACAAGAAACAATGTTGAATAACACATTACAGAGAGGATGTTTCTACTTTGCATACACAAACTGTCTGCATTCATTCCGCCGCCGCGCGGTCAAAGTTTCGGCCATGCAATTTCTATAAAGCCATAAAGTTGTGGGTGTTTTTTTTTTGTGCGAAAAAAACTGCGGTAGGATGTGGTCAATGGCAGTCCAGAGTGTAGTATAGAAGTATATAAGTAGCAGTGACTATTAATCCGCTCTAAATCATGTTCCAGTACTGAAAGAAGCACTTTTTTATGTGTTTCCCCCGCAACGTTATATTGTCCTCTCTATGATGATGAAGTATGCAGTGTAGGTGTTGCTTTGAGTTGCAATTGCATCAGAGAGGGGAAAAAACGTGCTTCTCTCTGCTTGAAAAATATGTAGTAGTTCGGAGGATGAGCCTGAGCAAAAGGGACTGGAGCCTAAAAGATAAAAGAGTGGTCCCCAATGCGCCCATAAAAACGTCACATTATATAGTGTATTTTTTTGGTATAAATGGAGAAAGAGAGAAATAACAACGGTGCAAAAAAGAAGAATAGTTTATTATACACACACACGCCTGTCTTAAACTTGCGTCATTTTGTGTCAGCGCTGTCTCCGTAATTGCTATATGTATGTAGTATACAGATCCAACTCTACATCTGTTAAAACAACTTTTAACAGACAAAGAGACAGGTCTGTAATTTGTAAAAAGGAAAGGTGTGATAAGAATTTGACATTGGTGTGATTTTCTTTTGCACCATTTGAAAGATCATCTGCAAATCCATCAATGACAAAGATAACGCATTACAGCAGGTACATTGAAAGGCCTTTGTTACAATTTGAAAAGGGAAAAAAGGCTTTCAGAGACTTGTCTATGGCTGCAGAAAAAAGCCTCTGGGACTATGGCTTGCACACACACTTGGTTAATGTTTATAAATGATCTGAGAGAGAAAAAAAACCTTGACAAAGGTAAGGAGACGGCCAAAGCCATGTTGCAGACAGTGTACTACTTTCGCACAAATCACTTTCAGCTTATACAGACTTTCACCAACAGACAATGGAACTTTGGAGCTGAAATGTTTTTGCTGCTTTTTTAAAAACCTAATCCGGATCTTAGGACTCTCAAACAGAAACTTATGCATTAGGTGTTTTCGCTGTTGTTATCTACCAGCAAACAAACTTTAAGCTGTTTTTATTGCATTTCTGGATTATCCGGAATTTCAGTCTTTGGTAAAGAAACAAATGATGCTTTCTTCAAAGAGGAGGGCTTTCTCCGTCGACCTTATTTTTCGAAAAACCTGGAATTTTTTCGGGATTAATGGGGATTGTGATAAAGTAGTAAGTCAAATTAATTACGATGCACGCCAATCTATCGAGAGAGGGAGAGGGGTTTTAAAAAAATCTATGTCAGTTGTAGTAGCAGTGTTTTCCACAAAAACCAATGTCTCCTTTTTCCAAAGTTACAGCTCTGTTGCTTTTTACAATTTTCCGGTAAAAAGCAGTTTAATCGAGATTTAAAACCACGAATGCATAACAAAAAACATGTTTTATATATATAAATGTTAAAACCAAGTACTGCTGCGGCTCCCCAATTTTGCAAACAGCCACTTTTCATTAAAACTAGAACAATAACTCCCATTAATTAGAAACGTGAGAAGTGTACAGCAGAAGTGGGGCACCGCCATATGAAAAAAAAATCGTGCCATGCTACGTAGTAACATTTCACTTGTTTCCTCCTTCACTACTACTCGGGGCGCTGGTGACAAATGGGTGTGAAATGAAGGAGGAGGACTACATTTTCAAGGTCAATTTCGAGTAGTTTTAGTTCCACTACTACTCCAGTTACTGCCTGATAACAACGCCAAGATGAATGACTTTTTAAATGACATAGTTTTGACCAATTTAGGTCGAGTTTGGCTTTTCTTTCAAAACCACACGCGTGGTGTGAATTTAATTTTCAAAATGTTTCCCTGAAAATGGTCAACTTCAAACTGTGAGAGAAGATTAAGGACTCACGACCTTCATTTGCATTTTAACTTCTCTGCGTGAGTGTGGAAATCCGATTAAAAAGCTCCAAAATATACAATCATTGCTACTACTACGTATATTATTATAACCTTCATCTCTTTTTATTTTGTAGTATGTCCTTCAGTTTCCCGCAAAAAAATGCAGAAAATATGTTGTCTTGCCTTTTCCCAGAAAATGCAAAAATTGTCTCTCTGCAATCTAATTTATGGTGGTGGTGGTGGTGGCAACATGTCACTTAAACACTAATAAAAGTGCACAACTGTGACTGTTAACTGTGAATACAGTAAAAACCCAATCAATGAGGGTATAAGTATGATAGTGTTCTTTTTTAGAATGTGTTTGTGGCACTGTGAAGTGTTTTTTTGGTGTTGACTTCAGGTGAGAAGCTAGAGTTGAAAAGGACATGGGGAAAATACGGGCATCCGCCATGCACGCTCAAGCCAACACGACCGAGCATGGCGCGTCGTGAATTTTGTGCATCGCATCATCTTATGCACTTTTTTTTTAGTTATTTTTATGTACTTCCAAAAGTCAACGGTAGATGTCGCTACTTTTCACCCAGTTAGAAAATGTTAAATAGCACCCTCTCCCCCTTTTCTCAAAACAGACAAGCAGTGAGAATGCAGACAATGCAGCACAAAGCAGAGCTCACTTTCCAGGATCAACTGGTTGATCTCTTTTTTTACCGTCAAGCTTTTGAGCGCTGCGTTGCTACTTATTATGTGAAGAATGAGAAACAACAGTCTTTCACCCTCCCCTCCCTTTTTTTCTTTAGTACTTACACCGCACAGCTCACGCACTCTCTATTATATGAAACATGGCACTTACAAGGGTTTTCTCTCTCTCTCTCTCTCCCCTTTTCGATGCTATGTATGTATAAATGAAAATATTTTTTTGCCAAAATGAACTTCTTACTACGGGGCTTGCTTTATAGCTGTTAAAAGGTCTAAAAGAGACTCAGGACCGGAAAAAGACGTTCGAGAAATTGGTATGGTGGGAGGATGGGGGTGCTCAACGGCAAAACAATCACGCGTGTTTTGCACTCCCACCAATACTAATTTGTCGAACGTCTTTTTCCGGTCCTGGGTCTCTATGAAACAAAAACGACCTTTTAACAGCTATAAAGCAAGGGTTATAGTATTGACGACAGAATTGAGCATTAGACAAGGATTCCAAAAAGGGGTTTAGTTTTGCTGTAGGACGCTCACAAGCTGAGATATTTAAGCTTGCGTATTTTTTTCACCTTTTTAAGAGAGAAGTTACAATGCAGTTACAACGCGTCGGAAAAATCATTTTGCATTTTTGCTTGATGGTACTAAATTGTAACTACAGTAACAGTATAGTAGTGTATGCGAAACTCTTTTTCCAGGAACAGGTTGATCTCTTTTTTACCCTTAAGCTTTTTTTTTGATTGATTTCAATATCTTTTTTGGAAAAAAAGTGCAGAAAGAGGAGAAAGGTGTTCATATCATAACTGTACATATAGTAAAGTCAAATCATTCATGTAGCATGTTTATACTTTAAAAGACAAATGGATAGAGGAAAGAGGTAGTCATGTCATATGGGAAAGGCATATCATTCATGTGGCTTGTTGGTTCCTGAAAAAGAAGCATGTGCATTGTGCATAGTAGAAATGTGTTCATATCATTATATAGTAAATTCAAATAATTCATGTAGCATGTTAGTTCCTGGAAAAAAATCATTTTCTTAGAAGAAGTCCCATCATCGGCCCTGAAAGAGAAGCATGGCATACAAATATTCATATAATAATGTATATAGGATAGGATAGATGTAGTCATGTCATAGGAAGTGAAAGTGATAGCATCGGAAAGCATGGCATGTGTTGAATAGAAAAGCATTTCATGTAAATCATTGATCATTTGGTCCTGAAAAAGAAGGCATATGTAGGGGGAAATTCTAGCTATGTAATTCAAAAGTGACAATTGCCACATTAAGCGCGACTAAACGGCGCCGACAGGCTTGTCCAATGACTTGCCCCAAAGAGAAAATGTGTGTTCAGATCAAGACAAGTTCACTTGTCAAGAATTGAAAAAGAACTGAGTCAGTAACTCATAGCCAGAGCCCTTTTATACCTCCATTTTGGCAGTTTTTCTGGTTAATATGGATGGATTAAGTTGTAGGAACTATGCTATGCATGACAAGTTAATCCATCCATATTAACCAGAAAAACTGCCAAAATGGAGGTATAAAAGGGCTCTGGTTTTGTGTTACTGAGTCATTTCTTTTTCAACTCTTGGCAAGTGAACTTGTCTTGGTCTGAGCTAACACTTTCTCCATGGGGCAAGTCATTGGACAATGCTGCCACTTTCAACCTTCTTATTACATAGAATTTCCCTATATAGGTCTTTCTAAGGGATAAAAACATGATGTTTTTTCAATATGCTTTTCTTTTTATGCTCTTCTTTATGTGCTTTGGTTATCTTTACTTGTTATGAACCCCTTTCTCCTCTATCTTCATGATTCTATGATGGAACATTACTACAGTTAATAATGTACTAAGTGGTATTCAATATATAAATATGAAAAAAAGTCGTTTCATAACCAAAGCCACCGTGGTGTAGTGGTTAGCAAGTCTGCCTCGTAATTGAAGGATACCCGGTTCGATTCCTGCTGGCTCCAGTGGTCAATAGTGATTTTTTCAACATTATTGTAACACAATGTTGTATAGTAAGGTAGGTACAAAATAATAAATAAATAAGCCACCTGGTGGCGTATCCGAGCGTTTCCGAGCACACCCCCACTGCACGCGCGAATCGCGCATGTCACCCGCCCGTATCTTCCCCAGGCCCTTTTGTCCGTTGGCAATCCTTATTGCTTGGTAGATGGGTGACCTACAAAACCTCTCAGTTGTTGACACTGGGGTTAAATAAGTCCTTGTTGAGCGCAAACTCATCACATGGCTTGACGGGTTAGGTTTAAAGTACGGTTTAAAACACTCCTGAAGAGCGGCCTTGCTTGCTAACTTTGTAAAATGGGACTTCCATCTGATTTCAAGTCTTTGCAGTCCAAGCACCTCCAATCTCTCTTCATATGGCATTGTGTGCTGAAAGTCACTCAAGATAACTCTCGTAGCAATTCTTTGGACAGACTCCAAAGAAGACAATTGTCCCTTGTTTAGCAAAGGAAATAGTGGTGGCACTGCATATTCCAGCACACTTCTTACAAATGCTTCATAGGCAAACTTTAGATGTTCTTGTGTTACACCGTTGGTTTTTAGTCTCTGTACAGACCACAATGCTCCCATTGCTGCTGCCTTTCTTTGGTTAACGAAAGGTTACAGGGACAAACTATTGTCAATTTGAACCCCAAGGAGTCTTGTCTTATTCTGATCTTGAATTCGGTCCCCAGACGAAAACTTCAAGTCCTCAAGAGACACCGGTCCCAGCCCAAAGGCAAAGGACAGGGCAACTGTTTTCTGTTTGTTCAAGCGCATGCCTGTGTTTGAACTGAAGTCTGACAATATGTCAAGGTAAGACTGTACATGTCCACCACCCTTCCAAATTCTGACATTGTTCTCCACTGGGCAAAGTTCTGGGTCAAGGGTTACAATTAGGCTCAAGTCGTCAACATAAGCCATCACCGAACTAGCAGACTGTTCTGCTCCCTCGATATTTGTTATGGCTGAATCCAAACGTTTAATCAATGGGTCCACAGTTATGAGGAAAAGTAGCACGGACAGTAAAGTTCCCTGCCCACTTCCACCCCTGCAGTGCATAGGTCTTGACAGAGCCTTTCCCCAGCGCACTACATTTGTTCGAGTGTCCAAATAACTTGCCAAGAGAGGCAACAAAGACCGCCTCACACCCAGTTGTTCTGCTGCCTCCACAACCTTTGAGTGCTCCAGACAGTTAAAAGCACTAGAAAAATCGAATGCCAAGAGCAGTGCAATCTTCTTCTTTTGTGATGCTTGCAAAATTTCATGTGTCATTGTCATCATGTATTCGGATACGCCACGGCCTGCGACACCTCCGTACTGCTTGTGACTGAAGTTCGGTTGAATATCTGTCAGTATCCACTTTCTGATTATTGATTCGAATAGTTTTGACCACACTTGTGTCAGGGCTATGGGTCTTAAGTCCTTTAACTTTTCGACGACTTTCTTCTTTGGAAGCAGATGAGTTAACTCAGATTTCCAAGTCTTTGGCCACACAGATTCCCTTAGGCACTTGTTGTAGATGTTCAAGAGCGGAACAGCAAACAAATTTGCCAAGGGCTTAATTATCTCTCTTGGGGGGTCCAGCGGATGGAGTCCTCTTGGAATTTTCATACTTTGGATGGCCCTTACAACATCTCCATGCACCAGCAGTTCCGGTCTAAATGGCAAGCACTTCTGTCTCACATCTTCTGCGTTAATCAAGCTGTAGTCTTCAGTTAACTTGAACAACTGAGTTGCATACTCCTCAGCCATCTCGTGATCTGTTGCTCCTTCATAGCCAGGAACATCCGGTAGACCCATCTCCTTTCTTTTGCCTCCATTCTGAGCCATTCTCCTTATTTCACTGTGCCACAGCCGTGGATCGCTAGTTTTTAACATAGAGATGTTCTTTTCATAGAATGACCTCTTAGCTTCCCATATTTCCTTCCTCAGCTTCTTACGAATTTCTCTGTACTTCTGGGAGTTTCCCTCTCTCTTGTAGATTTTGTTCTTCATTTGGGACAACCTTTTCAGCCTTGGGGAGAACCAAACATCTTCACCAGCCCTGACTCTTCGTTTGACAAAAGGGAAAAACTGATCAGCCAAACCAGTCAACCTCGACGAGAACAAATCAACCCGCTCATCAACAGTTTTACCTTCAAATAAAGGCATCCAGTCAATCTGCTCCAGTTCCCTTCGATACAAGTCAACATTTTTATTCTTGACAATCCTCCTCTGCAAATTTGACCACTTTTTTGAGGAAGGAGGGTACTTGCATCTGACAACAGGTATCCAATGGTCAGACTTTTTATCATCATCTGTTGAGATTGGTGGCTGCACCGACACCAAGGAGGCATTCATATCTGTTATCAGTATGTCCAGGATTTTTCCTTGTCTAGTAGGTTGATCAACAACTTGTTTGAATCCATCCAACATTAAGATGCTCCCCACTTCGTCATCATTAACATCTCCACCAATAAGGAACACCGAACCAGGAAATTTCTCAGTGCAAAAACCAATCGCCTCCAACAAGTGCTCCTGAAGAGCACCAGGTCTTTTTGCATGCTTGGATGTTATTGGAGGAGAATAAAAGGAGCCGACAACAATTTTCAATGAAGGCTTGCCATTCGGAGTCACTAATGCCCATACAACCTCAAGATCTTCTGTATTAGGAATGTCCAAGCGGACTGAGCTGCCAAAATTATTGTTTACGACAATGCCAACCCCTCCTCCACTCGAATGTCCTCTTGGCCTAGAAGTCCAAGTTAAACTTTCCATTTGTTCCATCTCCTCAATTCCTTTCGCACTGGACTCTTTCTCCCATGTTTCTGATATTAAAACTATGTCATTTCCTTCTTCCACCAAGTTTCCAACATCATTCAGCTTGTGCACAACACTTCTTGCGTTTGCAACTGCCAAATCAAACACATCAGGGTCTTTTTGAATACTACTAACATTAGAGTTCGTGGTTGTGTTGGTGTCATTTCCATCGCATTGAAGAATATCTGACAAATCTGCAGCAATATAGGATGAAATTGGTTTATTTAAAGCCTCTTTCTGTTCTCTGAACACTTTCATGGCATTGTCAATTTTTATAAAATTATTTTTTATCTTTTGAGAGAACACCAGTCTTGCGTCCTCCACCCTCCTCCACCGTCAGGCAAACGACTTTTTTTGTTGGTTAGGAAGGACACGTTTAATCCATCTGGCATCCGGGTCATCCTTTCTTGGAGCTCTTGTAAAGATTACCAACATCTCGGGATCATCCACCAATCTTAATTGAGCCCACAGTCCCTCTTCAGACCGAATTTTTGCTGCTTCCATTTCCAGAGCTCTTTTCAGCCCCATCAAGAACTTGGGAACTTTCATTTTTATTGATCCAACCCGCTCTCCATTTTCATTGCGAAGAATGTGTGACCGGCTCATGATGAAGTCACGGTCTCCTGATGATTTAAACTTCACATGGACTGGAGCTTCTTCTAGTTTTCCTCCGCTTGGCAGAGGCCTGGACACACTGTAGTCTCCAAGGGCAGCAATTTCAATCTTTCCCAGCTTCATTTTTTCTTTAAAAAAGGACTCAACCTTAGACTTCAACTGGCTCGCATTTTCTGACTCCTCCTCTCCACAAACTATTGGCCAAAGGAGCAGAGTCCTCCTACATTCAGCAAACTCTATCTCATCCTTTGTAACATTTGCTGCTGCTCGAGAGGTTCTATTTTTAAGCTGGTCAACATCCCTCCTCAAGACCTGAAGTCCCTGATCCAATGCCTCCACCCGATCCTCCATCCCTTCAATTCGCTCTGTGCATTTGGCAACACTATCAGAAATGGCATCCATGCATTTAGAGGTACCTTGCTCAATGGCTCTCTCCCAGTACTTCCTCTGCTCCTCAATGGTTTTCTTGTTCTCCTCAGCACTCTTTCCAATCTCTTCCCTAAGGAGTTCTCCTGACCTCTTGTTTGTGTCTATGGAGGCACGAATCATTTCCTGAAGACCTTGAAGTGCATTCATGGTTAAGCTCTCACTGTCACCAGACTTTTCTATTGCTTGGCCATGAGAGAGAGCAGATCCCTCCTGGCTCACTGTACCAGTTTCTGAGTTTCTCTTTGACATCTTACTTGGCCTTCTGTTGTTTGAAACTGTCTCTGAGGGTGACAACGACCTCTTCTTATTTTCACTGGCTGTTTTTGCTCCAGCTGATGTGCCCAGTGCCCTCTTTCGTCCAGCCATTCATCAAGAGCAATCAAGAGTAATCCAAATGTGGCACTGTATTCTACAAAAAACTCCTTTTGTCAGAAAAAAAAAGAAGTCCAACTTTGGAAGGCAATATCTTCCCGAAATTTTGATGGATTTGAGTCCAGTTTTTTTTGTAGCACTCTCTGAATCTTCCTCTAAACACTCCTGGCATTCAACTCTGAGATAATCACTTAATGACTTCAAAAATTGATATCAATTATCACGACCGAAGCGACGCTTGTTTTGGGTAGCGCGGAGGAATTTTTAGTCTGAGTCTTTAATCTAATTTATGATTTACTACTCTTTTAAGAAGCAAGTTGTTTCACTTACAAAGCAAAGTTTATAATGGTACGATTTAGTACGTCCTCCTTGGAATTAATGAATGTTTAGCAATCGTTATAGAATTGGATTAATGGCTTCTTGCATCGGGCTTTTGTCCTCCACACGAATGCATTTAGGAGGCTCTTTTTAAAATGGTACACGCTATATTTAATCAATGAGACGGCTTCAAATATTTACTCACAATAAAGAAAAACAGAGGGGGAAATCTAAAATTATAGTTTCGAGGCCTTGGAGGAGAAACTTTTAGGCACACACACAAAAAAAGCTTCTTCTCTGCTCCTTAAAGCCTTGTTCACATCTACTATAATACCAATTTGCAATACTACTATAGGGTTTGGAACAAGAATCATATCGATACATCTCTCGAAAAGTCCTCCTCTTACTCCTCTCTTTAAACCACCCCAGGCAAAATGCCTTTCTTTAAGGAGAATCGTATATCCAGACTCAGGTCAACGTCATTCAGGTCTGACGTCTGTCACCACTCCTACTATACCACCATACGCATCTCCCAGAAACAAAAAGGGGTCTACAGTTTTTGAGCTCAACATCCAAGCAGGTTTTGTCACAACAAAAAAATTTCGTCAAATTACACTACCCGCATTTGAACTGTTATACAACACATATAGTATGTACTGCGTGTAAATGTTGTAATTAGTAATTCTTTTCAATGGTCAAAGCAAAAAAAAAGAGTTTGATTCTCCCCCCTCTTCATTGGCTTACACATTTTTAATTTATAAAAGGCTATAAAAAAATTTTGCCCTGAAAATGACGGAAAAAGAAGAAGGAGGAGGAAAAGTTTGCTTTTATGGCTCGAACGCTCGATTCTGTGTTGCAGATTGCTGCATTTAAGCTTTCATATTTATGCCTTACTATATACTATATACTATGTATTTAGTAGACTTTTTTCAATAAAAGTGTGCCGTTGTTTCCCCTAAAAACCATGCACGAATAAATGATTGTACAGAACCAAAAGCTCTTTAAAAGGACAAAACCATACGCAAAAGGAAGGCTTTTAAAGTTTTCAAGAGCTGTACAATTGGGTCTGTAGTTTGGTTCTCTTACACAGCGAACAAAAATCATTAATGGAACTTGACAAGTTGGCAAACAGGTCAGATTTAAATCACCTGTGAGCATTCCACGTGACAAACGTGACTACGTGAGCAATTGACATTGGATTGGGCCAAAAAGAAGTTGCCATCATGCATCGACAAAATGGTACAAATATATCTGCCTTCAGTTTCTTGAATTATTTGATGTCACGTCTTCCTCCCCAGGTTTTTGGCAAATGAAACAAGAATTATCCATCAAGAGATGCCAACAATGCACAAATTAAGGCTTTTTTTCCGTTGTCACATTCTACTATGGCACTTCGTACGTTGCAGAAAAACTTTTAATTGACGTTTTTTTTTCGGGAAAAAGCAGGAAGTCGTATTATAGTGGAAAAAAAGGTGCTGAAAGAAGATCTCACGGTTTGATACAATCTCATTGAAAATTCCAACTTCTTGTATATTTTCTGCGAGAGAGAAAAGAAAAAAAGGTCGTGGTGACGAAAATCCTGAAATCCTTTCAAATGTTGTTTAGCCCAATCCAATTTGCAGAGAGACATTAAGGACATCAAGATCTTTGTTTCTCCTGAGGTAGAGGAGTATCCTACGATATAGTATACAAAAAGGGCTAACACTACGTACGTATAGTAAAAAATGATGCAGCAAAATAGCAGGACAGACCATTTAGACATTTTGACGTACAGCAGGCCAAATGTACACCGGCAGTCCAACGACGCGTTGTATAAACGACTGCCAAAAAAGCTAAAAGAAATCAGTCTTTATGCGACAACCAAGGTTGTACTACTGCCACCATCAGGAGAAGAAGCAGAAGAAGAAAGAGCATGCCAGCACATTATTTCTGTCGCAGTCCCCCTTTCTTCCTTCAAAAGATTTATTTTTTACAAATCAACACCTATAGTAGTTGCTATATTTGCTTTGAGCTCTCCTACTACGATACTGTATTGTATACATAGTAATTGGTGCGTCGTTATTAAATCATTCCCGAGCTTTTAAGGGCCTGAAGCCCTCTCAATGGAGTTTGGATAAAAACGCCTTTAATGAGCCATCACAATCAAGGTCTCTCATTTTCCATGGTGACTTTTAAGCAACAAATTACGTATTATATGAAAATCATTTTTAAGGGTAACTTTTTCCCGCAAAACTTAAAAAAAAAAACTTCGAAGTTGTCCGAAAAATCAATGATGTTATAAATCATACTATTAAAAAATAGGGTTTTTTTGGAAACGTTTTACAAAAAGGGTTTATTTTTACTGATGTGGGATGGGTATGCTATAGTATAGCAGTAATGGCATTTATTATTGCACATTTACTATGTAGAAGGTATATATACTATGTCACATGTACGTAGTAAAAGAAAAAAACAAGCAGTCTTTTTTTCTCGTGCGTACGCAGTTACCTTAGAATAAAAAGATGTCTTTAGAGGTCACGTAGATATTGTTGAGAGAGAGAAGTTTTAAAACAGTTAGTGCTTTCACCGGTCTTGGGGGCCCATAATGTATGGCCTATAAATTATTCCTTTTGGGTAAATGAAAAGTGGATTCTCTTTCAGCAAATATGTCGAGATGTACCATATTCATTGGTTGATCCACCTAATTGAAGACTATGTCCCCCCTTTTTATGCCAAGTTAAGCAAAAGGGAAAGAAATCCCTGTCTCTTTTTTTTTGTCGATTGTTCATTTCCTTTGGGCTTTTTGTAATTACAGGACGAAAGCTTTTACGATTAAGAGAGAAGAAGAACCAAAGTATTTGGATGTTGTGTTTTGTTCACCACGCAACAATAATCCAAGCAAACACCTCTCAAAAGTTTGTCAAACAGCTGGGGACATTATAGCACCTCATGCATCAATTGTATTACTACCAAACTTGTGTATAGTAGTAGTTACTATACAACTTTATACGTAAAAGGATAGTAGGTTTTTTTCTGTACCTCACAAGTGGTATTCTTTACGCAATACAACAATAAAGTTCCCTCCGGAGAATCGATATTCAACAGCACTTTCTTCTCATGTGTATTCATGGAACTGAAGTTTTCTCTTCATCGGCCATTTTCTTTTAACCAAAATAAAGTCAAACTTTAGGATTTTGAGTCGAGCAAGGTTTTTCATAGTATACACTTTGCTGTATAGGGTATGGTAATTGGATAAAATAACTCTTATGAAAAGAATCCTGTGAAATAGACAAACCTTGGAATCAATTGGGCCTACTTTCAAGGTCATTGTTCTGGTATTATAAATAACATGAGCTCATGTAGTATAAATACAATTTTTTTCCGTAGTGAAAATTAGCTGTCTAAAGAAAAGTTTCATCACTTTATAGTGTAAAACAAGGTTGTCATCCAGTGAAATATTAATTATAGCAAAGTTCCCTCATCTCACACACAATATTACATACTATATAGGTGTATTGTATCTGCTTTCCAAATATTTCCACCCAGAAAAGAAATGGACTTACTGCTTTCACATTCTTTTATATTCTAGGCGCAAGAATATATACTATACTACATCCATTATCTGCTGCTGCTGAAGAAGAAGCTACAGGCAAAAAGATTGGCCCATCAAGAACTTGGAAGAGTTTGCTTTTTTTTCTGCAATAATTAAATCAAGACGGGTGTGTGCCACTGTTTTTGTTTCTCATCCCATTTTCGTTTCCTTTTTTGGCTTTTTTACAATGTACTCCATCTCTTCTTTATACTATTATAATCTGGCCAATCTCTTGCGTAGTGTAGAAGACTTGGAGGCAACAAATACGTAAAAACAAGAAGAAAACACTGCTCAGCAGCTGCATAACTATACTGAAATCTCATTGCAGATGTAGAGGGGGCAACAAGTCTTTTAACTTTTTTTTTGCAAATAAAAAAGGTGTGCATTTCCCCCCAAAAAAATACAGCAAAGGGTTGTCGTGTGTCAGTCAAGGTCAACAAAAGTTGCCTTGGCGATTTTCATGAAAAAAACATGTGATGCCATTTGTGAATCAGTATCTGTCCTTTTTTCTTGTAGCCTCATGACGTGGTATGCTAAAATGTCGAACCTTGAGAAGGGGCTCTGTGGTGGGCATCCAATAACCTTTCAGTGTTCTGTGAAACATCGAAGGGCTTTGGCACATAAATATTTGATTTTAATCCCCCCCCCTTTTGCGTACAAAACACATTTTCTACGCCGTCGTTTCTGAATGAAGAACAAAAAAGTTTCTTTGTCGGAAAGTTGTTGGCATGACGACGACGCTAGGAATGCAAAACCGAGCAACTACTTCACCAAATGTTTCAAATGCTTTAATAAAACTTCCAGCCACATTTTGCTCCTACTACATTTTTTTCTCTTTTTCTGCTTTCTCTTCCCAGGTGTTACTTGCTTGACAACTTCCACTCTACGTATTATACATTCTACTACGTAGTAGTAGCTTTTCCCAGGTGCAGCAGCCGTCCCCAACCACAAAAGGTGTTCTTGCTGTGAAGGATTTAACATATTATAACTTGAGTAAGCAGCCAGTAAAATGGTCCTAAAAGTAGAAAGAAAACAGCCATCCTTTTGGAGACAAGACTACTATACTTTGCTAAGTAGTTTACACATTTTTTGGACCTTGTGGCCTTTAATAAAGGTCAAAGAAAAGATGACTCAAAGAGAGTTGGTAAGTAGTAGTGAGCAACAACTTTCCCTCCAAAAAACACCAACATTTCTGTGCTGTATTTTTAAACAAACCTTGATATGTGGTCACTTTTCACTTCATAAAAGTACACTGATCCTCTCAATGTATATTAAAGAATTTCTATGCCTAAAAAGCAACTCACCTGAAAAAAGGAAAGAAAATACAAATATAACAGTGTTACGCAATGTGCTGACTTAATGCCTTGCCAACGGTACAATGTTATGTAAGAACTTTTAGTCGATGGTCAAAAGAATCCCATCTTTTTGTTGAAAAAAAGCAAGTCCAGCAAAGAGAAAAAAAGGAGAAATATCTACTTCAAAGCATGTATATATCTTTATTTATGTCCTTCGGAGGACCTATGTACGAGCTTTGGTAGTAGCAAAACAAGAAATCCCCCTTTCTTTCTCCTCTTCTTACAAATGGTGCATGCAAATTCTCTTCTTTTTTTTTAAAAAGGCAAACAGTCGACTTCAAAAAAGTCCAAATGCAAATAATACCAGGCGTTTTTTGGTAGAAAATAAGGGCTATAAATGTATAACAATGGCCAACAACACCAGTTTTTACTACTATACTACTATAGTACATATAATTTTTTTGCCATAATGGAGGCAGCAATGTAATACAAGAGCTGTAATAAAAGTAGGATCATTTCTATAAATCATTGCAGGGGAAAAATGGTCCCTCTCTCTCTCTTCGCGCATTCATAAGTCTGTTTATGCGATCAACACGCTATAAAAAATGATTTACAAGATTAGCCTACGGGTCGCAAATGAAAAAAAAAAGAAGAGAAACTTGGCTTTTCGCGATAGTCTGACTCGATTGCAAGCAAGGACCTTGTCAAGTAAAGGATGATGTGTATAGTAGTAATGTCTGGCAACGATGCATTTGTCTCTCAATGAAGTGTGGGACAGACCACTTTATAATCTTCTTGATAGCCTTCACACGGTTGCAGTAAAAATGCCTGTTGACAGATCATGCAGTCTGCGTGACACATCCTTGGTTTATCATAATCCTTTGCTGTAACCCATAGATGTTAACCATCCTTATTTAATCTGTAATCCTTGATTGTAACTAAAACCCATCGATGACTGTCCTGGGTTGAATTAAAATTCGCAGATATGCACTATGCAGATGTGGACCATCCATGGTTAATTTACCTTGATTTCAACCATCAGAAGCAGTCCATCCTTTACTAATTTACAATCCTTGTTTGTAGTAGTTCTCAGATGAGGACTATCCTGAGTTGATATAAAATCCTTGGTTGCAAACACATAAAGTACAGGTGCAACATCCTGGTTTTAGTTGACAAATACAAAATCCTTGATTGTATAGTATGTATGTAACCCAGTTTGAAAGAATCCACATGACACTGAATACGTGAAAGCATATGGCCAACTGTGGTCTTCTTCTGGTCGAATGAAAACATAGTGGTCGTAGTTGTAGCAGCCTTGGGCAATTTTGAAGCACAAGCATAGCATTTTTATGACGCCGGATGCCACAACAAGATGATCTTTCGAGCCCCCTACGTCGTCCACCAACATCGAATTTATATATAGTTACAGAAAAAAAGCCGCATTTTGCCCTCAGGCTTGAGACACACATCGGTGTTTTTTAGTCGATGAAAAAACACATACAAAAAAACTATAAACATTTGGAAATTGTGCTCTCAGTTCTTTTACGAATTTTTTTATTATTCTTTTTTGCATTTTCAAGAGGGAGAGAGACAGAGTGGCAAATAGTGGCTTATATATATGCGAGCGTATATCTTGTGACCTTCACAAAGAATGTAGTGGGTTGTTGCTTGCCAACCAAACCACACGGTATATTTACTATATGCACTCTTGGATGGAATTACAAAAGCCTGAATGAAAGAAAAAAACTTTGAGATGCAAAAGATTTTTCTTCTTCTTCTCAAGAAACTCCAGTAATGCTGTTTCCAGCCTAAGCTTGAATCTGTCACAATGGTAAGGGATTAGGTTAAAGCAGCAGTGAAAGGCTAATTATCTTAAAAGGCTGTGTATATACTTTTTTCTGCAAATCTTATACAGTTGCCATGGTCACAACCGAAAAAAACTGTACACACACATCTACAAGACAACTTTTTCTGATTGGGTCTATTGATTGAACTTTTTCTTAACACAATGCACTTATGAAGGGAGACCAAAAAAGGTTGGAAAGAAGGGGGGCATCGACATCATCATCTTAAGCTGAGCATTAAGAAGTTTATTAACTACAAGGCTATAAAACAGTGGGGGTAATGGCTGGTGGTGCCTCAAAAGGAGAATTACACAAATTCTTTAAATGGCTGACTGCAGTGTAGTGGTGGTATAGCCTCCTCCTTCTTCTTTTAATACAGATTCACAGTTAACAAAGTTGAGGTTCAATTTCTGGGGGGAGGGAAGCATTAAATTGAATCATATACTACTATAGTAATAGAGTATTATATATAAAAGGGACACATTATATTTCTCTTTGAAAAACTTTACAAATGAAAAAGTTTCTGCCAACATAAATTTTCACCAAAGGAAGTTTTCTTAAAGGGGAAAAAGCCATGCCTTACTGATGTGGTCTTTCTCAATGATCATTCGCTTTCTACGCAGTTTTTCCTCTCCTTTCCCCCTTCTCATTTTGCCAGAATTTTGATTGACGGATTGTTATAAATGTTTTTGCAATTTGTCAGTGGACATTTGACAGCACCCATTTGAATTCAATCACTTTATTTCAGTCTTTTGACTCAATTCAAAAGAGCCGTGAAATGGGCCAACTCCCCCCCCCCTTACAGTCTTATATAGTATATATTATATATATACAGCTCGTACTTTTCTACAGTTGGTTGTATAAAACTAATTTGATGAATAGTACAAAAGCTTGATAATTATATGCATTTGGGTTACACGAGTGTTAACTTCCATTGTTTAGTAGTATAGTAATTACGAGAGTCACTCTCTTACGCTCTCATAACTTTTTAGTGTACTACTACTATGGAACACTTTTTTCCGTTCTCTTTTCCAGGCACTTAATTTCATGACGAAAAAACTGCGTTGAATGAAGAAGGGGGATTTTTTCAAGATTTCAAATGACAAAACATAAAAAAGTATGGAAGACGTCAATGGTTAGAGATGAGCTTATAGCCAGAATATGGCTCGTAAAATCCATCCCCCTTACGATGACAAGAAATGAGGAAAAAAGACTGTGGTTCACACCGTCTTGTTGTAATAAAAACAGAAAATACTATATTTGATGATAGACTTTGTATAGTATGAAAATTCCATATATTTTATATGGTGTTGGCAGCAGTTCCAAGTCAAACACACACATGTGTAGGCCTTACTATAATGAAGTAAGATTATCCTTTTTTTCACTTACCGTGCATCAGATAAGTGGGTTGCCAAAACTAACAGTTACAACGGAAATCATTTGTGATAGCGATCGGAGGCCCTGCGTGACGCAACCATGAATTTCTTGGCTAAAATTACTCGAGTCGGATGCAGCAATTGGAGAAAAAGCGCCCCGCCCAGCATCGGCAATTTCGGGTGCATTTTGCAGATCAAAATGAGACCTCTTTTGGGTGGCCTATGTTTGTTTTTTGTAGGGTTTGAGAGAGATACTACACGACTACAAAGTTGCCAACAAAGTTTGTTTCTTCATCTGCTCAAATTAATGACCACTTTTTTTGTATTTCCCTTTTTTCAGAGAGATGGAGAGCTTTGAACGTCGACCTTGGTTGTTTTGGCGTCAGAAAAATGTCTGGGCATTTGTCAAAACTCTTTCCATGCACTCAATCACAAAAGACGGAAGAATTTGCGTGCTTTTGACAGGCTCACGTAGCGTAAAGCAAGAAGATTACTCCATCAAAGGATATGCTTTACTTGACTGGTATAGTACTACGTAGTAGTAAAAAAAGTGGGAGAATTGTACTTTGAGAATAGATACTATATAAGAGCATCAATTTGCAGAAGAAAAAAAAATTGCAACTCGTGTTCCTTATTCAGCATTATACCATTCTATATACTTCCTCACCGGCAGATAAAATATCCGGTCGATTTTGACGACGAATTAAAAACCCGGAAACGTCAGATACGATAAAATGACTTAAATAACAATTAAAGTACAACTCTTTTGACGTTTACCATTTGAAATGTAACTTTCCTCAAAAATGAACCGTTTCTGAGTAATCGGCAATTCAAAAAAGGTACTTTTTCCCGGAAAATCCGTTTTTATTTTCTTATTAAGCTATTTTTGCACACTTTTTGCCAAAAATGGACTTTTTGCTACCCGACCACCTTTTTTGAATCGCTGATACCTCATAAACGGTTCGTTTTTGAGTAGAGTTACATTTCATATGGTAAACGTCAAAAGAGTTGTACTTTAATTGTTATTTGGTCAAATGTTTGTATCTGACGTCTCCGATTTTTAATTCGTTGGCAAAGTCGAACAGTACTTTTTATCTGCCGGGGAGGAAGTATATAGTAGTACTACTATAGTGGTACTATAGTAAGATGAAGGTACTGTACTACTACAACTGCAAAAGCACTTTTCAAAATAACAATATTCAATATAGAAGAAATGGTTGTGATGATGCAAGCACTTTCATATTTTGAAAGAAAAAAGGGCATATCGTTCATGGAAAGAAATCTGTGCAACAAAACAACAAGGGATTGGGAGAAAATGGTAGTTTATAAATAGTAAACCTAATTCAGAACGAAATTACAGACCAACAACTGTGAAGAAAAAGAAATTACAGGCCATTTGTCTTCGAGTTCAAAACGCAAGCCTCCGCAAAAACAGTAGTATATATTTTACGTATACAAAACAAAATAATATTACTTTAAGCCTCAATGTTGATGATGAAAAAGGGTACCTTGAAAATGAAAAAAGAATAAGCATAAGAAGTAACTATAAAAATGGCCAGAAAACATTGTAATTTCCTGATCGAGTTCAATTTTGTTTCATGGCGACGTCAAGGGAAGTATCATAGGTTTTTTTATTACAAGGGCTTAGAGTTTGGAAAAGCAAACATCAGTGAACAAATCTCATTTCATGGTGAAATATTCAGGTTAAAGCTCACTCATGCATGAAGGCAGTGAAACGAAAACCTGACTGTCTGAGTTTGACATTTCCCAAGGACTCAAAAAAGGGACATTTTCTTTTTATCATACAGATAACAAAAAGGTCGACAACTTACTACAATTCAAACTTTGAAACTTTCAAAAAAGATGAGCTTTTTCCACAAGAGATGTTGACCATCAAACATAAACACAAAAAAGCCAAATTAATCTTTTTTAACACTTTTAATGGTAGAGTTGTAGTAGCAGGACCCATAAAACAAAGAATGCATGTAGTAGTAAGAAAATAAAGAGAGCTCATTTAAGTAACCATTACTGAAATGCCAAACAAATTGATTGGTCTTTTAAAAAAACCTGCAACAGGGGACCCACAACAAAAACGTGACACACCGACGACCGAATAAAAAAAAGGGCAGATC
>CAXHLB010000073.1:0-19657 GCA_964017235.1 Sabellastarte sp. h YS-2021 | reverse complement strand
GAGGTTTTCTCCAGAAGAAGGAGTAACTCTCTGCCCTGTCAGCCAGGAGTTGGATACCTCTCTGGGGTCATGCAACCTCAATAGTTGGGTTTTAAAATGCGAAAATGGGTTTTAGTAGGGATTCCTGTGAAAAAAAAACAACGACAAAAACAGTAAAACCATATTTTGGTCTGGTTTTATATTTCAGTGCCCAGTTTCAGTATTACACCAGCACATAGTGTCCTCACCAAGACTAATCCAGGCATCCCTTTCATTTCAGTCCATACTTTGGAGTGAAAGTACCTTTTTTGGCAGAATTAGTGTTTGAACTGCATTCCACGTCGCGAGTATGAGGTTTCTACAGAAAGAGTAAATCTCTGCCATGTCAGCCAAGAGTTGGATACCTATCTGGGGTCTGCAACCTCAATAGTTGGGTTTTAAAATGCGAAAAATGGGTTTTAGTAGGGATTCCTGTTGAAAAAAAACACGACAAAAACAGTAAAACCATATTTTTGGGTCTGGTTCTTATATTTCAGTGCCAAGTTTAAGTATTACACCAGCCACATAGTGTCCTCACCAAGACTAATCCAGGCATACCTTACTTCAGTCCATAGCTTGAGTAGAAAGTACCTTTTTGGCAGAATTAGGGGTTTGGGGTTAATTTTTGGAAAACTTGCATTATCCGTTTTACTATGGATGCAGTAAGAGGTTTCTACAGAAAGAGTAAATCTCTGCCATGTCAGCCAAGAGTTGGATACCTATCTGGGGTCTGCAACCTCAATAGTTGGGTTTTAAAATGCGAAAAATGGGTTTTAGTAGGGATTCCTGTTGAAAAAAAACACGACAAAAACAGTAAAACCATATTTTTGGGTCTGGTTCTTATATTTCAGTGCCAAGTTTAAGTATTACACCAGCCACATAGTGTCCTCACCAAGACTAATCCAGGCATACCTTACTTCAGTCCATAGCTTGAGTAGAAAGTACCTTTTTGGCAGAATTAGGGGTTTGGGGTTAATTTTTGGAAAACTTGCATTATCCGTTTTACTATGGATGCATAAGAGGTTTCTACAGAAAGAGTAAATCTCTGCCATGTCAGCCAAGAGTTGGATACCTATCTGGGGTCTGCAACCTCAATAGTTGGGTTTTAAAATGCGAAAAATGGGTTTTAGTAGGGATTCCTGTTGAAAAAAAACACGACAAAAACAGTAAAACCATATTTTTGGGTCTGGTTCTTATATTTCAGTGCCAAGTTTAAGTATTACACCAGCCACATAGTGTCCTCACCAAGACTAATCCAGGCATACCTTACTTCAGTCCATAGCTTGAGTAGAAAGTACCTTTTTGGCAGAATTAGGGGTTTGGGGTTAATTTTTGGAAAACTTGCATTATCCGTTTTACTATGGATGCATAAGAGGTTTCTACAGAAAGAGTAAATCTCTGCCATGTCAGCCAAGAGTTGGATACCTATCTGGGGTCTGCAACCTCAATAGTTGGGTTTTAAAATGCGAAAAATGGGTTTTAGTAGGGATTCCTGTTGAAAAAAAACACGACAAAAACAGTAAAACCATATTTTTGGGTCTGGTTCTTATATTTCAGTGCCAAGTTTAAGTATTACACCAGCCACATAGTGTCCTCACCAAGACTAATCCAGGCATACCTTACTTCAGTCCATAGCTTGAGTAGAAAGTACCTTTTTGGCAGAATTAGGGGTTTGGGGTTAATTTTTGGAAAACTTGCATTATCCGTTTTACTATGGATGCATAAGAGGTTTCTACAGAAAGAGTAAATCTCTGCCATGTCAGCCAAGAGTTGGATACCTATCTGGGGTCTGCAACCTCAATAGTTGGGTTTTAAAATGCGAAAAATGGGTTTTAGTAGGGATTCCTGTTGAAAAAAAACACGACAAAAACAGTAAAACCATATTTTTGGGTCTGGTTCTTATATTTCAGTGCCAAGTTTAAGTATTACACCAGCCACATAGTGTCCTCACCAAGACTAATCCAGGCATACCTTACTTCAGTCCATAGCTTGAGTAGAAAGTACCTTTTTGGCAGAATTAGGGGTTTGGGGTTAATTTTTGGAAAACTTGCATTATCCGTTTTACTATGGATGCATAAGAGGTTTCTACAGAAAGAGTAAATCTCTGCCATGTCAGCCAAGAGTTGGATACCTATCTGGGGTCTGCAACCTCAATAGTTGGGTTTTAAAATGCGAAAAATGGGTTTTAGTAGGGATTCCTGTTGAAAAAAAACACGACAAAAACAGTAAAACCATATTTTTGGGTCTGGTTCTTATATTTCAGTGCCAAGTTTAAGTATTACACCAGCCACATAGTGTCCTCACCAAGACTAATCCAGGCATACCTTACTTCAGTCCATAGCTTGAGTAGAAAGTACCTTTTTGGCAGAATTAGGGGTTTGGGGTTAATTTTTGGAAAACTTGCATTATCCGTTTTACTATGGATGCATAAGAGGTTTCTACAGAAAGAGTAAATCTCTGCCATGTCAGCCAAGAGTTGGATACCTATCTGGGGTCTGCAACCTCAATAGTTGGGTTTTAAAATGCGAAAAATGGGTTTTAGTAGGGATTCCTGTTGAAAAAAAACACGACAAAAACAGTAAAACCATATTTTTGGGTCTGGTTCTTATATTTCAGTGCCAAGTTTAAGTATTACACCAGCCACATAGTGTCCTCACCAAGACTAATCCAGGCATACCTTACTTCAGTCCATAGCTTGAGTAGAAAGTACCTTTTTGGCAGAATTAGGGGTTTGGGGTTAATTTTTGGAAAACTTGCATTATCCGTTTTACTATGGATGCATAAGAGGTTTCTACAGAAAGAGTAAATCTCTGCCATGTCAGCCAAGAGTTGGATACCTATCTGGGGTCTGCAACCTCAATAGTTGGGTTTTAAAATGCGAAAAATGGGTTTTAGTAGGGATTCCTGTTGAAAAAAAACACGACAAAAACAGTAAAACCATATTTTTGGGTCTGGTTCTTATATTTCAGTGCCAAGTTTAAGTATTACACCAGCCACATAGTGTCCTCACCAAGACTAATCCAGGCATACCTTACTTCAGTCCATAGCTTGAGTAGAAAGTACCTTTTTGGCAGAATTAGGGGTTTGGGGTTAATTTTTGGAAAACTTGCATTATCCGTTTTACTATGGATGCATAAGAGGTTTCTACAGAAAGAGTAAATCTCTGCCATGTCAGCCAAGAGTTGGATACCTATCTGGGGTCTGCAACCTCAATAGTTGGGTTTTAAAATGCGAAAAATGGGTTTTAGTAGGGATTCCTGTTGAAAAAAAACACGACAAAAACAGTAAAACCATATTTTTGGGTCTGGTTCTTATATTTCAGTGCCAAGTTTAAGTATTACACCAGCCACATAGTGTCCTCACCAAGACTAATCCAGGCATACCTTACTTCAGTCCATAGCTTGAGTAGAAAGTACCTTTTTGGCAGAATTAGGGGTTTGGGGTTAATTTTTGGAAAACTTGCATTATCCGTTTTACTATGGATGCATAAGAGGTTTCTACAGAAAGAGTAAATCTCTGCCATGTCAGCCAAGAGTTGGATACCTATCTGGGGTCTGCAACCTCAATAGTTGGGTTTTAAAATGCGAAAAATGGGTTTTAGTAGGGATTCCTGTTGAAAAAAAACACGACAAAAACAGTAAAACCATATTTTTGGGTCTGGTTCTTATATTTCAGTGCCAAGTTTAAGTATTACACCAGCCACATAGTGTCCTCACCAAGACTAATCCAGGCATACCTTACTTCAGTCCATAGCTTGAGTAGAAAGTACCTTTTTGGCAGAATTAGGGGTTTGGGGTTAATTTTTGGAAAACTTGCATTATCCGTTTTACTATGGATGCATAAGAGGTTTCTACAGAAAGAGTAAATCTCTGCCATGTCAGCCAAGAGTTGGATACCTATCTGGGGTCTGCAACCTCAATAGTTGGGTTTTAAAATGCGAAAAATGGGTTTTAGTAGGGATTCCTGTTGAAAAAAAACACGACAAAAACAGTAAAACCATATTTTTGGGTCTGGTTCTTATATTTCAGTGCCAAGTTTAAGTATTACACCAGCCACATAGTGTCCTCACCAAGACTAATCCAGGCATACCTTACTTCAGTCCATAGCTTGAGTAGAAAGTACCTTTTTGGCAGAATTAGGGGTTTGGGGTTAATTTTTGGAAAACTTGCATTATCCGTTTTACTATGGATGCATAAGAGGTTTCTACAGAAAGAGTAAATCTCTGCCATGTCAGCCAAGAGTTGGATACCTATCTGGGGTCTGCAACCTCAATAGTTGGGTTTTAAAATGCGAAAAATGGGTTTTAGTAGGGATTCCTGTTGAAAAAAAACACGACAAAAACAGTAAAACCATATTTTTGGGTCTGGTTCTTATATTTCAGTGCCAAGTTTAAGTATTACACCAGCCACATAGTGTCCTCACCAAGACTAATCCAGGCATACCTTACTTCAGTCCATAGCTTGAGTAGAAAGTACCTTTTTGGCAGAATTAGGGGTTTGGGGTTAATTTTTGGAAAACTTGCATTATCCGTTTTACTATGGATGCATAAGAGGTTTCTACAGAAAGAGTAAATCTCTGCCATGTCAGCCAAGAGTTGGATACCTATCTGGGGTCTGCAACCTCAATAGTTGGGTTTTAAAATGCGAAAAATGGGTTTTAGTAGGGATTCCTGTTGAAAAAAAACACGACAAAAACAGTAAAACCATATTTTTGGGTCTGGTTCTTATATTTCAGTGCCAAGTTTAAGTATTACACCAGCCACATAGTGTCCTCACCAAGACTAATCCAGGCATACCTTACTTCAGTCCATAGCTTGAGTAGAAAGTACCTTTTTGGCAGAATTAGGGGTTTGGGGTTAATTTTTGGAAAACTTGCATTATCCGTTTTACTATGGATGCATAAGAGGTTTCTACAGAAAGAGTAAATCTCTGCCATGTCAGCCAAGAGTTGGATACCTATCTGGGGTCTGCAACCTCAATAGTTGGGTTTTAAAATGCGAAAAATGGGTTTTAGTAGGGATTCCTGTTGAAAAAAAACACGACAAAAACAGTAAAACCATATTTTTGGGTCTGGTTCTTATATTTCAGTGCCAAGTTTAAGTATTACACCAGCCACATAGTGTCCTCACCAAGACTAATCCAGGCATACCTTACTTCAGTCCATAGCTTGAGTAGAAAGTACCTTTTTGGCAGAATTAGGGGTTTGGGGTTAATTTTTGGAAAACTTGCATTATCCGTTTTACTATGGATGCATAAGAGGTTTCTACAGAAAGAGTAAATCTCTGCCATGTCAGCCAAGAGTTGGATACCTATCTGGGGTCTGCAACCTCAATAGTTGGGTTTTAAAATGCGAAAAATGGGTTTTAGTAGGGATTCCTGTTGAAAAAAAACACGACAAAAACAGTAAAACCATATTTTTGGGTCTGGTTCTTATATTTCAGTGCCAAGTTTAAGTATTACACCAGCCACATAGTGTCCTCACCAAGACTAATCCAGGCATACCTTACTTCAGTCCATAGCTTGAGTAGAAAGTACCTTTTTGGCAGAATTAGGGGTTTGGGGTTAATTTTTGGAAAACTTGCATTATCCGTTTTACTATGGATGCATAAGAGGTTTCTACAGAAAGAGTAAATCTCTGCCATGTCAGCCAAGAGTTGGATACCTATCTGGGGTCTGCAACCTCAATAGTTGGGTTTTAAAATGCGAAAAATGGGTTTTAGTAGGGATTCCTGTTGAAAAAAAACACGACAAAAACAGTAAAACCATATTTTTGGGTCTGGTTCTTATATTTCAGTGCCAAGTTTAAGTATTACACCAGCCACATAGTGTCCTCACCAAGACTAATCCAGGCATACCTTACTTCAGTCCATAGCTTGAGTAGAAAGTACCTTTTTGGCAGAATTAGGGGTTTGGGGTTAATTTTTGGAAAACTTGCATTATCCGTTTTACTATGGATGCATAAGAGGTTTCTACAGAAAGAGTAAATCTCTGCCATGTCAGCCAAGAGTTGGATACCTATCTGGGGTCTGCAACCTCAATAGTTGGGTTTTAAAATGCGAAAAATGGGTTTTAGTAGGGATTCCTGTTGAAAAAAAACACGACAAAAACAGTAAAACCATATTTTTGGGTCTGGTTCTTATATTTCAGTGCCAAGTTTAAGTATTACACCAGCCACATAGTGTCCTCACCAAGACTAATCCAGGCATACCTTACTTCAGTCCATAGCTTGAGTAGAAAGTACCTTTTTGGCAGAATTAGGGGTTTGGGGTTAATTTTTGGAAAACTTGCATTATCCGTTTTACTATGGATGCATAAGAGGTTTCTACAGAAAGAGTAAATCTCTGCCATGTCAGCCAAGAGTTGGATACCTATCTGGGGTCTGCAACCTCAATAGTTGGGTTTTAAAATGCGAAAAATGGGTTTTAGTAGGGATTCCTGTTGAAAAAAAACACGACAAAAACAGTAAAACCATATTTTTGGGTCTGGTTCTTATATTTCAGTGCCAAGTTTAAGTATTACACCAGCCACATAGTGTCCTCACCAAGACTAATCCAGGCATACCTTACTTCAGTCCATAGCTTGAGTAGAAAGTACCTTTTTGGCAGAATTAGGGGTTTGGGGTTAATTTTTGGAAAACTTGCATTATCCGTTTTACTATGGATGCATAAGAGGTTTCTACAGAAAGAGTAAATCTCTGCCATGTCAGCCAAGAGTTGGATACCTATCTGGGGTCTGCAACCTCAATAGTTGGGTTTTAAAATGCGAAAAATGGGTTTTAGTAGGGATTCCTGTTGAAAAAAAACACGACAAAAACAGTAAAACCATATTTTTGGGTCTGGTTCTTATATTTCAGTGCCAAGTTTAAGTATTACACCAGCCACATAGTGTCCTCACCAAGACTAATCCAGGCATACCTTACTTCAGTCCATAGCTTGAGTAGAAAGTACCTTTTTGGCAGAATTAGGGGTTTGGGGTTAATTTTTGGAAAACTTGCATTATCCGTTTTACTATGGATGCATAAGAGGTTTCTACAGAAAGAGTAAATCTCTGCCATGTCAGCCAAGAGTTGGATACCTATCTGGGGTCTGCAACCTCAATAGTTGGGTTTTAAAATGCGAAAAATGGGTTTTAGTAGGGATTCCTGTTGAAAAAAAACACGACAAAAACAGTAAAACCATATTTTTGGGTCTGGTTCTTATATTTCAGTGCCAAGTTTAAGTATTACACCAGCCACATAGTGTCCTCACCAAGACTAATCCAGGCATACCTTACTTCAGTCCATAGCTTGAGTAGAAAGTACCTTTTTGGCAGAATTAGGGGTTTGGGGTTAATTTTTGGAAAACTTGCATTATCCGTTTTACTATGGATGCATAAGAGGTTTCTACAGAAAGAGTAAATCTCTGCCATGTCAGCCAAGAGTTGGATACCTATCTGGGGTCTGCAACCTCAATAGTTGGGTTTTAAAATGCGAAAAATGGGTTTTAGTAGGGATTCCTGTTGAAAAAAAACACGACAAAAACAGTAAAACCATATTTTTGGGTCTGGTTCTTATATTTCAGTGCCAAGTTTAAGTATTACACCAGCCACATAGTGTCCTCACCAAGACTAATCCAGGCATACCTTACTTCAGTCCATAGCTTGAGTAGAAAGTACCTTTTTGGCAGAATTAGGGGTTTGGGGTTAATTTTTGGAAAACTTGCATTATCCGTTTTACTATGGATGCATAAGAGGTTTCTACAGAAAGAGTAAATCTCTGCCATGTCAGCCAAGAGTTGGATACCTATCTGGGGTCTGCAACCTCAATAGTTGGGTTTTAAAATGCGAAAAATGGGTTTTAGTAGGGATTCCTGTTGAAAAAAAACACGACAAAAACAGTAAAACCATATTTTTGGGTCTGGTTCTTATATTTCAGTGCCAAGTTTAAGTATTACACCAGCCACATAGTGTCCTCACCAAGACTAATCCAGGCATACCTTACTTCAGTCCATAGCTTGAGTAGAAAGTACCTTTTTGGCAGAATTAGGGGTTTGGGGTTAATTTTTGGAAAACTTGCATTATCCGTTTTACTATGGATGCATAAGAGGTTTCTACAGAAAGAGTAAATCTCTGCCATGTCAGCCAAGAGTTGGATACCTATCTGGGGTCTGCAACCTCAATAGTTGGGTTTTAAAATGCGAAAAATGGGTTTTAGTAGGGATTCCTGTTGAAAAAAAACACGACAAAAACAGTAAAACCATATTTTTGGGTCTGGTTCTTATATTTCAGTGCCAAGTTTAAGTATTACACCAGCCACATAGTGTCCTCACCAAGACTAATCCAGGCATACCTTACTTCAGTCCATAGCTTGAGTAGAAAGTACCTTTTTGGCAGAATTAGGGGTTTGGGGTTAATTTTTGGAAAACTTGCATTATCCGTTTTACTATGGATGCATAAGAGGTTTCTACAGAAAGAGTAAATCTCTGCCATGTCAGCCAAGAGTTGGATACCTATCTGGGGTCTGCAACCTCAATAGTTGGGTTTTAAAATGCGAAAAATGGGTTTTAGTAGGGATTCCTGTTGAAAAAAAACACGACAAAAACAGTAAAACCATATTTTTGGGTCTGGTTCTTATATTTCAGTGCCAAGTTTAAGTATTACACCAGCCACATAGTGTCCTCACCAAGACTAATCCAGGCATACCTTACTTCAGTCCATAGCTTGAGTAGAAAGTACCTTTTTGGCAGAATTAGGGGTTTGGGGTTAATTTTTGGAAAACTTGCATTATCCGTTTTACTATGGATGCATAAGAGGTTTCTACAGAAAGAGTAAATCTCTGCCATGTCAGCCAAGAGTTGGATACCTATCTGGGGTCTGCAACCTCAATAGTTGGGTTTTAAAATGCGAAAAATGGGTTTTAGTAGGGATTCCTGTTGAAAAAAAACACGACAAAAACAGTAAAACCATATTTTTGGGTCTGGTTCTTATATTTCAGTGCCAAGTTTAAGTATTACACCAGCCACATAGTGTCCTCACCAAGACTAATCCAGGCATACCTTACTTCAGTCCATAGCTTGAGTAGAAAGTACCTTTTTGGCAGAATTAGGGGTTTGGGGTTAATTTTTGGAAAACTTGCATTATCCGTTTTACTATGGATGCATAAGAGGTTTCTACAGAAAGAGTAAATCTCTGCCATGTCAGCCAAGAGTTGGATACCTATCTGGGGTCTGCAACCTCAATAGTTGGGTTTTAAAATGCGAAAAATGGGTTTTAGTAGGGATTCCTGTTGAAAAAAAACACGACAAAAACAGTAAAACCATATTTTTGGGTCTGGTTCTTATATTTCAGTGCCAAGTTTAAGTATTACACCAGCCACATAGTGTCCTCACCAAGACTAATCCAGGCATACCTTACTTCAGTCCATAGCTTGAGTAGAAAGTACCTTTTTGGCAGAATTAGGGGTTTGGGGTTAATTTTTGGAAAACTTGCATTATCCGTTTTACTATGGATGCATAAGAGGTTTCTACAGAAAGAGTAAATCTCTGCCATGTCAGCCAAGAGTTGGATACCTATCTGGGGTCTGCAACCTCAATAGTTGGGTTTTAAAATGCGAAAAATGGGTTTTAGTAGGGATTCCTGTTGAAAAAAAACACGACAAAAACAGTAAAACCATATTTTTGGGTCTGGTTCTTATATTTCAGTGCCAAGTTTAAGTATTACACCAGCCACATAGTGTCCTCACCAAGACTAATCCAGGCATACCTTACTTCAGTCCATAGCTTGAGTAGAAAGTACCTTTTTGGCAGAATTAGGGGTTTGGGGTTAATTTTTGGAAAACTTGCATTATCCGTTTTACTATGGATGCATAAGAGGTTTCTACAGAAAGAGTAAATCTCTGCCATGTCAGCCAAGAGTTGGATACCTATCTGGGGTCTGCAACCTCAATAGTTGGGTTTTAAAATGCGAAAAATGGGTTTTAGTAGGGATTCCTGTTGAAAAAAAACACGACAAAAACAGTAAAACCATATTTTTGGGTCTGGTTCTTATATTTCAGTGCCAAGTTTAAGTATTACACCAGCCACATAGTGTCCTCACCAAGACTAATCCAGGCATACCTTACTTCAGTCCATAGCTTGAGTAGAAAGTACCTTTTTGGCAGAATTAGGGGTTTGGGGTTAATTTTTGGAAAACTTGCATTATCCGTTTTACTATGGATGCATAAGAGGTTTCTACAGAAAGAGTAAATCTCTGCCATGTCAGCCAAGAGTTGGATACCTATCTGGGGTCTGCAACCTCAATAGTTGGGTTTTAAAATGCGAAAAATGGGTTTTAGTAGGGATTCCTGTTGAAAAAAAACACGACAAAAACAGTAAAACCATATTTTTGGGTCTGGTTCTTATATTTCAGTGCCAAGTTTAAGTATTACACCAGCCACATAGTGTCCTCACCAAGACTAATCCAGGCATACCTTACTTCAGTCCATAGCTTGAGTAGAAAGTACCTTTTTGGCAGAATTAGGGGTTTGGGGTTAATTTTTGGAAAACTTGCATTATCCGTTTTACTATGGATGCATAAGAGGTTTCTACAGAAAGAGTAAATCTCTGCCATGTCAGCCAAGAGTTGGATACCTATCTGGGGTCTGCAACCTCAATAGTTGGGTTTTAAAATGCGAAAAATGGGTTTTAGTAGGGATTCCTGTTGAAAAAAAACACGACAAAAACAGTAAAACCATATTTTTGGGTCTGGTTCTTATATTTCAGTGCCAAGTTTAAGTATTACACCAGCCACATAGTGTCCTCACCAAGACTAATCCAGGCATACCTTACTTCAGTCCATAGCTTGAGTAGAAAGTACCTTTTTGGCAGAATTAGGGGTTTGGGGTTAATTTTTGGAAAACTTGCATTATCCGTTTTACTATGGATGCATAAGAGGTTTCTACAGAAAGAGTAAATCTCTGCCATGTCAGCCAAGAGTTGGATACCTATCTGGGGTCTGCAACCTCAATAGTTGGGTTTTAAAATGCGAAAAATGGGTTTTAGTAGGGATTCCTGTTGAAAAAAAACACGACAAAAACAGTAAAACCATATTTTTGGGTCTGGTTCTTATATTTCAGTGCCAAGTTTAAGTATTACACCAGCCACATAGTGTCCTCACCAAGACTAATCCAGGCATACCTTACTTCAGTCCATAGCTTGAGTAGAAAGTACCTTTTTGGCAGAATTAGGGGTTTGGGGTTAATTTTTGGAAAACTTGCATTATCCGTTTTACTATGGATGCATAAGAGGTTTCTACAGAAAGAGTAAATCTCTGCCATGTCAGCCAAGAGTTGGATACCTATCTGGGGTCTGCAACCTCAATAGTTGGGTTTTAAAATGCGAAAAATGGCTTTTAGTAGGGATTCCTGTTGAAAAAAAACACGACAAAAACAGTAAAACCATATTTTTGGGTCTGGTTCTTATATTTCAGTGCCAAGTTTAAGTATTACACCAGCCACATAGTGTCCTCACCAAGACTAATCCAGGCATACCTTACTTCAGTCCATAGCTTGAGTAGAAAGTACCTTTTTGGCAGAATTAGGGGTTTGGGGTTAATTTTTGGAAAACTTGCATTATCCGTTTTACTATGGATGCATAAGAGGTTTCTACAGAAAGAGTAAATCTCTGCCATGTCAGCCAAGAGTTGGATACCTATCTGGGGTCTGCAACCTCAATAGTTGGGTTTTAAAATGCGAAAAATGGGTTTTAGTAGGGATTCCTGTTGAAAAAAAACACGACAAAAACAGTAAAACCATATTTTTGGGTCTGGTTCTTATATTTCAGTGCCAAGTTTAAGTATTACACCAGCCACATAGTGTCCTCACCAAGACTAATCCAGGCATACCTTACTTCAGTCCATAGCTTGAGTAGAAAGTACCTTTTTGGCAGAATTAGGGGTTTGGGGTTAATTTTTGGAAAACTTGCATTATCCGTTTTACTATGGATGCATAAGAGGTTTCTACAGAAAGAGTAAATCTCTGCCATGTCAGCCAAGAGTTGGATACCTATCTGGGGTCTGCAACCTCAATAGTTGGGTTTTAAAATGCGAAAAATGGGTTTTAGTAGGGATTCCTGTTGAAAAAAAACACGACAAAAACAGTAAAACCATATTTTTGGGTCTGGTTCTTATATTTCAGTGCCAAGTTTAAGTATTACACCAGCCACATAGTGTCCTCACCAAGACTAATCCAGGCATACCTTACTTCAGTCCATAGCTTGAGTAGAAAGTACCTTTTTGGCAGAATTAGGGGTTTGGGGTTAATTTTTGGAAAACTTGCATTATCCGTTTTACTATGGATGCATAAGAGGTTTCTACAGAAAGAGTAAATCTCTGCCATGTCAGCCAAGAGTTGGATACCTATCTGGGGTCTGCAACCTCAATAGTTGGGTTTTAAAATGCGAAAAATGGGTTTTAGTAGGGATTCCTGTTGAAAAAAAACACGACAAAAACAGTAAAACCATATTTTTGGGTCTGGTTCTTATATTTCAGTGCCAAGTTTAAGTATTACACCAGCCACATAGTGTCCTCACCAAGACTAATCCAGGCATACCTTACTTCAGTCCATAGCTTGAGTAGAAAGTACCTTTTTGGCAGAATTAGGGGTTTGGGGTTAATTTTTGGAAAACTTGCATTATCCGTTTTACTATGGATGCATAAGAGGTTTCTACAGAAAGAGTAAATCTCTGCCATGTCAGCCAAGAGTTGGATACCTATCTGGGGTCTGCAACCTCAATAGTTGGGTTTTAAAATGCGAAAAATGGGTTTTAGTAGGGATTCCTGTTGAAAAAAAACACGACAAAAACAGTAAAACCATATTTTTGGGTCTGGTTCTTATATTTCAGTGCCAAGTTTAAGTATTACACCAGCCACATAGTGTCCTCACCAAGACTAATCCAGGCATACCTTACTTCAGTCCATAGCTTGAGTAGAAAGTACCTTTTTGGCAGAATTAGGGGTTTGGGGTTAATTTTTGGAAAACTTGCATTATCCGTTTTACTATGGATGCATAAGAGGTTTCTACAGAAAGAGTAAATCTCTGCCATGTCAGCCAAGAGTTGGATACCTATCTGGGGTCTGCAACCTCAATAGTTGGGTTTTAAAATGCGAAAAATGGGTTTTAGTAGGGATTCCTGTTGAAAAAAAACACGACAAAAACAGTAAAACCATATTTTTGGGTCTGGTTCTTATATTTCAGTGCCAAGTTTAAGTATTACACCAGCCACATAGTGTCCTCACCAAGACTAATCCAGGCATACCTTACTTCAGTCCATAGCTTGAGTAGAAAGTACCTTTTTGGCAGAATTAGGGGTTTGGGGTTAATTTTTGGAAAACTTGCATTATCCGTTTTACTATGGATGCATAAGAGGTTTCTACAGAAAGAGTAAATCTCTGCCATGTCAGCCAAGAGTTGGATACCTATCTGGGGTCTGCAACCTCAATAGTTGGGTTTTAAAATGCGAAAAATGGGTTTTAGTAGGGATTCCTGTTGAAAAAAAACACGACAAAAACAGTAAAACCATATTTTTGGGTCTGGTTCTTATATTTCAGTGCCAAGTTTAAGTATTACACCAGCCACATAGTGTCCTCACCAAGACTAATCCAGGCATACCTTACTTCAGTCCATAGCTTGAGTAGAAAGTACCTTTTTGGCAGAATTAGGGGTTTGGGGTTAATTTTTGGAAAACTTGCATTATCCGTTTTACTATGGATGCATAAGAGGTTTCTACAGAAAGAGTAAATCTCTGCCATGTCAGCCAAGAGTTGGATACCTATCTGGGGTCTGCAACCTCAATAGTTGGGTTTTAAAATGCGAAAAATGGGTTTTAGTAGGGATTCCTGTTGAAAAAAAACACGACAAAAACAGTAAAACCATATTTTTGGGTCTGGTTCTTATATTTCAGTGCCAAGTTTAAGTATTACACCAGCCACATAGTGTCCTCACCAAGACTAATCCAGGCATACCTTACTTCAGTCCATAGCTTGAGTAGAAAGTACCTTTTTGGCAGAATTAGGGGTTTGGGGTTAATTTTTGGAAAACTTGCATTATCCGTTTTACTATGGATGCATAAGAGGTTTCTACAGAAAGAGTAAATCTCTGCCATGTCAGCCAAGAGTTGGATACCTATCTGGGGTCTGCAACCTCAATAGTTGGGTTTTAAAATGCGAAAAATGGGTTTTAGTAGGGATTCCTGTTGAAAAAAAACACGACAAAAACAGTAAAACCATATTTTTGGGTCTGGTTCTTATATTTCAGTGCCAAGTTTAAGTATTACACCAGCCACATAGTGTCCTCACCAAGACTAATCCAGGCATACCTTACTTCAGTCCATAGCTTGAGTAGAAAGTACCTTTTTGGCAGAATTAGGGGTTTGGGGTTAATTTTTGGAAAACTTGCATTATCCGTTTTACTATGGATGCATAAGAGGTTTCTACAGAAAGAGTAAATCTCTGCCATGTCAGCCAAGAGTTGGATACCTATCTGGGGTCTGCAACCTCAATAGTTGGGTTTTAAAATGCGAAAAATGGGTTTTAGTAGGGATTCCTGTTGAAAAAAAACACGACAAAAACAGTAAAACCATATTTTTGGGTCTGGTTCTTATATTTCAGTGCCAAGTTTAAGTATTACACCAGCCACATAGTGTCCTCACCAAGACTAATCCAGGCATACCTTACTTCAGTCCATAGCTTGAGTAGAAAGTACCTTTTTGGCAGAATTAGGGGTTTGGGGTTAATTTTTGGAAAACTTGCATTATCCGTTTTACTATGGATGCATAAGAGGTTTCTACAGAAAGAGTAAATCTCTGCCATGTCAGCCAAGAGTTGGATACCTATCTGGGGTCTGCAACCTCAATAGTTGGGTTTTAAAATGCGAAAAATGGGTTTTAGTAGGGATTCCTGTTGAAAAAAAACACGACAAAAACAGTAAAACCATATTTTTGGGTCTGGTTCTTATATTTCAGTGCCAAGTTTAAGTATTACACCAGCCACATAGTGTCCTCACCAAGACTAATCCAGGCATACCTTACTTCAGTCCATAGCTTGAGTAGAAAGTACCTTTTTGGCAGAATTAGGGGTTTGGGGTTAATTTTTGGAAAACTTGCATTATCCGTTTTACTATGGATGCATAAGAGGTTTCTACAGAAAGAGTAAATCTCTGCCATGTCAGCCAAGAGTTGGATACCTATCTGGGGTCTGCAACCTCAATAGTTGGGTTTTAAAATGCGAAAAATGGGTTTTAGTAGGGATTCCTGTTGAAAAAAAACACGACAAAAACAGTAAAACCATATTTTTGGGTCTGGTTCTTATATTTCAGTGCCAAGTTTAAGTATTACACCAGCCACATAGTGTCCTCACCAAGACTAATCCAGGCATACCTTACTTCAGTCCATAGCTTGAGTAGAAAGTACCTTTTTGGCAGAATTAGGGGTTTGGGGTTAATTTTTGGAAAACTTGCATTATCCGTTTTACTATGGATGCATAAGAGGTTTCTACAGAAAGAGTAAATCTCTGCCATGTCAGCCAAGAGTTGGATACCTATCTGGGGTCTGCAACCTCAATAGTTGGGTTTTAAAATGCGAAAAATGGGTTTTAGTAGGGATTCCTGTTGAAAAAAAACACGACAAAAACAGTAAAACCATATTTTTGGGTCTGGTTCTTATATTTCAGTGCCAAGTTTAAGTATTACACCAGCCACATAGTGTCCTCACCAAGACTAATCCAGGCATACCTTACTTCAGTCCATAGCTTGAGTAGAAAGTACCTTTTTGGCAGAATTAGGGGTTTGGGGTTAATTTTTGGAAAACTTGCATTATCCGTTTTACTATGGATGCATAAGAGGTTTCTACAGAAAGAGTAAATCTCTGCCATGTCAGCCAAGAGTTGGATACCTATCTGGGGTCTGCAACCTCAATAGTTGGGTTTTAAAATGCGAAAAATGGGTTTTAGTAGGGATTCCTGTTGAAAAAAAACACGACAAAAACAGTAAAACCATATTTTTGGGTCTGGTTCTTATATTTCAGTGCCAAGTTTAAGTATTACACCAGCCACATAGTGTCCTCACCAAGACTAATCCAGGCATACCTTACTTCAGTCCATAGCTTGAGTAGAAAGTACCTTTTTGGCAGAATTAGGGGTTTGGGGTTAATTTTTGGAAAACTTGCATTATCCGTTTTACTATGGATGCATAAGAGGTTTCTACAGAAAGAGTAAATCTCTGCCATGTCAGCCAAGAGTTGGATACCTATCTGGGGTCTGCAACCTCAATAGTTGGGTTTTAAAATGCGAAAAATGGGTTTTAGTAGGGATTCCTGTTGAAAAAAAACACGACAAAAACAGTAAAACCATATTTTTGGGTCTGGTTCTTATATTTCAGTGCCAAGTTTAAGTATTACACCAGCCACATAGTGTCCTCACCAAGACTAATCCAGGCATACCTTACTTCAGTCCATAGCTTGAGTAGAAAGTACCTTTTTGGCAGAATTAGGGGTTTGGGGTTAATTTTTGGAAAACTTGCATTATCCGTTTTACTATGGATGCATAAGAGGTTTCTACAGAAAGAGTAAATCTCTGCCATGTCAGCCAAGAGTTGGATACCTATCTGGGGTCTGCAACCTCAATAGTTGGGTTTTAAAATGCGAAAAATGGGTTTTAGTAGGGATTCCTGTTGAAAAAAAACACGACAAAAACAGTAAAACCATATTTTTGGGTCTGGTTCTTATATTTCAGTGCCAAGTTTAAGTATTACACCAGCCACATAGTGTCCTCACCAAGACTAATCCAGGCATACCTTACTTCAGTCCATAGCTTGAGTAGAAAGTACCTTTTTGGCAGAATTAGGGGTTTGGGGTTAATTTTTGGAAAACTTGCATTATCCGTTTTACTATGGATGCATAAGAGGTTTCTACAGAAAGAGTAAATCTCTGCCATGTCAGCCAAGAGTTGGATACCTATCTGGGGTCTGCAACCTCAATAGTTGGGTTTTAAAATGCGAAAAATGGGTTTTAGTAGGGATTCCTGTTGAAAAAAAACACGACAAAAACAGTAAAACCATATTTTTGGGTCTGGTTCTTATATTTCAGTGCCAAGTTTAAGTATTACACCAGCCACATAGTGTCCTCACCAAGACTAATCCAGGCATACCTTACTTCAGTCCATAGCTTGAGTAGAAAGTACCTTTTTGGCAGAATTAGGGGTTTGGGGTTAATTTTTGGAAAACTTGCATTATCCGTTTTACTATGGATGCATAAGAGGTTTCTACAGAAAGAGTAAATCTCTGCCATGTCAGCCAAGAGTTGGATACCTATCTGGGGTCTGCAACCTCAATAGTTGGGTTTTAAAATGCGAAAAATGGGTTTTAGTAGGGATTCCTGTTGAAAAAAAACACGACAAAAACAGTAAAACCATATTTTTGGGTCTGGTTCTTATATTTCAGTGCCAAGTTTAAGTATTACACCAGCCACATAGTGTCCTCACCAAGACTAATCCAGGCATACCTTACTTCAGTCCATAGCTTGAGTAGAAAGTACCTTTTTGGCAGAATTAGGGGTTTGGGGTTAATTTTTGGAAAACTTGCATTATCCGTTTTACTATGGATGCATAAGAGGTTTCTACAGAAAGAGTAAATCTCTGCCATGTCAGCCAAGAGTTGGATACCTATCTGGGGTCTCGCAACCTCAATAGTTGGGTTTTAAAATGCGAAAAATGGGTTTTAGTAGGGATTCCTGTTGAAAAAAAACACGACAAAAACAGTAAAACCATATTTTTGGGTCTGGTTCTTATATTTCAGTGCCAAGTTTAAGTATTACACCAGCCACATAGTGTCCTCACCAAGACTAATCCAGGCATACCTTACTTCAGTCCATAGCTTGAGTAGAAAGTACCTTTTTGGCAGAATTAGGGGTTTGGGGTTAATTTTTGGAAAACTTGCATTATCCGTTTTACTATGGATGCATAAGAGGTTTCTACAGAAAGAGTAAATCTCTGCCATGTCAGCCAAGAGTTGGATACCTATCTGGGGTCTCAACCTCAATAGTTGGGTTTTAAAATGCGAAAAATGGGTTTTAGTAGGGATTCCTGTTGAAAAAAAACACGACAAAAACAGTAAAACCATATTTTTGGGTCTGGTTCTTATATTTCAGTGCCAAGTTTAAGTATTACACCAGCCACATAGTGTCCTCACCAAGACTAATCCAGGCATACCTTACTTCAGTCCATAGCTTGAGTAGAAAGTACCTTTTTGGCAGAATTAGGGGTTTGGGGTTAATTTTTGGAAAACTTGCATTATCCGTTTTACTATGGATGCATAAGAGGTTTCTACAGAAAGAGTAAATCTCTGCCATGTCAGCCAAGAGTTGGATACCTATCTGGGGGTCTGCAACCTCAATAGTTGGGTTTTAAAATGCGAAAAATGGGTTTTAGTAGGGATTCCTGTTGAAAAAAAACACGACAAAAACAGTAAAACCATATTTTTGGGTCTGGTTCTTATATTTCAGTGCCAAGTTTAAGTATTACACCAGCCACATAGTGTCCTCACCAAGACTAATCCAGGCATACCTTACTTCAGTCCATAGCTTGAGTAGAAAGTACCTTTTTGGCAGAATTAGGGGTTTGGGGTTAATTTTTGGAAAACTTGCATTATCCGTTTTACTATGGATGCATAAGAGGTTTCTACAGAAAGAGTAAATCTCTGCCATGTCAGCCAAGAGTTGGATACCTATCTGGGGTCTGCAACCTCAATAGTTGGGTTTTAAAATGCGAAAAATGGGTTTTAGTAGGGATTCCTGTTGAAAAAAAACACGACAAAAACAGTAAAACCATATTTTTGGGTCTGGTTCTTATATTTCAGTGCCAAGTTTAAGTATTACACCAGCCACATAGTGTCCTCACCAAGACTAATCCAGGCATACCTTACTTCAGTCCATAGCTTGAGTAGAAAGTACCTTTTTGGCAGAATTAGGGGTTTGGGGTTAATTTTTGGAAAACTTGCATTATCCGTTTTACTATGGATGCATAAGAGGTTTCTACAGAAAGAGTAAACTCTGCCATGTCAGCCAAGAGTTGGATACCTATCTGGGGTCTGCAACCTCAATAGTTGGGTTTTAAAATGCGAAAAATGGGTTTTAGTAGGGATTCCTGTTGAAAAAAAACACGACAAAAACAGTAAAACCATATTTTTGGGTCTGGTTCTTATATTTCAGTGCCAAGTTTAAGTATTACACCAGCCACATAGTGTCCTCACCAAGACTAATCCAGGCATACCTTACTTCAGTCCATAGCTTGAGTAGAAAGTACCTTTTTGGCAGAATTAGGGGTTTGGGGTTAATTTTTGGAAAACTTGCATTATCCGTTTTACTATGGATGCATAAGAGGTTTCTACAGAAAGAGTAAATCTCTGCCATGTCAGCCAAGAGTTGGATACCTATCTGGGGTCTGCAACCTCAATAGTTGGGTTTTAAAATGCGAAAAATGGGTTTTAGTAGGGATTCCTGTTGAAAAAAAACACGACAAAAACAGTAAAACCATATTTTTGGGTCTGGTTCTTATATTTCAGTGCCAAGTTTAAGTATTACACCAGCCACATAGTGTCCTCACCAAGACTAATCCAGGCATACCTTACTTCAGTCCATAGC
>CAXHLB010000072.1:0-35417 GCA_964017235.1 Sabellastarte sp. h YS-2021 | reverse complement strand
AGTAGTGTATTCCTAAGAAATACACAACAAGCTCAAACTGCATGTCTGGGAGTGCATGTAGCGAGGGGTACCACTAAATGGCAAATCAGTCAAAACACCCCTTAAAGTTGCTGTATCTGGCTCAAATTTTCACAAAAAACTCAGTTTATATCAGAGAATAATATTGCATTGGTCTGAACCACTCAAGAGCCATATTAGGGAATTTCAGTTCCGGGGTGGTGGGGGGCTGGTCTGGCAACCCCCCTCAAAGGGGTTATGTCAAGTATATCATAATGTATCAAATCTGGAGCCAAAAATTAATTTCTTTCATGTTTTGACAATAAAAGAGGACATTTTGGGCTCATTTGGAGCATTACATCTCTGAACAGAAATTCTATAACCCAAATAGGGCTGTTAAAATGGTCGAAAAAAGATGTAAATCAGCCCAAATGAGTACCAAATGTTGGTCTATAATCCTGAAATTTGGCCAGAATATAGTCTGTAACTAGCTAAATCTGGACTGCACAGGTTTTAGAATTACATCTGATATAGCAGTGACTCCTGGTGTGGTATTTGGACCCCAGCAGGCCTGTAATACGCCTGCTGGGGGGTGCATTAAGATATACTCATATCTTGCCCAGTAAGGCAGAAGTAAGGCTATAACCATATTTTTTGTGAAGTGTGGGAGCCACTAAGAGAGAATTAAGTAGTGTATTCCTTAAGAAATACACAACAAGCTCAAACTGCATGTCTTGGGAGTGCATGTAGCGAGGGTAACACTAAATGGCAAATCAGTCAAAAACACCCCTTAAAGTTGCTGTATCTGGCTCAAATTTTCACAAAAAACTCAGTTTATATCAGAGAATAATATTGCATTGGTCTGAACCACTCAAGAGCCATATTAGGAATTTCAGTTTCCGGGTGTGGGGCTGGTCTGGCAACCACCCTCAAAGGGGTTATGTCAAGTATATCATAATGTATCAAATCTGGAGCCAAAAATTAATTTCTTTCATGTTTTGACAATAAAAGAGGACATTTTGGGCTCATTTGGAGCATTACATCTCTGAACAGAAATTCTATAACCCAAATAGGGCTGTTAAAATGGTCGAAAAAAGATGTAAATCAGCCCAAATGAGTACCAAATGTTGGTCTATAATCCTGAAATTTGGCCAGAATATAGTCTGTAACTAGCTAAATCTGACTGCACAGGTTTTAGAATTACATCTGATATAGCAGTGACTCCTGGTGTGGTATTTGGACCCCAGCAGGCCTGTAATACGCCTGCTGGGGGGTGCATTAAGATATACTCATATCCTTGCCCAGTAAGGCAGAAGTAAGGCTATAAACCATATTTTTTGTGAGTGTGGGAGCCACTAAGAGAGAATTAAGTAGTGTATTCCTTAAGAAATACACAACAAGCTCAAACTGCATGTCTTGGGAGTGCATGTAGCGAGGGTACCACTAAATGGCAAATCAGTCAAAAACACCCCTTAAAGTTGCTGTATCTGGCTCAAATTTTCACAAAAAACTCAGTTTATATCAGAGAATAATATTGCATTGGTCTGAACCACTCAAGAGCCATATTAGGAATTTCAGTTCCGGGGTGTGGGGCTGGTCTGGCAACCCCCCTCAAAGGGTTATGTCAAGTATATCATAATGTATCAAATCTGGAGCCAAAAATTAATTTCTTTCATGTTTTGACAATAAAAGAGGACATTTTGGGCTCATTTGGAGCATTACATCTCTGAACAGAAATTCTATAACCCAAATAGGGCTGTTAAAATGGTCGAAAAAAGATGTAAATCAGCCCAAATGAGTACCAAATGTTGGTCTATAATCCTGAAATTTGGCCAGAATATAGTCTGTAACTAGCTAAATCTGACTGCACAGGTTTTAGAATTACATCTGATATAGCAGTGACTCCTGGTGTGGTATTTGGACCCCAGCAGGCCTGTAATACGCCTGCTGGGGGGTGCATTAAGATATACTCATATCTTGCCCAGTAAGGCAGAAGTAAGGCTATAAACCATATTTTTTGTGAGTGTGGGAGCCACTAAGAGAGAATTAAGTAGTGTATTCCTTAAGAAATACACAACAAGCTCAAACTGCATGTCTTGGGAGTGCATGTAGCGAGGGTACCCACTAAATGGCAAATCAGTCAAAAACACCCCTTAAAGTTGCTGTATCTGGCTCAAATTTTCACAAAAAACTCAGTTTATATCAGAGAATAATATTGCATTGGTCTGAACCACTCAAGAGCCATATTAGGAATTTCAGTTCCGGGGTGTGGGCTGGTCTGGCAACCCCCCTCAAAGGGGTTATGTCAAGTATATCATAATGTATCAAATCTGGAGCCAAAAATTAATTTCTTTCATGTTTTGACAATAAAAGAGGACATTTTGGGCTCATTTGGAGCATTACATCTCTGAACAGAAATTCTATAACCCAAATAAGGGCTGTTAAAATGGTCGAAAAAAGATGTAAATCAGCCCAAATGAGTACCAAATGTTGGTCTATAATCCTGAAATTTGGCCAGAATATAGTCTGTAACTAGCTAAATCTGACTGCACAGGTTTTAGAATTACATCTGATATAGCAGTGACTCCTGGTGTGGTATTTGGACCCCAGCAGGCCTGTAATACGCCTGCTGGGGGGTGCATTAAGATATACTCATATCTTGCCCAGTAAGGCAGAAGTAAGGCTATAAACCATATTTTTTGTGAGTGTGGGAGCCACTAAGAGAGAATTAAGTAGTGTATTCCTTAAGAAATACACAACAAGCTCAAACTGCATGTCTTGGGAGTGCATGTAGCGAGGGTAACACTAAATGGCAAATCAGTCAAAAACACCCCTTAAAGTTGCTGTATCTGGCTCAAATTTTCACAAAAAACTCAGTTTATATCAGAGAATAATATTGCATTGGTCTGAACCACTCAAGAGCCATATTAGGAATTTCAGTTCCGGGGTGTGGGGCTGGTCTGGCAACCCCCCTCAAAGGGGTTATGTCAAGTATATCATAATGTATCAAATCTGGAGCCAAAAATTAATTTCTTTCATGTTTTGACAATAAAAAGAGGACATTTTGGGCTCATTTGGAGCATTACATTCTCTGAACAGAAATTCTATAACCCAAATAGGGCTGTTAAAATGGTCGAAAAAAGATGTAAATCAGCCCAAATGAGTACCAAATGTTGGTCTATAATCCTGAAATTTGGCCAGAATATAGTCTGTAACTAGCTAAATCTGACTGCACAGGTTTTAGAATTACATCTGATATAGCAGTGACTCCTGGTGTGGTATTTGGACCCCAGCAGGCCTGTAATACGCCTGCTGGGGGTGCATTAAGATATACTCATATCTTGCCCAGTAAGGCAGAAGTAAGGCTATAAACCATATTTTTTGTGAGTGTGGGGAGCCACTAAGAGAGAATTAAGTAGTGTATTCCTTAAGAAATACACAACAAGCTCAAACTGCATGTCTTGGGAGTGCATGTAGCGAGGGTACCACTAAATGGCAAATCAGTCAAAAACACCCCTTAAAGTTGCTGTATCTGGCTCAAATTTCACAAAAAACTCAGTTTATATCAGAGAATAATATTGCATTGGTCTGAACCACTCAAGAGCCATATTAGGAATTTCAGTTCCGGGGTGTGGGGCTGGTCTGGCAACCCCCCTCAAAGGGGTTATGTCAAGTATATCATAATGTATCAAATCTGGAGCCAAAAATTAATTTCTTTCATGTTTTGACAATAAAAGAGGACATTTTTGGGCTCATTTGGAGCATTACATCTCTGAACAGAAATTCTATAACCCAAATAGGGCTGTTAAAATGGTCGAAAAAAGATGTAAATCAGCCCAAATGAGTACCAAAATGTTGGTCTATAATCCTGAAATTTGGCCAGAATATAGTCTGTAACTAGCTAAATCTGACTGCACAGGTTTTTAGAATTACATCTGATATAGCAGTGACTCCTGGTGTGGTATTTGGACCCCAGCAGGCCTGTAATACGCCTGCTGGGGGGTGCATTAAGATATACTCATATCTTGCCCAGTAAGGCAGAAGTAAGGCTATAAACCATATTTTTTGTGAAGTGTGGGAGCCACTAAGAGAGAATTAAGTAGTGTATTCCTTAAGAAATACACAACAAGCTCAAACTGCATGTCTTGGGAGTGCATGTAGCGAGGGTACCACTAAATGGCAAATCAGTCAAAAACACCCCTTAAAGTTGCTGTATCTGGCTCAAATTTTCACAAAAAACTCAGTTATATCAGAGAATAATATTGCATTGGTCTGAACCACTCAAGAGCCATATTAGGAATTTCAGTTCCGGGGTGTGGGGCTGGTCTGGCAACCCCCCCTCAAAGGGGTTATGTCAAGTATATCATAATGTATCAAATCTGGAGCCAAAAATTAATTTCTTTCATGTTTTGACAATAAAAGAGGACATTTTGGGCTCATTTTGGAGCATTACATCTCTGAACAGAAATTCTATAACCCAAATAGGGCTGTTAAAATGGTCGAAAAAAGATGTAAATCAGCCCAAATGAGTACCAAATGTTGGTCTATAATCCTGAAATTTTGGCCAGAATATAGTCTGTAACTAGCTAAATCTGACTGCACAGGGTTTTAGAATTACATCTGATATAGCAGTGACTCCTGGTGTGGTATTTGGACCCCAGCAGGCCTGTAATACGCCTGCTGGGGGGTGCATTAAGATATACTCATATCTTGCCCAGTAAGGCAGAAGTAAGGCTATAAACCATATTTTTTGTGAGTGTGGGAGCCACTAAGAGAGAATTAAGTAGTGTATTCCTTAAGAAATACACAACAGCTCAAACTGCATGTCTTGGGAGTGCATGTAGCGAGGGTACCACTAAATGGCAAATCAGTCAAAAACACCCCTTAAAGTTGCTGTATCTGGCTCAAATTTTCAAAAAAAACTCAGTTTATATCAGAGAATAATATTGCATTGGTCTGAACCACTCAAGAGCCATATTAGGAATTTCAGTTCCGGGGTGTGGGGCTGGTCTGGCAACCCCCCTCAAAGGGGTTATGTCAAGTATATCATAATGTATCAAATCTGGAGCCAAAAATTAATTTCTTTCATGTTTTGACAATAAAAGAGGACATTTTGGGCTCATTTGGAGCATTACATCTCTGAACAGAAATTCTATAACCCAAATAGGGCTGTTAAAATGGTCGAAAAAAGATGTAAATCAGCCCAAATGAGTACCAAATGTTGGTCTATAATCCTGAAATTTGGCCAGAATATAGTCTGTAACTAGCTAAATCTGACTGCACAGGTTTTAGAATTACATCTGATATAGCAGTGACTCCTGGTGTGGTATTTGGACCCCAGCAGGCCTGTAATACGCCTGCTGGGGGGTTGCATTAAGATATACTCATATCTTGCCCAGTAAGGCAGAAGTAAGGCTATAAACCATATTTTTTGTGAGTGTGGGAGCCACTAAGAGAGAATTAAGTAGTGTATTCCTTAAGAAATACACAACAAGCTCAAACTGCATGTCTTGGGAGTGCATGTAGCGAGGGTACCACTAAATGGCAAATCAGTCAAAAACACCCCTTAAAGTTGCTGTATCTGGCTCAAATTTTCACAAAAAACTCAGTTTATATCAGAGAATAATATTGCATTGGTCTGAACCACTCAAGAGCCATATTAGGAATTTCAGTTCCGGGGTGTGGGGCTGGTCCTGGCAACCCCCCTCAAAGGGGTTATGTCAAGTATATCATAATGTATCAAATCTGGAGCCAAAAATTAATTTCTTTCATGTTTGACAATAAAAGAGGACATTTTGGGCTCATTTGGAGCATTACATCTCTGAACAGAAATTCTATAACCCAAATAGGGCTGTTAAAATGGTCGAAAAAAGATGTAAATCAGCCCAAATGAGTACCAAATGTTGGTCTATAATCCTGAAATTGGCCAGAATATAGTCTGTAACTAGCTAAATCTGACTGCACAGGTTTTAGAATTACATCTGATATAGCAGTGACTCCTGGTGTGGTATTTTGGACCCCAGCAGGCCTGTAATACGCCTGCTGGGGGGTGCATTAAGATATACCCATATCTTGCCCAGTAAGGCAGAAGTAAGGCTATAAACCATATTTTTTGTGAGTGTGGGAGCCACTAAGAGAGAATTAAGTAGTGTATTCCTTAAGAAATACACAACAAGCTCAAACTGCATGTCTTGGGAGTGCATGTAGCGAGGGTACCACTAAATGGCAAATCAGTCAAAAACACCCCTTAAAGTTGCTGTATCTGGCTCAAATTTTCACAAAAAACTCAGTTTATATCAGAGAATAATATTGCATTGGTCTGAACCACTCAAGAGCCATATTAGGAATTTCAGTTCCGGGGTGTGGGGCTGGTCTGGCAACCCCCCTCAAAGGGGTTATGTCAAGTATATCATAATGTATCAAATCTGGAGCCAAAAATTAATTTCTTTCATGTTTTGACAATAAAAGAGGACATTTTGGGCTCATTTGGAGCATTACATCTCTGAACAGAAATTCTATAACCCAAATAAGGCTGTTAAAATGGTCGAAAAAAGATGTAAATCAGCCCAAATGAGTACCAAATGTTGGTCTATAATCCTGAAATTTGGCCAGAATATAGTCTGTAACTAGCTAAATCTGACTGCACAGGTTTTAGAATTACATCTGATATAGCAGTGACTCCTGGTGTGGTATTTGGACCCCAGCAGGCCTGTAATACGCCTGCTGGGGGGTGCATTAAGATATACTCATATCTTGCCCAGTAAGGCAGAAGTAAGGCTATAAACCATATTTTTTGTGAGTGTGGGAGCCACTAAGAGAGAATTAAGTAGTGTATTCCTTAAGAAATACACAACAAGCTCAAACTGCATGTCTTGGGAGTGCATGTAGCGAGGGTAACACTAAATGGCAAATCAGTCAAAAACACCCCTTAAAGTTGCTGTATCTGGCTCAAATTTTCACAAAAAACTCAGTTTATATCAGAGAATAATATTGCATTGGTCTGAACCACTCAAGAGCCATATTAGGAATTTCAGTTCCGGGGTGTGGGGCTGGTCTGGCAACCACCCTCAAAGGGGTTATGTCAAGTATATCATAATGTATCAAATCTGGAGCCAAAAATTAATTTCTTTCATGTTTTGACAATAAAAGAGGACATTTTGGGCTCATTTGGAGCATTACATCTCTGAACAGAAATTCTATAACCCAAATAGGGCTGTTAAAATGGTCGAAAAAAGATGTAAATCAGCCCAAATGAGTACCAAATGTTGGTCTATAATCCTGAAATTTGGCCAGAATATAGTCTGTAACTAGCTAAATCTGACTGCACAGGTTTTAGAATTACATCTGATATAGCAGTGACTCCTGGTGTGGTATTTGGACCCCAGCAGGCCTGTAATACGCCTGCTGGGGGGTGCATTAAGATATACTCATATCTTGCCCAGTAAGGCAGAAGTAAGGCTATAAACCATATTTTTTGTGAGTGTGGGAGCCACTAAGAGAGAATTAAGTAGTGTATTCCTTAAGAAATACACAACAAGCTCAAACTGCATGTCTTGGGAGTGCATGTAGCGAGGGTACCACTAAATGGCAAATCAGTCAAAAACACCCCTTAAAGTTGCTGTATCTGGCTCAAATTTTCACAAAAAACTCAGTTTATATCAGAGAATAATATTGCATTGGTCTGAACCACTCAAGAGCCATATTAGGAATTTCAGTTCCGGGGTGTGGGGCTGGTCTGGCAACCCCCCTCAAAGGGGTTATGTCAAGTATATCATAATGTATCAAATCTGGAGCCAAAAATTAATTTCTTTCATGTTTTGACAATAAAAGAGGACATTTTGGGCTCATTTGGAGCATTACATCTCTGAACAGAAATTCTATAACCCAAATAGGGCTGTTAAAATGGTCGAAAAAAGATGTAAATCAGCCCAAATGAGTACCAAATGTTGGTCTATAATCCTGAAATTTGGCCAGAATATAGTCTGTAACTAGCTAAATCTGACTGCACAGGTTTTAGAATTACATCTGATATAGCAGTGACTCCTGGTGTGGTATTTGGACCCCAGCAGGCCTGTAATACGCCTGCTGGGGGGTGCATTAAGATATACTCATATCTTGCCCAGTAAGGCAGAAGTAAGGCTATAAACCATATTTTTTGTGAGTGTGGGAGCCACTAAGAGAGAATTAAGTAGTGTATTCCTTAAGAAATACACAACAAGCTCAAACTGCATGTCTTGGGAGTGCATGTAGCGAGGGTACCACTAAATGGCAAATCAGTCAAAAACACCCCTTAAAGTTGCTGTATCTGGCTCAAATTTTCACAAAAAACTCAGTTTATATCAGAGAATAATATTGCATTGGTCTGAACCACTCAAGAGCCATATTAGGAATTTCAGTTCCGGGGTGTGGGGCTGGTCTGGCAACCCCCCTCAAAGGGGTTATGTCAAGTATATCATAATGTATCAAATCTGGAGCCAAAAATTAATTTCTTTCATGTTTTGACAATAAAAGAGGACATTTTGGGCTCATTTGGAGCATTACATCTCTGAACAGAAATTCTATAACCCAAATAGGGCTGTTAAAATGGTCGAAAAAAGATGTAAATCAGCCCAAATGAGTACCAAATGTTGGTCTATAATCCTGAAATTTGGCCAGAATATAGTCTGTAACTAGCTAAATCTGACTGCACAGGTTTTAGAATTACATCTGATATAGCAGTGACTCCTGGTGTGGTATTTGGACCCCAGCAGGCCTGTAATACGCCTGCTGGGGGGTGCATTAAGATATACTCATATCTTGCCCAGTAAGGCAGAAGTAAGGCTATAAACCATATTTTTTGTGAGTGTGGGAGCCACTAAGAGAGAATTAAGTAGTGTATTCCTTAAGAAATACACAACAAGCTCAAACTGCATGTCTTGGGAGTGCATGTAGCGAGGGTAACACTAAATGGCAAATCAGTCAAAAACACCCCTTAAAGTTGCTGTATCTGGCTCAAATTTTCACAAAAAACTCAGTTTATATCAGAGAATAATATTGCATTGGTCTGAACCACTCAAGAGCCATATTAGGAATTTCAGTTCCGGGGTGTGGGGCTGGTCTGGCAACCCCCCTCAAAGGGGTTATGTCAAGTATATCATAATGTATCAAATCTGGAGCCAAAAATTAATTTCTTTCATGTTTTGACAATAAAAGAGGACATTTTGGGCTCATTTGGAGCATTACATCTCTGAACAGAAATTCTATAACCCAAATAGGGCTGTTAAAATGGTCGAAAAAAGATGTAAATCAGCCCAAATGAGTACCAAATGTTGGTCTATAATCCTGAAATTTGGCCAGAATATAGTCTGTAACTAGCTAAATCTGACTGCACAGGTTTTAGAATTACATCTGATATAGCAGTGACTCCTGGTGTGGTATTTGGACCCCAGCAGGCCTGTAATACGCCTGCTGGGGGGTGCATTAAGATATACTCATATCTTGCCCAGTAAGGCAGAAGTAAGGCTATAAACCATATTTTTTGTGAGTGTGGGAGCCACTAAGAGAGAATTAAGTAGTGTATTCCTTAAGAAATACACAACAAGCTCAAACTGCATGTCTTGGGAGTGCATGTAGCGAGGGTACCACTAAATGGCAAATCAGTCAAAAACACCCCTTAAAGTTGCTGTATCTGGCTCAAATTTTCACAAAAAACTCAGTTTATATCAGAGAATAATATTGCATTGGTCTGAACCACTCAAGAGCCATATTAGGAATTTCAGTTCCGGGGTGTGGGGCTGGTCTGGCAACCCCCCTCAAAGGGGTTATGTCAAGTATATCATAATGTATCAAATCTGGAGCCAAAAATTAATTTCTTTCATGTTTTGACAATAAAAGAGGACATTTTGGGCTCATTTGGAGCATTACATCTCTGAACAGAAATTCTATAACCCAAATAGGGCTGTTAAAATGGTCGAAAAAAGATGTAAATCAGCCCAAATGAGTACCAAATGTTGGTCTATAATCCTGAAATTTGGCCAGAATATAGTCTGTAACTAGCTAAATCTGACTGCACAGGTTTTAGAATTACATCTGATATAGCAGTGACTCCTGGTGTGGTATTTGGACCCCAGCAGGCCTGTAATACGCCTGCTGGGGGGTGCATTAAGATATACTCATATCTTGCCCAGTAAGGCAGAAGTAAGGCTATAAACCATATTTTTTGTGAGTGTGGGAGCCACTAAGAGAGAATTAAGTAGTGTATTCCTTAAGAAATACACAACAAGCTCAAACTGCATGTCTTGGGAGTGCATGTAGCGAGGGTACCACTAAATGGCAAATCAGTCAAAAACACCCCTTAAAGTTGCTGTATCTGGCTCAAATTTTCACAAAAAACTCAGTTTATATCAGAGAATAATATTGCATTGGTCTGAACCACTCAAGAGCCATATTAGGAATTTCAGTTCCGGGGTGTGGGGCTGGTCTGGCAACCCCCCTCAAAGGGGTTATGTCAAGTATATCATAATGTATCAAATCTGGAGCCAAAAATTAATTTCTTTCATGTTTTGACAATAAAAGAGGACATTTTGGGCTCATTTGGAGCATTACATCTCTGAACAGAAATTCTATAACCCAAATAGGGCTGTTAAAATGGTCGAAAAAAGATGTAAATCAGCCCAAATGAGTACCAAATGTTGGTCTATAATCCTGAAATTTGGCCAGAATATAGTCTGTAACTAGCTAAATCTGACTGCACAGGTTTTAGAATTACATCTGATATAGCAGTGACTCCTGGTGTGGTATTTGGACCCCAGCAGGCCTGTAATACGCCTGCTGGGGGGTGCATTAAGATATACTCATATCTTGCCCAGTAAGGCAGAAGTAAGGCTATAAACCATATTTTTTGTGAGTGTGGGAGCCACTAAGAGAGAATTAAGTAGTGTATTCCTTAAGAAATACACAACAAGCTCAAACTGCATGTCTTGGGAGTGCATGTAGCGAGGGTACCACTAAATGGCAAATCAGTCAAAAACACCCCTTAAAGTTGCTGTATCTGGCTCAAATTTTCACAAAAAACTCAGTTTATATCAGAGAATAATATTGCATTGGTCTGAACCACTCAAGAGCCATATTAGGAATTTCAGTTCCGGGGTGTGGGGCTGGTCTGGCAACCCCCCTCAAAGGGGTTATGTCAAGTATATCATAATGTATCAAATCTGGAGCCAAAAATTAATTTCTTTCATGTTTTGACAATAAAAGAGGACATTTTGGGCTCATTTGGAGCATTACATCTCTGAACAGAAATTCTATAACCCAAATAGGGCTGTTAAAATGGTCGAAAAAAGATGTAAATCAGCCCAAATGAGTACCAAATGTTGGTCTATAATCCTGAAATTTGGCCAGAATATAGTCTGTAACTAGCTAAATCTGACTGCACAGGTTTTAGAATTACATCTGATATAGCAGTGACTCCTGGTGTGGTATTTGGACCCCAGCAGGCCTGTAATACGCCTGCTGGGGGGTGCATTAAGATATACTCATATCTTGCCCAGTAAGGCAGAAGTAAGGCTATAAACCATATTTTTTGTGAGTGTGGGAGCCACTAAGAGAGAATTAAGTAGTGTATTCCTTAAGAAATACACAACAAGCTCAAACTGCATGTCTTGGGAGTGCATGTAGCGAGGGTACCACTAAATGGCAAATCAGTCAAAAACACCCCTTAAAGTTGCTGTATCTGGCTCAAATTTTCACAAAAAACTCAGTTTATATCAGAGAATAATATTGCATTGGTCTGAACCACTCAAGAGCCATATTAGGAATTTCAGTTCCGGGGTGTGGGGCTGGTCTGGCAACCCCCCTCAAAGGGGTTATGTCAAGTATATCATAATGTATCAAATCTGGAGCCAAAAATTAATTTCTTTCATGTTTTGACAATAAAAGAGGACATTTTGGGCTCATTTGGAGCATTACATCTCTGAACAGAAATTCTATAACCCAAATAGGGCTGTTAAAATGGTCGAAAAAAGATGTAAATCAGCCCAAATGAGTACCAAATGTTGGTCTATAATCCTGAAATTTGGCCAGAATATAGTCTGTAACTAGCTAAATCTGACTGCACAGGTTTTAGAATTACATCTGATATAGCAGTGACTCCTGGTGTGGTATTTGGACCCCAGCAGGCCTGTAATACGCCTGCTGGGGTGTGCATTAAGATATACTCATATCTTGCCCAGTAAGGCAGAAGTAAGGCTATAAACCATATTTTTTGTGAGTGTGGGAGCCACTAAGAGAGAATTAAGTAGTGTATTCCTTAAGAAATACACAACAAGCTCAAACTGCATGTCTTGGGAGTGCATGTAGCGAGGGTACCACTAAATGGCAAATCAGTCAAAAACACCCCTTAAAGTTGCTGTATCTGGCTCAAATTTTCACAAAAAACTCAGTTTATATCAGAGAATAATATTGCATTGGTCTGAACCACTCAAGAGCCATATTAGGAATTTCAGTTCCGGGGTGTGGGGCTGGTCTGGCAACCCCCCTCAAAGGGGTTATGTCAAGTATATCATAATGTATCAAATCTGGAGCCAAAAATTAATTTCTTTCATGTTTTGACAATAAAAGAGGACATTTTGGGCTCATTTGGAGCATTACATCTCTGAACAGAAATTCTATAACCCAAATAGGGCTGTTAAAATGGTCGAAAAAAGATGTAAATCAGCCCAAATGAGTACCAAATGTTGGTCTATAATCCTGAAATTTGGCCAGAATATAGTCTGTAACTAGCTAAATCTGACTGCACAGGTTTTAGAATTACATCTGATATAGCAGTGACTCCTGGTGTGGTATTTGGACCCCAGCAGGCCTGTAATACGCCTGCTGGGGGGTGCATTAAGATATACTCATATCTTGCCCAGTAAGGCAGAAGTAAGGCTATAAACCATATTTTTTGTGAGTGTGGGAGCCACTAAGAGAGAATTAAGTAGTGTATTCCTTAAGAAATACACAACAAGCTCAAACTGCATGTCTTGGGAGTGCATGTAGCGAGGGTACCACTAAATGGCAAATCAGTCAAAAACACCCCTTAAAGTTGCTGTATCTGGCTCAAATTTTCACAAAAAACTCAGTTTATATCAGAGAATAATATTGCATTGGTCTGAACCACTCAAGAGCCATATTAGGAATTTCAGTTCCGGGGTGTGGGGCTGGTCTGGCAACCCCCCTCAAAGGGGTTATGTCAAGTATATCATAATGTATCAAATCTGGAGCCAAAAATTAATTTCTTTCATGTTTTGACAATAAAAGAGGACATTTTGGGCTCATTTGGAGCATTACATCTCTGAACAGAAATTCTATAACCCAAATAGGGCTGTTAAAATGGTCGAAAAAAGATGTAAATCAGCCCAAATGAGTACCAAATGTTGGTCTATAATCCTGAAATTTGGCCAGAATATAGTCTGTAACTAGCTAAATCTGACTGCACAGGTTTTAGAATTACATCTGATATAGCAGTGACTCCTGGTGTGGTATTTGGACCCCAGCAGGCCTGTAATACGCCTGCTGGGGGGTGCATTAAGATATACTCATATCTTGCCCAGTAAGGCAGAAGTAAGGCTATAAACCATATTTTTTGTGAGTGTGGGAGCCACTAAGAGAGAATTAAGTAGTGTATTCCTTAAGAAATACACAACAAGCTCAAACTGCATGTCTTGGGAGTGCATGTAGCGAGGGTACCACTAAATGGCAAATCAGTCAAAAACACCCCTTAAAGTTGCTGTATCTGGCTCAAATTTTCACAAAAAACTCAGTTTATATCAGAGAATAATATTGCATTGGTCTGAACCACTCAAGAGCCATATTAGGAATTTCAGTTCCGGGGTGTGGGGCTGGTCTGGCAACCCCCCTCAAAGGGGTTATGTCAAGTATATCATAATGTATCAAATCTGGAGCCAAAAATTAATTTCTTTCATGTTTTGACAATAAAAGAGGACATTTTGGGCTCATTTGGAGCATTACATCTCTGAACAGAAATTCTATAACCCAAATAGGGCTGTTAAAATGGTCGAAAAAAGATGTAAATCAGCCCAAATGAGTACCAAATGTTGGTCTATAATCCTGAAATTTGGCCAGAATATAGTCTGTAACTAGCTAAATCTGACTGCACAGGTTTTAGAATTACATCTGATATAGCAGTGACTCCTGGTGTGGTATTTGGACCCCAGCAGGCCTGTAATACGCCTGCTGGGGGGTGCATTAAGATATACTCATATCTTGCCCAGTAAGGCAGAAGTAAGGCTATAAACCATATTTTTTGTGAGTGTGGGAGCCACTAAGAGAGAATTAAGTAGTGTATTCCTTAAGAAATACACAACAAGCTCAAACTGCATGTCTTGGGAGTGCATGTAGCGAGGGTACCACTAAATGGCAAATCAGTCAAAAACACCCCTTAAAGTTGCTGTATCTGGCTCAAATTTTCACAAAAAACTCAGTTTATATCAGAGAATAATATTGCATTGGTCTGAACCACTCAAGAGCCATATTAGGAATTTCAGTTCCGGGGTGTGGGGCTGGTCTGGCAACCCCCCTCAAAGGGGTTATGTCAAGTATATCATAATGTATCAAATCTGGAGCCAAAAATTAATTTCTTTCATGTTTTGACAATAAAAGAGGACATTTTGGGCTCATTTGGAGCATTACATCTCTGAACAGAAATTCTATAACCCAAATAGGGCTGTTAAAATGGTCGAAAAAAGATGTAAATCAGCCCAAATGAGTACCAAATGTTGGTCTATAATCCTGAAATTTGGCCAGAATATAGTCTGTAACTAGCTAAATCTGACTGCACAGGTTTTAGAATTACATCTGATATAGCAGTGACTCCTGGTGTGGTATTTGGACCCCAGCAGGCCTGTAATACGCCTGCTGGGGGGTGCATTAAGATATACTCATATCTTGCCCAGTAAGGCAGAAGTAAGGCTATAAACCATATTTTTTGTGAGTGTGGGAGCCACTAAGAGAGAATTAAGTAGTGTATTCCTTAAGAAATACACAACAAGCTCAAACTGCATGTCTTGGGAGTGCATGTAGCGAGGGTACCACTAAATGGCAAATCAGTCAAAAACACCCCTTAAAGTTGCTGTATCTGGCTCAAATTTTCACAAAAAACTCAGTTTATATCAGAGAATAATATTGCATTGGTCTGAACCACTCAAGAGCCATATTAGGAATTTCAGTTCCGGGGTGTGGGGCTGGTCTGGCAACCCCCCTCAAAGGGGTTATGTCAAGTATATCATAATGTATCAAATCTGGAGCCAAAAATTAATTTCTTTCATGTTTTGACAATAAAAGAGGACATTTTGGGCTCATTTGGAGCATTACATCTCTGAACAGAAATTCTATAACCCAAATAGGGCTGTTAAAATGGTCGAAAAAAGATGTAAATCAGCCCAAATGAGTACCAAATGTTGGTCTATAATCCTGAAATTTGGCCAGAATATAGTCTGTAACTAGCTAAATCTGACTGCACAGGTTTTAGAATTACATCTGATATAGCAGTGACTCCTGGTGTGGTATTTGGACCCCAGCAGGCCTGTAATACGCCTGCTGGGGGGTGCATTAAGATATACTCATATCTTGCCCAGTAAGGCAGAAGTAAGGCTATAAACCATATTTTTTGTGAGTGTGGGAGCCACTAAGAGAGAATTAAGTAGTGTATTCCTTAAGAAATACACAACAAGCTCAAACTGCATGTCTTGGGAGTGCATGTAGCGAGGGTACCACTAAATGGCAAATCAGTCAAAAACACCCCTTAAAGTTGCTGTATCTGGCTCAAATTTTCACAAAAAACTCAGTTTATATCAGAGAATAATATTGCATTGGTCTGAACCACTCAAGAGCCATATTAGGAATTTCAGTTCCGGGGTGTGGGGCTGGTCTGGCAACCCCCCTCAAAGGGGTTATGTCAAGTATATCATAATGTATCAAATCTGGAGCCAAAAATTAATTTCTTTCATGTTTTGACAATAAAAGAGGACATTTTGGGCTCATTTGGAGCATTACATCTCTGAACAGAAATTCTATAACCCAAATAGGGCTGTTAAAATGGTCGAAAAAAGATGTAAATCAGCCCAAATGAGTACCAAATGTTGGTCTATAATCCTGAAATTTGGCCAGAATATAGTCTGTAACTAGCTAAATCTGACTGCACAGGTTTTAGAATTACATCTGATATAGCAGTGACTCCTGGTGTGGTATTTGGACCCCAGCAGGCCTGTAATACGCCTGCTGGGGGGTGCATTAAGATATACTCATATCTTGCCCAGTAAGGCAGAAGTAAGGCTATAAACCATATTTTTTGTGAGTGTGGGAGCCACTAAGAGAGAATTAAGTAGTGTATTCCTTAAGAAATACACAACAAGCTCAAACTGCATGTCTTGGGAGTGCATGTAGCGAGGGTACCACTAAATGGCAAATCAGTCAAAAACACCCCTTAAAGTTGCTGTATCTGGCTCAAATTTTCACAAAAAACTCAGTTTATATCAGAGAATAATATTGCATTGGTCTGAACCACTCAAGAGCCATATTAGGAATTTCAGTTCCGGGGTGTGGGGCTGGTCTGGCAACCCCCCTCAAAGGGGTTATGTCAAGTATATCATAATGTATCAAATCTGGAGCCAAAAATTAATTTCTTTCATGTTTTGACAATAAAAGAGGACATTTTGGGCTCATTTGGAGCATTACATCTCTGAACAGAAATTCTATAACCCAAATAGGGCTGTTAAAATGGTCGAAAAAAGATGTAAATCAGCCCAAATGAGTACCAAATGTTGGTCTATAATCCTGAAATTTGGCCAGAATATAGTCTGTAACTAGCTAAATCTGACTGCACAGGTTTTAGAATTACATCTGATATAGCAGTGACTCCTGGTGTGGTATTTGGACCCCAGCAGGCCTGTAATACGCCTGCTGGGGGGTGCATTAAGATATACTCATATCTTGCCCAGTAAGGCAGAAGTAAGGCTATAAACCATATTTTTTGTGAGTGTGGGAGCCACTAAGAGAGAATTAAGTAGTGTATTCCTTAAGAAATACACAACAAGCTCAAACTGCATGTCTTGGGAGTGCATGTAGCGAGGGTACCACTAAATGGCAAATCAGTCAAAAACACCCCTTAAAGTTGCTGTATCTGGCTCAAATTTTCACAAAAAACTCAGTTTATATCAGAGAATAATATTGCATTGGTCTGAACCACTCAAGAGCCATATTAGGAATTTCAGTTCCGGGGTGTGGGGCTGGTCTGGCAACCCCCCTCAAAGGGGTTATGTCAAGTATATCATAATGTATCAAATCTGGAGCCAAAAATTAATTTCTTTCATGTTTTGACAATAAAAGAGGACATTTTGGGCTCATTTGGAGCATTACATCTCTGAACAGAAATTCTATAACCCAAATAGGGCTGTTAAAATGGTCGAAAAAAGATGTAAATCAGCCCAAATGAGTACCAAATGTTGGTCTATAATCCTGAAATTTGGCCAGAATATAGTCTGTAACTAGCTAAATCTGACTGCACAGGTTTTAGAATTACATCTGATATAGCAGTGACTCCTGGTGTGGTATTTGGACCCCAGCAGGCCTGTAATACGCCTGCTGGGGGGTGCATTAAGATATACTCATATCTTGCCCAGTAAGGCAGAAGTAAGGCTATAAACCATATTTTTTGTGAGTGTGGGAGCCACTAAGAGAGAATTAAGTAGTGTATTCCTTAAGAAATACACAACAAGCTCAAACTGCATGTCTTGGGAGTGCATGTAGCGAGGGTACCACTAAATGGCAAATCAGTCAAAAACACCCCTTAAAGTTGCTGTATCTGGCTCAAATTTTCACAAAAAACTCAGTTTATATCAGAGAATAATATTGCATTGGTCTGAACCACTCAAGAGCCATATTAGGAATTTCAGTTCCGGGGTGTGGGGCTGGTCTGGCAACCCCCCTCAAAGGGGTTATGTCAAGTATATCATAATGTATCAAATCTGGAGCCAAAAATTAATTTCTTTCATGTTTTGACAATAAAAGAGGACATTTTGGGCTCATTTGGAGCATTACATCTCTGAACAGAAATTCTATAACCCAAATAGGGCTGTTAAAATGGTCGAAAAAAGATGTAAATCAGCCCAAATGAGTACCAAATGTTGGTCTATAATCCTGAAATTTGGCCAGAATATAGTCTGTAACTAGCTAAATCTGACTGCACAGGTTTTAGAATTACATCTGATATAGCAGTGACTCCTGGTGTGGTATTTGGACCCCAGCAGGCCTGTAATACGCCTGCTGGGGGGTGCATTAAGATATACTCATATCTTGCCCAGTAAGGCAGAAGTAAGGCTATAAACCATATTTTTTGTGAGTGTGGGAGCCACTAAGAGAGAATTAAGTAGTGTATTCCTTAAGAAATACACAACAAGCTCAAACTGCATGTCTTGGGAGTGCATGTAGCGAGGGTACCACTAAATGGCAAATCAGTCAAAAACACCCCTTAAAGTTGCTGTATCTGGCTCAAATTTTCACAAAAAACTCAGTTTATATCAGAGAATAATATTGCATTGGTCTGAACCACTCAAGAGCCATATTAGGAATTTCAGTTCCGGGGTGTGGGGCTGGTCTGGCAACCCCCCTCAAAGGGGTTATGTCAAGTATATCATAATGTATCAAATCTGGAGCCAAAAATTAATTTCTTTCATGTTTTGACAATAAAAGAGGACATTTTGGGCTCATTTGGAGCATTACATCTCTGAACAGAAATTCTATAACCCAAATAAGGCTGTTAAAATGGTCGAAAAAAGATGTAAATCAGCCCAAATGAGTACCAAATGTTGGTCTATAATCCTGAAATTTGGCCAGAATATAGTCTGTAACTAGCTAAATCTGACTGCACAGGTTTTAGAATTACATCTGATATAGCAGTGACTCCTGGTGTGGTATTTGGACCCCAGCAGGCCTGTAATACGCCTGCTGGGGGGTGCATTAAGATATACTCATATCTTGCCCAGTAAGGCAGAAGTAAGGCTATAAACCATATTTTTTGTGAGTGTGGGAGCCACTAAGAGAGAATTAAGTAGTGTATTCCTTAAGAAATACACAACAAGCTCAAACTGCATGTCTTGGGAGTGCATGTAGCGAGGGTAACACTAAATGGCAAATCAGTCAAAAACACCCCTTAAAGTTGCTGTATCTGGCTCAAATTTTCACAAAAAACTCAGTTTATATCAGAGAATAATATTGCATTGGTCTGAACCACTCAAGAGCCATATTAGGAATTTCAGTTCCGGGGTGTGGGGCTGGTCTGGCAACCACCCTCAAAGGGGTTATGTCAAGTATATCATAATGTATCAAATCTGGAGCCAAAAATTAATTTCTTTCATGTTTTGACAATAAAAGAGGACATTTTGGGCTCATTTGGAGCATTACATCTCTGAACAGAAATTCTATAACCCAAATAGGGCTGTTAAAATGGTCGAAAAAAGATGTAAATCAGCCCAAATGAGTACCAAATGTTGGTCTATAATCCTGAAATTTGGCCAGAATATAGTCTGTAACTAGCTAAATCTGACTGCACAGGTTTTAGAATTACATCTGATATAGCAGTGACTCCTGGTGTGGTATTTGGACCCCAGCAGGCCTGTAATACGCCTGCTGGGGGGTGCATTAAGATATACTCATATCTTGCCCAGTAAGGCAGAAGTAAGGCTATAAACCATATTTTTTGTGAGTGTGGGAGCCACTAAGAGAGAATTAAGTAGTGTATTCCTTAAGAAATACACAACAAGCTCAAACTGCATGTCTTGGGAGTGCATGTAGCGAGGGTACCACTAAATGGCAAATCAGTCAAAAACACCCCTTAAAGTTGCTGTATCTGGCTCAAATTTTCACAAAAAACTCAGTTTATATCAGAGAATAATATTGCATTGGTCTGAACCACTCAAGAGCCATATTAGGAATTTCAGTTCCGGGGTGTGGGGCTGGTCTGGCAACCCCCCTCAAAGGGGTTATGTCAAGTATATCATAATGTATCAAATCTGGAGCCAAAAATTAATTTCTTTCATGTTTTGACAATAAAAGAGGACATTTTGGGCTCATTTGGAGCATTACATCTCTGAACAGAAATTCTATAACCCAAATAGGGCTGTTAAAATGGTCGAAAAAAGATGTAAATCAGCCCAAATGAGTACCAAATGTTGGTCTATAATCCTGAAATTTGGCCAGAATATAGTCTGTAACTAGCTAAATCTGACTGCACAGGTTTTAGAATTACATCTGATATAGCAGTGACTCCTGGTGTGGTATTTGGACCCCAGCAGGCCTGTAATACGCCTGCTGGGGGGTGCATTAAGATATACTCATATCTTGCCCAGTAAGGCAGAAGTAAGGCTATAAACCATATTTTTTGTGAGTGTGGGAGCCACTAAGAGAGAATTAAGTAGTGTATTCCTTAAGAAATACACAACAAGCTCAAACTGCATGTCTTGGGAGTGCATGTAGCGAGGGTACCACTAAATGGCAAATCAGTCAAAAACACCCCTTAAAGTTGCTGTATCTGGCTCAAATTTTCACAAAAAACTCAGTTTATATCAGAGAATAATATTGCATTGGTCTGAACCACTCAAGAGCCATATTAGGAATTTCAGTTCCGGGGTGTGGGGCTGGTCTGGCAACCCCCCTCAAAGGGGTTATGTCAAGTATATCATAATGTATCAAATCTGGAGCCAAAAATTAATTTCTTTCATGTTTTGACAATAAAAGAGGACATTTTGGGCTCATTTGGAGCATTACATCTCTGAACAGAAATTCTATAACCCAAATAGGGCTGTTAAAATGGTCGAAAAAAGATGTAAATCAGCCCAAATGAGTACCAAATGTTGGTCTATAATCCTGAAATTTGGCCAGAATATAGTCTGTAACTAGCTAAATCTGACTGCACAGGTTTTAGAATTACATCTGATATAGCAGTGACTCCTGGTGTGGTATTTGGACCCCAGCAGGCCTGTAATACGCCTGCTGGGGGGTGCATTAAGATATACTCATATCTTGCCCAGTAAGGCAGAAGTAAGGCTATAAACCATATTTTTTGTGAGTGTGGGAGCCACTAAGAGAGAATTAAGTAGTGTATTCCTTAAGAAATACACAACAAGCTCAAACTGCATGTCTTGGGAGTGCATGTAGCGAGGGTACCACTAAATGGCAAATCAGTCAAAAACACCCCTTAAAGTTGCTGTATCTGGCTCAAATTTTCACAAAAAACTCAGTTTATATCAGAGAATAATATTGCATTGGTCTGAACCACTCAAGAGCCATATTAGGAATTTCAGTTCCGGGGTGTGGGGCTGGTCTGGCAACCCCCCTCAAAGGGGTTATGTCAAGTATATCATAATGTATCAAATCTGGAGCCAAAAATTAATTTCTTTCATGTTTTGACAATAAAAGAGGACATTTTGGGCTCATTTGGAGCATTACATCTCTGAACAGAAATTCTATAACCCAAATAGGGCTGTTAAAATGGTCGAAAAAAGATGTAAATCAGCCCAAATGAGTACCAAATGTTGGTCTATAATCCTGAAATTTGGCCAGAATATAGTCTGTAACTAGCTAAATCTGACTGCACAGGTTTTAGAATTACATCTGATATAGCAGTGACTCCTGGTGTGGTATTTGGACCCCAGCAGGCCTGTAATACGCCTGCTGGGGGGTGCATTAAGATATACTCATATCTTGCCCAGTAAGGCAGAAGTAAGGCTATAAACCATATTTTTTGTGAGTGTGGGAGCCACTAAGAGAGAATTAAGTAGTGTATTCCTTAAGAAATACACAACAAGCTCAAACTGCATGTCTTGGGAGTGCATGTAGCGAGGGTACCACTAAATGGCAAATCAGTCAAAAACACCCCTTAAAGTTGCTGTATCTGGCTCAAATTTTCACAAAAAACTCAGTTTATATCAGAGAATAATATTGCATTGGTCTGAACCACTCAAGAGCCATATTAGGAATTTCAGTTCCGGGGTGTGGGGCTGGTCTGGCAACCCCCCTCAAAGGGGTTATGTCAAGTATATCATAATGTATCAAATCTGGAGCCAAAAATTAATTTCTTTCATGTTTTGACAATAAAAGAGGACATTTTGGGCTCATTTGGAGCATTACATCTCTGAACAGAAATTCTATAACCCAAATAGGGCTGTTAAAATGGTCGAAAAAAGATGTAAATCAGCCCAAATGAGTACCAAATGTTGGTCTATAATCCTGAAATTTGGCCAGAATATAGTCTGTAACTAGCTAAATCTGACTGCACAGGTTTTAGAATTACATCTGATATAGCAGTGACTCCTGGTGTGGTATTTGGACCCCAGCAGGCCTGTAATACGCCTGCTGGGGGGTGCATTAAGATATACTCATATCTTGCCCAGTAAGGCAGAAGTAAGGCTATAAACCATATTTTTTGTGAGTGTGGGAGCCACTAAGAGAGAATTAAGTAGTGTATTCCTTAAGAAATACACAACAAGCTCAAACTGCATGTCTTGGGAGTGCATGTAGCGAGGGTACCACTAAATGGCAAATCAGTCAAAAACACCCCTTAAAGTTGCTGTATCTGGCTCAAATTTTCACAAAAAACTCAGTTTATATCAGAGAATAATATTGCATTGGTCTGAACCACTCAAGAGCCATATTAGGAATTTCAGTTCCGGGGTGTGGGGCTGGTCTGGCAACCCCCCTCAAAGGGGTTATGTCAAGTATATCATAATGTATCAAATCTGGAGCCAAAAATTAATTTCTTTCATGTTTTGACAATAAAAGAGGACATTTTGGGCTCATTTGGAGCATTACATCTCTGAACAGAAATTCTATAACCCAAATAGGGCTGTTAAAATGGTCGAAAAAAGATGTAAATCAGCCCAAATGAGTACCAAATGTTGGTCTATAATCCTGAAATTTGGCCAGAATATAGTCTGTAACTAGCTAAATCTGACTGCACAGGTTTTAGAATTACATCTGATATAGCAGTGACTCCTGGTGTGGTATTTGGACCCCAGCAGGCCTGTAATACGCCTGCTGGGGGGTGCATTAAGATATACTCATATCTTGCCCAGTAAGGCAGAAGTAAGGCTATAAACCATATTTTTTGTGAGTGTGGGAGCCACTAAGAGAGAATTAAGTAGTGTATTCCTTAAGAAATACACAACAAGCTCAAACTGCATGTCTTGGGAGTGCATGTAGCGAGGGTACCACTAAATGGCAAATCAGTCAAAAACACCCCTTAAAGTTGCTGTATCTGGCTCAAATTTTCACAAAAAACTCAGTTTATATCAGAGAATAATATTGCATTGGTCTGAACCACTCAAGAGCCATATTAGGAATTTCAGTTCCGGGGTGTGGGGCTGGTCTGGCAACCCCCCTCAAAGGGGTTATGTCAAGTATATCATAATGTATCAAATCTGGAGCCAAAAATTAATTTCTTTCATGTTTTGACAATAAAAGAGGACATTTTGGGCTCATTTGGAGCATTACATCTCTGAACAGAAATTCTATAACCCAAATAGGGCTGTTAAAATGGTCGAAAAAAGATGTAAATCAGCCCAAATGAGTACCAAATGTTGGTCTATAATCCTGAAATTTGGCCAGAATATAGTCTGTAACTAGCTAAATCTGACTGCACAGGTTTTAGAATTACATCTGATATAGCAGTGACTCCTGGTGTGGTATTTGGACCCCAGCAGGCCTGTAATACGCCTGCTGGGGGGTGCATTAAGATATACTCATATCTTGCCCAGTAAGGCAGAAGTAAGGCTATAAACCATATTTTTTGTGAGTGTGGGAGCCACTAAGAGAGAATTAAGTAGTGTATTCCTTAAGAAATACACAACAAGCTCAAACTGCATGTCTTGGGAGTGCATGTAGCGAGGGTACCACTAAATGGCAAATCAGTCAAAAACACCCCTTAAAGTTGCTGTATCTGGCTCAAATTTTCACAAAAAACTCAGTTTATATCAGAGAATAATATTGCATTGGTCTGAACCACTCAAGAGCCATATTAGGAATTTCAGTTCCGGGGTGTGGGGCCCTCAAAGGGGTTATGTCAAGTATATCATAATGTATCAAATCTGGAGCCAAAAATTAATTTCTTCATGTTTTGACAATAAAGAGACATTTTGGGCTCATTTGGAGCATTACATCTCTGAACAGAAATTCTATAACCCAAATAGGGCTGTTAAAATGGTCGAAAAAAGATGTAAATCAGCCCAAATGAGTAACCAAATGTTGGTCTATAATCCTGAAATTTGGCCAGAATATAGTCTGTAACTAGCTAAATCTGACTGCACAGGTTTTAGAATTACATCTGATATAGCAGTGACTCCTGGTGTGGTATTTGGACCCCAGCAGGCCTGTAATACGCCTGCTGGGGGGTGCATTAAGATATACTCATATCTTGCCCAGTAAGGCAGAAGTAAGGCTATAAACCATATTTTTGTGAGTGTGGGAGCCACTAAGAGAGAATTAAGTAGTGATTCCTTAAGAAATACACAACAAGCTCAAACTGCATGTCTTGGGAGTGCATGTAGCAGAGGGTACCACTAAATGGCAAATCAGTCAAAAACACCCCTTAAAGTTGCTGTATCTGGCTCAAATTTTCACAAAAAACTCAGTTTATATCAGAGAATAATATTGCATTGGTCTGAACCACTCAAGAGCCATATTAGGAAATTTCAGTTCCGGGGTGTGGGGCTGGTCTGGCAACCCCCCTCAAAGGGGTTATGTCAAGTATATCATAATGTATCAAATCTGGAGCCACAAATGAATTTCATTCATGTTTTGACAATAAAAGAGGACATTTTGGGCTCATTTGGAGCATTACATCTCTGAACAGAATTCTATAACCCAAATAGGCTGTTAAAATGGTCGAAAAAAGATGTAAATCAGCCCCAATGAGTACCAAATGTTGGTCTATAATCCTGAAATTTGGCCAGAATATAGTCTGTAACTAGCTAAATCTGACTGCACAGCTTTTAGAATTACATCTGATATAGCAGTGACTACTGGTGTGGTATTTGGACCCCAGCAGGCCTGTAATACGCCTGCTGGGGGGTGCATTAAGATATACTCATATCTTGCCCAGTAAGGCAGCAGTAAGGCTATAAACCATATTTTTTGCGAGTGTGGGAGCCACTAAGAGAGAATTAAGTAGTGTATTCCTTAAGAAATACACAACAAGCTCAAACTGCATGTCTTGGGAGTGCATGTAGCGAGGGTACCACTAAATGGCAAATCAGTCAAAAACACCCCTTAAAGTTGCTGTATCTGGCTCAAATTTTCACAAAAAACTCAGTTTATATCAGAGAATAAAATTGCATTGGTCTGAACCACTCAAGAGCCATATTAGGAATTTCAGTTCCGGGGTGTGGGGCTGGTCTGGCAACCCCCCTCAAAGGGGTTATGTCAAGTATATCATAATGTATCAAATCTGGAGCCACAAATGAATTTCATTCATGTTTTGACAATAAAAGAGGACATTTTGGGATCATTTGGAGCATTACATCTCTGAACAGAAATTCTATAACCCAAATAGGGCTGTTAAAATGGTCGAAAAAAGATGTAAATCAGCCCAAATGAGTACCAAATGTTGGTCTATAATCCTGAAATTTGGCCAGAATATAGTCTGTAACTAGCTAAATCTGACTGCACAGCTTTTAGAATTACATCTGATATAGCAGTGACTACTGGTGTGGTATTTGGACCCCAGCAGGCCTGTAATACGCCTGCTGGGGGGTGCATTAAGATATACTCATATCTTGCCCAGTAAGGCAGCAGTAAGGCTATAAACCATATTTTTTGCGAGTGTGGGAGCCACTAAGAGAGAATTAAGTAGTGTATTCCTTAAGAAATACACAACAAGCTCAAACTGCATGTCTTGGGAGTGCATGTAGCGAGGGTACCACTAAATGGCAAATCAGTCAAAAACACCCCTTAAAGTTGCTGTATCTGGCTCAAATTTTCACAAAAAACTCAGTTTATATCAGAGAATAAAATTGCATTGGTCTGAACCACTCAAGAGCCATATTAGGAATTTCAGTTCCGGGGTGTGGGGCTGGTCTGGCAACCCCCCTCAAAGGGGTTATGTCAAGTATATCATAATGTATCAAATCTGGAGCCACAAATGAATTTCATTCATGTTTTGACAATAAAAGAGGACATTTTGGGATCATTTGGAGCATTACATCTCTGAACAGAAATTCTATAACCCAAATAGGGCTGTTAAAATGGTCGAAAAAAGATGTAAATCAGCCCAAATGAGTACCAAATGTTGGTCTATAATCCTGAAATTTGGCCAGAATATAGTCTGTAACTAGCTAAATCTGACTGCACAGCTTTTAGAATTACATCTGATATAGCAGTGACTACTGGTGTGGTATTTGGACCCCAGCAGGCCTGTAATACGCCTGCTGGGGGGTGCATTAAGATATACTCATATCTTGCCCAGTAAGGCAGCAGTAAGGCTATAAACCATATTTTTTGCGAGTGTGGGAGCCACTAAGAGAGAATTAAGTAGTGTATTCCTTAAGAAATACACAACAAGCTCAAACTGCATGTCTTGGGAGTGCATGTAGCGAGGGTACCACTAAATGGCAAATCAGTCAAAAACACCCCTTAAAGTTGCTGTATCTGGCTCAAATTTTCACAAAAAACTCAGTTTATATCAGAGAATAAAATTGCATTGGTCTGAACCACTCAAGAGCCATATTAGGAATTTCAGTTCCGGGGTGTGGGGCTGGTCTGGCAACCCCCCTCAAAGGGGTTATGTCAAGTATATCATAATGTATCAAATCTGGAGCCACAAATGAATTTCATTCATGTTTTGACAATAAAAGAGGACATTTTGGGATCATTTGGAGCATTACATCTCTGAACAGAAATTCTATAACCCAAATAGGGCTGTTAAAATGGTCGAAAAAAGATGTAAATCAGCCCAAATGAGTACCAAATGTTGGTCTATAATCCTGAAATTTGGCCAGAATATAGTCTGTAACTAGCTAAATCTGACTGCACAGCTTTTAGAATTACATCTGATATAGCAGTGACTACTGGTGTGGTATTTGGACCCCAGCAGGCCTGTAATACGCCTGCTGGGGGGTGCATTAAGATATACTCATATCTTGCCCAGTAAGGCAGCAGTAAGGCTATAAACCATATTTTTTGCGAGTGTGGGAGCCACTAAGAGAGAATTAAGTAGTGTATTCCTTAAGAAATACACAACAAGCTCAAACTGCATGTCTTGGGAGTGCATGTAGCGAGGGTACCACTAAATGGCAAATCAGTCAAAAACACCCCTTAAAGTTGCTGTATCTGGCTCAAATTTTCACAAAAAACTCAGTTTATATCAGAGAATAAAATTGCATTGGTCTGAACCACTCAAGAGCCATATTAGGAATTTCAGTTCCGGGGTGTGGGGCTGGTCTGGCAACCCCCCTCAAAGGGGTTATGTCAAGTATATCATAATGTATCAAATCTGGAGCCACAAATGAATTTCATTCATGTTTTGACAATAAAAGAGGACATTTTGGGATCATTTGGAGCATTACATCTCTGAACAGAAATTCTATAACCCAAATAGGGCTGTTAAAATGGTCGAAAAAAGATGTAAATCAGCCCAAATGAGTACCAAATGTTGGTCTATAATCCTGAAATTTGGCCAGAATATAGTCTGTAACTAGCTAAATCTGACTGCACAGCTTTTAGAATTACATCTGATATAGCAGTGACTACTGGTGTGGTATTTGGACCCCAGCAGGCCTGTAATACGCCTGCTGGGGGGTGCATTAAGATATACTCATATCTTGCCCAGTAAGGCAGCAGTAAGGCTATAAACCATATTTTTTGCGAGTGTGGGAGCCACTAAGAGAGAATTAAGTAGTGTATTCCTTAAGAAATACACAACAAGCTCAAACTGCATGTCTTGGGAGTGCATGTAGCGAGGGTACCACTAAATGGCAAATCAGTCAAAAACACCCCTTAAAGTTGCTGTATCTGGCTCAAATTTTCACAAAAAACTCAGTTTATATCAGAGAATAAAATTGCATTGGTCTGAACCACTCAAGAGCCATATTAGGAATTTCAGTTCCGGGGTGTGGGGCTGGTCTGGCAACCCCCCTCAAAGGGGTTATGTCAAGTATATCATAATGTATCAAATCTGGAGCCACAAATGAATTTCATTCATGTTTTGACAATAAAAGAGGACATTTTGGGATCATTTGGAGCATTACATCTCTGAACAGAAATTCTACAACCCAAATAGGGCTGTTAAAATGGTCGAAAAAAGATGTAAATCAGCCCAAATGAGTACCAAATGTTGGTCTATAATCCTGAAATTTGGCCAGAATATAGTCTGTAACTAGCTAAATCTGACTGCACAGCTTTTAGAATTACATCTGATATAGCAGTGACTACTGGTGTGGTATTTGGACCCCAGCAGGCCTGTAATACGCCTGCTGGGGGGTGCATTAAGATATACTCATATCTTGCCCAGTAAGGCAGCAGTAAGGCTATAAACCATATTTTTTGCGAGTGTGGGAGCCACTAAGAGAGAATTAAGTAGTGTATTCCTTAAGAAATACACAACAAGCTCAAACTGCATGTCTTGGGAGTGCATGTAGCGAGGGTACCACTAAATGGCAAATCAGTCAAAAACACCCCTTAAAGTTGCTGTATCTGGCTCAAATTTTCACAAAAAACTCAGTTTATATCAGAGAATAAAATTGCATTGGTCTGAACCACTCAAGAGCCATATTAGGAATTTCAGTTCCGGGGTGTGGGGCTGGTCTGGCAACCCCCCTCAAAGGGGTTATGTCAAGTATATCATAATGTATCAAATCTGGAGCCACAAATGAATTTCATTCATGTTTTGACAATAAAAGAGGACATTTTGGGATCATTTGGAGCATTACATCTCTGAACAGAAATTCTACAACCCAAATAGGGCTGTTAAAATGGTCGAAAAAAGATGTAAATCAGCCCAAATGAGTACCAAATGTTGGTCTATAATCCTGAAATTTGGCCAGAATATAGTCTGTAACTAGCTAAATCTGACTGCACAGCTTTTAGAATTACATCTGATATAGCAGTGACTACTGGTGTGGTATTTGGACCCCAGCAGGCCTGTAATACGCCTGCTGGGGGGTGCATTAAGATATACTCATATCTTGCCCAGTAAGGCAGCAGTAAGGCTATAAACCATATTTTTTGCGAGTGTGGGAGCCACTAAGAGAGAATTAAGTAGTGTATTCCTTAAGAAATACACAACAAGCTCAAACTGCATGTCTTGGGAGTGCATGTAGCGAGGGTACCACTAAATGGCAAATCAGTCAAAAACACCCCTTAAAGTTGCTGTATCTGGCTCAAATTTTCACAAAAAACTCAGTTTATATCAGAGAATAAAATTGCATTGGTCTGAACCACTCAAGAGCCATATTAGGAATTTCAGTTCCGGGGTGTGGGGCTGGTCTGGCAACCCCCCTCAAAGGGGTTATGTCAAGTATATCATAATGTATCAAATCTGGAGCCACAAATGAATTTCATTCATGTTTTGACAATAAAAGAGGACATTTTGGGATCATTTGGAGCATTACATCTCTGAACAGAAATTCTATAACCCAAATAGGGCTGTTAAAATGGTCGAAAAAAGATGTAAATCAGCCCAAATGAGTACCAAATGTTGGTCTATAATCCTGAAATTTGGCCAGAATATAGTCTGTAACTAGCTAAATCTGACTGCACAGCTTTTAGAATTACATCTGATATAGCAGTGACTACTGGTGTGGTATTTGGACCCCAGCAGGCCTGTAATACGCCTGCTGGGGGGTGCATTAAGATATACTCCTATCTTGCCCAGTAAGGCAGCAGTAAGGCTATAAACCATATTTTTTGCGAGTGTGGGAGCCACTAAGAGAGAATTAAGTAGTGTATTCCTTAAGAAATACACAACAAGCTCAAACTGCATGTCTTGGGAGTGCATGTAGCGAGGGTACCACTAAATGGCAAATCAGTCAAAAACACCCCTTAAAGTTGCTGTATCTGGCTCAAATTTTCACAAAAAACTCAGTTTATATCAGAGAATAAAATTGCATTGGTCTGAACCACTCAAGAGCCATATTAGGAATTTCAGTTCCGGGGTGTGGGGGCTGGTCTGGCAACCCCCCTCAAAGGGGTTATGTCAAGTATATCATAATGTATCAAATCTGGAGCCACAAATGAATTTCATTCATGTTTTGACAATAAAAGAGGACATTTTGGGATCATTTGGAGCATTACATCTCTGAACAGAAATTCTATAACCCAAATAGGGCTGTTAAAATGGTCGAAAAAAGATGTAAATCAGCCCAAATGAGTACCAAATGTTGGTCTATAATCCTGAAATTTGGCCAGAATATAGTCTGTAACTAGCTAAATCTGACTGCACAGCTTTTAGAATTACATCTGATATAGCAGTGACTACTGGTGTGGTATTTGGACCCCAGCAGGCCTGTAATACGCCTGCTGGGGGGTGCATTAAGATATACTCCTATCTTGCCCAGTAAGGCAGCAGTAAGGCTATAAACCATATTTTTTGCGAGTGTGGGAGCCACTAAGAGAGAATTAAGTAGTGTATTCCTTAAGAAATACACAACAAGCTCAAACTGCATGTCTTGGGAGTGCATGTAGCGAGGGTACCACTAAATGGCAAATCAGTCAAAAACACCCCTTAAAGTTGCTGTATCTGGCTCAAATTTTCACAAAAAACTCAGTTTATATCAGAGAATAAAATTGCATTGGTCTGAACCACTCAAGAGCCATATTAGGAATTTCAGTTCCGGGGTGTGGGGCTGGTCTGGCAACCCCCCTCAAAGGGGTTATGTCAAGTATATCATAATGTATCAAATCTGGAGCCACAAATGAATTTCATTCATGTTTTGACAATAAAAGAGGACATTTTGGGATCATTTGGAGCATTACATCTCTGAACAGAAATTCTATAACCCAAATAGGGCTGTTAAAATGGTCGAAAAAAGATGTAAATCAGCCCAAATGAGTACCAAATGTTGGTCTATAATCCTGAAATTTGGCCAGAATATAGTCTGTAACTAGCTAAATCTGACTGCACAGCTTTTAGAATTACATCTGATATAGCAGTGACTACTGGTGTGGTATTTGGACCCCAGCAGGCCTGTAATACGCCTGCTGGGGGGTGCATTAAGATATACTCCTATCTTGCCCAGTAAGGCAGCAGTAAGGCTATAAACCATATTTTTTGCGAGTGTGGGAGCCACTAAGAGAGAATTAAGTAGTGTATTCCTTAAGAAATACACAACAAGCTCAAACTGCATGTCTTGGGAGTGCATGTAGCGAGGGTACCACTAAATGGCAAATCAGTCAAAAACACCCCTTAAAGTTGCTGTATCTGGCTCAAATTTTCACAAAAAACTCAGTTTATATCAGAGAATAAAATTGCATTGGTCTGAACCACTCAAGAGCCATATTAGGAATTTCAGTTCCGGGGTGTGGGGCTGGTCTGGCAACCCCCCTCAAAGGGGTTATGTCAAGTATATCATAATGTATCAAATCTGGAGCCACAAATGAATTTCATTCATGTTTTGACAATAAAAGAGGACATTTTGGGATCATTTGGAGCATTACATCTCTGAACAGAAATTCTATAACCCAAATAGGGCTGTTAAAATGGTCGAAAAAAGATGTAAATCAGCCCAAATGAGTACCAAATGTTGGTCTATAATCCTGAAATTTGGCCAGAATATAGTCTGTAACTAGCTAAATCTGACTGCACAGCTTTTAGAATTACATCTGATATAGCAGTGACTACTGGTGTGGTATTTGGACCCAGCAGGCCTGTAATACGCCTGCTGGGGGGTGCATTAAGATATACTCCTATCTTGCCCAGTAAGGCAGCAGTAAGGCTATAAACCATATTTTTTGCGAGTGTGGGAGCCACTAAGAGAGAATTAAGTAGTGTATTCCTTAAGAAATACACAACAAGCTCAAACTGCATGTCTTGGGAGTGCATGTAGCGAGGGTACCACTAAATGGCAAATCAGTCAAAAACACCCCTTAAAGTTGCTGTATCTGGCTCAAATTTTCACAAAAAACTCAGTTTATATCAGAGAATAAAATTGCATTGGTCTGAACCACTCAAGAGCCATATTAGGAATTTCAGTTCCGGGGTGTGGGGCTGGTCTGGCAACCCCCCTCAAAGGGGTTATGTCAAGTATATCATAATGTATCAAATCTGGAGCCACAAATGAATTTCATTCATGTTTTGACAATAAAAGAGGACATTTTGGGATCATTTGGAGCATTACATCTCTGAACAGAAATTCTATAACCCAAATAGGGCTGTTAAAATGGTCGAAAAAAGATGTAAATCAGCCCAAATGAGTACCAAATGTTGGTCTATAATCCTGAAATTTGGCCAGAATATAGTCTGTAACTAGCTAAATCTGACTGCACAGCTTTTAGAATTACATCTGATATAGCAGTGACTACTGGTGTGGTATTTGGACCCCAGCAGGCCTGTAATACGCCTGCTGGGGGGTGCATTAAGATATACTCCTATCTTGCCCAGTAAGGCAGCAGTAAGGCTATAAACCATATTTTTTGCGAGTGTGGGAGCCACTAAGAGAGAATTAAGTAGTGTATTCCTTAAGAAATACACAACAAGCTCAAACTGCATGTCTTGGGAGTGCATGTAGCGAGGGTACCACTAAATGGCAAATCAGTCAAAAACACCCCTTAAAGTTGCTGTATCTGGCTCAAATTTTCACAAAAAACTCAGTTTATATCAGAGAATAAAATTGCATTGGTCTGAACCACTCAAGAGCCATATTAGGAATTTCAGTTCCGGGGTGTGGGGCTGGTCTGGCAACCCCCCTCAAAGGGGTTATGTCAAGTATATCATAATGTATCAAATCTGGAGCCACAAATGAATTTCATTCATGTTTTGACAATAAAAGAGGACATTTTGGGATCATTTGGAGCATTACATCTCTGAACAGAAATTCTATAACCCAAATAGGGCTGTTAAAATGGTCGAAAAAAGATGTAAATCAGCCCAAATGAGTACCAAATGTTGGTCTATAATCCTGAAATTTGGCCAGAATATAGTCTGTAACTAGCTAAATCTGACTGCACAGCTTTTAGAATTACATCTGATATAGCAGTGACTACTGGTGTGGTATTTGGACCCCAGCAGGCCTGTAATACGCCTGCTGGGGGGTGCATTAAGATATACTCCTATCTTGCCCAGTAAGGCAGCAGTAAGGCTATAAACCATATTTTTTGCGAGTGTGGGAGCCACTAAGAGAGAATTAAGTAGTGTATTCCTTAAGAAATACACAACAAGCTCAAACTGCATGTCTTGGGAGTGCATGTAGCGAGGGTACCACTAAATGGCAAATCAGTCAAAAACACCCCTTAAAGTTGCTGTATCTGGCTCAAATTTTCACAAAAAACTCAGTTTATATCAGAGAATAAAATTGCATTGGTCTGAACCACTCAAGAGCCATATTAGGAATTTCAGTTCCGGGGTGTGGGGCTGGTCTGGCAACCCCCCTCAAAGGGGTTATGTCAAGTATATCATAATGTATCAAATCTGGAGCCACAAATGAATTTCATTCATGTTTTGACAATAAAAGAGGACATTTTGGGATCATTTGGAGCATTACATCTCTGAACAGAAATTCTATAACCCAAATAGGGCTGTTAAAATGGTCGAAAAAAGATGTAAATCAGCCCAAATGAGTACCAAATGTTGGTCTATAATCCTGAAATTTGGCCAGAATATAGTCTGTAACTAGCTAAATCTGACTGCACAGCTTTTAGAATTACATCTGATATAGCAGTGACTACTGGTGTGGTATTTGGACCCCAGCAGGCCTGTAATACGCCTGCTGGGGGGTGCATTAAGATATACTCCTATCTTGCCCAGTAAGGCAGCAGTAAGGCTATAAACCATATTTTTTGCGAGTGTGGGAGCCACTAAGAGAGAATTAAGTAGTGTATTCCTTAAGAAATACACAACAAGCTCAAACTGCATGTCTTGGGAGTGCATGTAGCGAGGGTACCACTAAATGGCAAATCAGTCAAAAACACCCCTTAAAGTTGCTGTATCTGGCTCAAATTTTCACAAAAAACTCAGTTTATATCAGAGAATAAAATTGCATTGGTCTGAACCACTCAAGAGCCATATTAGGAATTTCAGTTCCGGGGTGTGGGGCTGGTCTGGCAACCCCCCTCAAAGGGGTTATGTCAAGTATATCATAATGTATCAAATCTGGAGCCACAAATGAATTTCATTCATGTTTTGACAATAAAAGAGGACATTTTGGGATCATTTGGAGCATTACATCTCTGAACAGAAATTCTATAACCCAAATAGGGCTGTTAAAATGGTCGAAAAAAGATGTAAATCAGCCCAAATGAGTACCAAATGTTGGTCTATAATCCTGAAATTTGGCCAGAATATAGTCTGTAACTAGCTAAATCTGACTGCACAGCTTTTAGAATTACATCTGATATAGCAGTGACTACTGGTGTGGTATTTGGACCCCAGCAGGCCTGTAATACGCCTGCTGGGGGGTGCATTAAGATATACTCCTATCTTGCCCAGTAAGGCAGCAGTAAGGCTATAAACCATATTTTTTGCGAGTGTGGGAGCCACTAAGAGAGAATTAAGTAGTGTATTCCTTAAGAAATACACAACAAGCTCAAACTGCATGTCTTGGGAGTGCATGTAGCGAGGGTACCACTAAATGGCAAATCAGTCAAAAACACCCCTTAAAGTTGCTGTATCTGGCTCAAATTTTCACAAAAAACTCAGTTTATATCAGAGAATAAAATTGCATTGGTCTGAACCACTCAAGAGCCATATTAGGAATTTCAGTTCCGGGGTGTGGGGCTGGTCTGGCAACCCCCCTCAAAGGGGTTATGTCAAGTATATCATAATGTATCAAATCTGGAGCCACAAATGAATTTCATTCATGTTTTGACAATAAAAGAGGACATTTTGGGATCATTTGGAGCATTACATCTCTGAACAGAAATTCTATAACCCAAATAGGGCTGTTAAAATGGTCGAAAAAAGATGTAAATCAGCCCAAATGAGTACCAAATGTTGGTCTATAATCCTGAAATTTGGCCAGAATATAGTCTGTAACTAGCTAAATCTGACTGCACAGCTTTTAGAATTACATCTGATATAGCAGTGACTACTGGTGTGGTATTTGGACCCCAGCAGGCCTGTAATACGCCTGCTGGGGGGTGCATTAAGATATACTCCTATCTTGCCCAGTAAGGCAGCAGTAAGGCTATAAACCATATTTTTTGCGAGTGTGGGAGCCACTAAGAGAGAATTAAGTAGTGTATTC
>CAXHLB010000071.1:0-47392 GCA_964017235.1 Sabellastarte sp. h YS-2021 | reverse complement strand
CGCACTGCCTACATGGGTTTATTTGCAGCCAGACCCCTCCATTGCAGGTTACAGAGCAAATGTGGACATGGGTTTAACTTCCTCTGTAACGTCTCAAAGCTGTTCCACCTTTATTGGTGTAATTCACTCAGTGTTTGGTCCAAATTGCAGCATAATATTTTAATATTTGGCCTAGTTATGGTGGAAACATGACCCGCTGTATGTACTAGTTTACTGCACCCAGTTACCCCACTACCAGTCGTAAAAGCCTGCGACAAGAGTTTCCTTCACAGATGTAAGTCTCAAAGCTGTTCTATATTTATTAGTGCCACTCCCCCAATAATTTGCCCAAGTTGCAGCATTATAGCCCAATATTTGGCTTGGTTAGGCCGCCAAAATGGCGCACTGCCTACATGGGTTTATTGCAGCCAGACCCCTCCATTGCAGGTTACAGAGCAATGTGACATGGTTAACTCCTCTGTACGTCTCAAAGCTGTTCACCTTTATTGGTGTAATTCACTCAGTGTTTGGTCCAAATTGCAGCATAATATTTTAATATTTGGCTTAGTTATGGTGGAAACATGACCACTGTATATACTAGTTTACTGCAAACCAGTGTACCCCACTACCAGTCGTAAAAGCCTGCGACAATAGTTTCCTTCACAGATGTAAGTCTCAAAGCTGTTCTATATTTATTAGTGCCACTCCCCCAATAATTTGCCCAAGTTGCAGCATTATAGCCCAATATTCGGCTTGGTTAGGCCGCCAAAATGGCGCACTGCCTACATGGGTTTATTGCAGCCAGACCCCTCCATTGCAGGTTACAGAGCAATGTGACATGGTTTAACTCCTCTGTACGTCTCAAAGCTGTTCCACCTTTATTGGTGTAATTCACTCAGTGTTTGGTCCAAATTGCAGCATAAATATTTTAATATTTGGCTTAGTTATGGTGGAAACATGACCCGCTGTATGTACTAGTTTACTGCAACCAGTGTACCCCACTACCAGTCGTAAAAGCCTGCGACAAGAGTTTCCTTCACAGATGTAAGTCTCAAAGCTGTTCTATATTTATTAGTGCCACTCCCCCAATAATTTGCCCAAGTTGCAGCATTATAGCCCAATATTCGGCTTGGTTAGGCCGCCAAAATGGCGCACTGCCTACATGGGTTTATTGCAGCCAGACCCCTCCATTGCAGGTTACAGAGCAATGTGACATGGGTTTAACTCCTCTGTACGTCTCAAAGCTGTTCCACCTTTATTGGTGTAATTCACTCAGTGTTTGGTCCAAATTGCAGCATAATATTTTAATATTTGGCTTAGTTATGGTGGAAACATGACCCGCTGTATGTACTAGTTTACTGCAACCAGTGTACCCCACTACCAGTCGTAAAAGCCTGCGACAAGAGTTTCCTTCACAGATGTAAGTCTCAAAGCTGTTCTATATTTATTAGTGCCACTCCCCCAATAATTTGCCCAAGTTGCAGCATTATAGCCCAATATTCGGCTTGGTTAGGCCGCCAAAATGGCGCACTGCCTACATGGGTTTATTGCAGCCAGACCCCTCCATTGCAGGTTACAGAGCAATGTGACATGGGTTTAACTCCTCTGTACGTCTCAAAGCTGTTCCACCTTTATTGGTGTAATTCACTCAGTGTTTGGTCCAAATTGCAGCATAATATTTTAATATTTGGCTTAGTTATGGTGGAAACATGACCCACTGTATATACTAGTTTACTGCAACCAGTGTACCCCACTACCAGTCGTAAAAGCCTGCGACAATAGTTTCCTTCACAGATGTAAGTCTCAAAGCTGTTCTATATTTATTAGTGCCACTCCCCCAATAATTTGCCCAAGTTGCAGCATTATAGCCCAATATTCGGCTTGGTTAGGCCGCCAAAATGGCGCACTGCCTACATGGGTTTATTGCAGCCAGACCCCTCCATTGCAGGTTACAGAGCAATGTGACATGGGTTTAACTCCTCTGTACGTCTCAAAGCTGTTCCACCTTTATTGGTGTAATTCACTCAGTGTTTGGTCCAAATTGCAGCATAATATTTTAATATTTGGCTTAGTTATGGTGGAAACATGACCCGCTGTATGTACTAGTTTACTGCAACCAGTGTACCCCACTACCAGTCGTAAAAGCCTGCGACAAGAGTTTCCTTCACAGATGTAAGTCTCAAAGCTGTTCTATATTTATTAGTGCCACTCCCCCAATAATTTGCCCAAGTTGCAGCATTATAGCCCAATATTCGGCTTGGTTAGGCCGCCAAAATGGCGCACTGCCTACATGGGTTTATTGCAGCCAGACCCCTCCATTGCAGGTTACAGAGCAATGTGACATGGGTTTAACTCCTCTGTACGTCTCAAAGCTGTTCCACCTTTATTGGTGTAATTCACTCAGTGTTTGGTCCAAATTGCAGCATAATATTTTAATATTTGGCTTAGTTATGGTGGAAACATGACCCGCTGTATGTACTAGTTTACTGCAACCAGTGTACCCCACTACCAGTCGTAAAAGCCTGCGACAAGAGTTTCCTTCACAGATGTAAGTCTCAAAGCTGTTCTATATTTATTAGTGCCACTCCCCCAATAATTTGCCCAAGTTGCAGCATTATAGCCCAATATTCGGCTTGGTTAGGCCGCCAAAATGGCGCACTGCCTACATGGGTTTATTGCAGCCAGACCCCTCCATTGCAGGTTACAGAGCAATGTGACATGGGTTTAACTCCTCTGTACGTCTCAAAGCTGTTCCACCTTTATTGGTGTAATTCACTCAGTGTTTGGTCCAAATTGCAGCATAATATTTTAATATTTGGCTTAGTTATGGTGGAAACATGACCCACTGTATATACTAGTTTACTGCAACCAGTGTACCCCACTACCAGTCGTAAAAGCCTGCGACAATAGTTTCCTTCACAGATGTAAGTCTCAAAGCTGTTCTATATTTATTAGTGCCACTCCCCCAATAATTTGCCCAAGTTGCAGCATTATAGCCCAATATTCGGCTTGGTTAGGCCGCCAAAATGGCGCACTGCCTACATGGGTTTATTGCAGCCAGACCCCTCCATTGCAGGTTACAGAGCAATGTGACATGGGTTTAACTCCTCTGTACGTCTCAAAGCTGTTCCACCTTTATTGGTGTAATTCACTCAGTGTTTGGTCCAAATTGCAGCATAATATTTTAATATTTGGCTTAGTTATGGTGGAAACATGACCCGCTGTATGTACTAGTTTACTGCAACCAGTGTACCCCACTACCAGTCGTAAAAGCCTGCGACAAGAGTTTCCTTCACAGATGTAAGTCTCAAAGCTGTTCTATATTTATTAGTGCCACTCCCCCAATAATTTGCCCAAGTTGCAGCATTATAGCCCAATATTCGGCTTGGTTAGGCCGCCAAAATGGCGCACTGCCTACATGGGTTTATTGCAGCCAGACCCCTCCATTGCAGGTTACAGAGCAATGTGACATGGGTTTAACTCCTCTGTACGTCTCAAAGCTGTTCCACCTTTATTGGTGTAATTCACTCAGTGTTTGGTCCAAATTGCAGCATAATATTTTAATATTTGGCTTAGTTATGGTGGAAACATGACCCGCTGTATGTACTAGTTTACTGCAACCAGTGTACCCCACTACCAGTCGTAAAAGCCTGCGACAAGAGTTTCCTTCACAGATGTAAGTCTCAAAGCTGTTCTATATTTATTAGTGCCACTCCCCCAATAATTTGCCCAAGTTGCAGCATTATAGCCCAATATTCGGCTTGGTTAGGCCGCCAAAATGGCGCACTGCCTACATGGGTTTATTGCAGCCAGACCCCTCCATTGCAGGTTACAGAGCAATGTGACATGGGTTTAACTCCTCTGTACGTCTCAAAGCTGTTCCACCTTTATTGGTGTAATTCACTCAGTGTTTGGTCCAAATTGCAGCATAATATTTTAATATTTGGCTTAGTTATGGTGGAAACATGACCCGCTGTATGTACTAGTTTACTGCAACCAGTGTACCCCACTACCAGTCGTAAAAGCCTGCGACAAGAGTTTCCTTCACAGATGTAAGTCTCAAAGCTGTTCTATATTTATTAGTGCCACTCCCCCAATAATTTGCCCAAGTTGCAGCATTATAGCCCAATATTCGGCTTGGTTAGGCCGCCAAAATGGCGCACTGCCTACATGGGTTTATTGCAGCCAGACCCCTCCATTGCAGGTTACAGAGCAATGTGACATGGGTTTAACTCCTCTGTACGTCTCAAAGCTGTTCCACCTTTATTGGTGTAATTCACTCAGTGTTTGGTCCAAATTGCAGCATAATATTTTAATATTTGGCTTAGTTATGGTGGAAACATGACCCACTGTATATACTAGTTTACTGCAACCAGTGTACCCCACTACCAGTCGTAAAAGCCTGCGACAATAGTTTCCTTCACAGATGTAAGTCTCAAAGCTGTTCTATATTTATTAGTGCCACTCCCCCAATAATTTGCCCAAGTTGCAGCATTATAGCCCAATATTCGGCTTGGTTAGGCCGCCAAAATGGCGCACTGCCTACATGGGTTTATTGCAGCCAGACCCCTCCATTGCAGGTTACAGAGCAATGTGACATGGGTTTAACTCCTCTGTACGTCTCAAAGCTGTTCCACCTTTATTGGTGTAATTCACTCAGTGTTTGGTCCAAATTGCAGCATAATATTTTAATATTTGGCTTAGTTATGGTGGAAACATGACCCGCTGTATGTACTAGTTTACTGCAACCAGTGTACCCCACTACCAGTCGTAAAAGCCTGCGACAAGAGTTTCCTTCACAGATGTAAGTCTCAAAGCTGTTCTATATTTATTAGTGCCACTCCCCCAATAATTTGCCCAAGTTGCAGCATTATAGCCCAATATTCGGCTTGGTTAGGCCGCCAAAATGGCGCACTGCCTACATGGGTTTATTGCAGCCAGACCCCTCCATTGCAGGTTACAGAGCAATGTGACATGGGTTTAACTCCTCTGTACGTCTCAAAGCTGTTCCACCTTTATTGGTGTAATTCACTCAGTGTTTGGTCCAAATTGCAGCATAATATTTTAATATTTGGCTTAGTTATGGTGGAAACATGACCCGCTGTATGTACTAGTTTACTGCAACCAGTGTACCCCACTACCAGTCGTAAAAGCCTGCGACAAGAGTTTCCTTCACAGATGTAAGTCTCAAAGCTGTTCTATATTTATTAGTGCCACTCCCCCAATAATTTGCCCAAGTTGCAGCATTATAGCCCAATATTCGGCTTGGTTAGGCCGCCAAAATGGCGCACTGCCTACATGGGTTTATTGCAGCCAGACCCCTCCATTGCAGGTTACAGAGCAATGTGACATGGGTTTAACTCCTCTGTACGTCTCAAAGCTGTTCCACCTTTATTGGTGTAATTCACTCAGTGTTTGGTCCAAATTGCAGCATAATATTTTAATATTTGGCTTAGTTATGGTGGAAACATGACCCACTGTATATACTAGTTTACTGCAACCAGTGTACCCCACTACCAGTCGTAAAAGCCTGCGACAATAGTTTCCTTCACAGATGTAAGTCTCAAAGCTGTTCTATATTTATTAGTGCCACTCCCCCAATAATTTGCCCAAGTTGCAGCATTATAGCCCAATATTCGGCTTGGTTAGGCCGCCAAAATGGCGCACTGCCTACATGGGTTTATTGCAGCCAGACCCCTCCATTGCAGGTTACAGAGCAATGTGACATGGGTTTAACTCCTCTGTACGTCTCAAAGCTGTTCCACCTTTATTGGTGTAATTCACTCAGTGTTTGGTCCAAATTGCAGCATAATATTTTAATATTTGGCTTAGTTATGGTGGAAACATGACCCGCTGTATGTACTAGTTTACTGCAACCAGTGTACCCCACTACCAGTCGTAAAAGCCTGCGACAAGAGTTTCCTTCACAGATGTAAGTCTCAAAGCTGTTCTATATTTATTAGTGCCACTCCCCCAATAATTTGCCCAAGTTGCAGCATTATAGCCCAATATTCGGCTTGGTTAGGCCGCCAAAATGGCGCACTGCCTACATGGGTTTATTGCAGCCAGACCCCTCCATTGCAGGTTACAGAGCAATGTGACATGGGTTTAACTCCTCTGTACGTCTCAAAGCTGTTCCACCTTTATTGGTGTAATTCACTCAGTGTTTGGTCCAAATTGCAGCATAATATTTTAATATTTGGCTTAGTTATGGTGGAAACATGACCCGCTGTATGTACTAGTTTACTGCAACCAGTGTACCCCACTACCAGTCGTAAAAGCCTGCGACAAGAGTTTCCTTCACAGATGTAAGTCTCAAAGCTGTTCTATATTTATTAGTGCCACTCCCCCAATAATTTGCCCAAGTTGCAGCATTATAGCCCAATATTCGGCTTGGTTAGGCCGCCAAAATGGCGCACTGCCTACATGGGTTTATTGCAGCCAGACCCCTCCATTGCAGGTTACAGAGCAATGTGACATGGGTTTAACTCCTCTGTACGTCTCAAAGCTGTTCCACCTTTATTGGTGTAATTCACTCAGTGTTTGGTCCAAATTGCAGCATAATATTTTAATATTTGGCTTAGTTATGGTGGAAACATGACCCGCTGTATATACTAGTTTACTGCAACCAGTGTACCCCACTACCAGTCGTAAAAGCCTGCGACAATAGTTTCCTTCACAGATGTAAGTCTCAAAGCTGTTCTATATTTATTAGTGCCACTCCCCCAATAATTTGCCCAAGTTGCAGCATTATAGCCCAATATTCGGCTTGGTTAGGCCGCCAAAATGGCGCACTGCCTACATGGGTTTATTGCAGCCAGACCCCTCCATTGCAGGTTACAGAGCAATGTGACATGGGTTTAACTCCTCTGTACGTCTCAAAGCTGTTCCACCTTTATTGGTGTAATTCACTCAGTGTTTGGTCCAAATTGCAGCATAATATTTTAATATTTGGCTTAGTTATGGTGGAAACATGACCCGCTGTATGTACTAGTTTACTGCAACCAGTGTACCCCACTACCAGTCGTAAAAGCCTGCGACAATAGTTTCCTTCACAGATGTAAGTCTCAAAGCTGTTCTATATTTATTAGTGCCACTCCCCCAATAATTTGCCCAAGTTGCAGCATTATAGCCCAATATTCGGCTTGGTTAGGCCGCCAAAATGGCGCACTGCCTACATGGGTTTATTGCAGCCAGACCCCTCCATTGCAGGTTACAGAGCAATGTGACATGGGTTTAACTCCTCTGTACGTCTCAAAGCTGTTCCACCTTTATTGGTGTAATTCACTCAGTGTTTGGTCCAAATTGCAGCATAATATTTTAATATTTGGCTTAGTTATGGTGGAAACATGACCCGCTGTATATACTAGTTTACTGCAACCAGTGTACCCCACTACCAGTCGTAAAAGCCTGCGACAATAGTTTCCTTCACAGATGTAAGTCTCAAAGCTGTTCTATATTTATTAGTGCCACTCCCCCAATAATTTGCCCAAGTTGCAGCATTATAGCCCAATATTTGGCTTGGTTAGGCCGCCAAAATGGCGCACTGCCTACATGGGTTTATTGCAGCCAGACCCCTCCATTGCAGGTTACAGAGCAATGTGACATGGGTTTAACTCCTCTGTACGTCTCAAAGCTGTTCCACCTTTATTGGTGTAATTCACTCAGTGTTTGGTCCAAATTGCAGCATAATATTTTAATATTTGGCTTAGTTATGGTGGAAACATGACCCACTGTATTTACTAGTTTACTGCAACCAGTGTACCCCACTACCAGTCGTAAAAGCCTGCGACAATAGTTTCCTTCACAGATGTAAGTCTCAAAGCTGTTCTATATTTATTAGTGCCACTCCCCCAATAATTTGCCCAAGTTGCAGCATTATAGCCCAATATTCGGCTTGGTTAGGCCGCCAAAATGGCGCACTGCCTACATGGGTTTATTGCAGCCAGACCCCTCCATTGCAGGTTACAGAGCAATGTGACATGGGTTTAACTCCTCTGTACGTCTCAAAGCTGTTCCACCTTTATTGGTGTAATTCACTCAGTGTTTGGTCCAAATTGCAGCATAATATTTTAATATTTGGCTTAGTTATGGTGGAAACATGACCCACTGTATTTACTAGTTTACTGCAACCAGTGTACCCCACTACCAGTCGTAAAAGCCTGCGACAATAGTTTCCTTCACAGATGTAAGTCTCAAAGCTGTTCTATATTTATTAGTGCCACTCCCCCAATAATTTGCCCAAGTTGCAGCATTATAGCCCAATATTCGGCTTGGTTAGGCCGCCAAAATGGTGCACTGCCTACATGGGTTTATTGCAGCCAGACCCCTCCATTGCAGGTTACAGAGCAATGTGACATGGGTTTAACTCCTCTGTACGTCTCAAAGCTGTTCCACCTTTATTGGTGTAATTCACTCAGTGTTTGGTCCAAATTGCAGCATAATATTTTAATATTTGGCTTAGTTATGGTGGAAACATGACCCGCTGTATGTACTAGTTTACTGCAACCAGTGTACCCCACTACCAGTCGTAAAAGCCTGCGACAAGAGTTTCCTTCACAGATGTAAGTCTCAAAGCTGTTCTATATTTATTAGTGCCACTCCCCCAATAATTTGCCCAAGTTGCAGCATTATAGCCCAATATTCGGCTTGGTTAGGCCGCCAAAATGGCGCACTGCCTACATGGGTTTATTGCAGCCAGACCCCTCCATTGCAGGTTACAGAGCAATGTGACATGGGTTTAACTCCTCTGTACGTCTCAAAGCTGTTCCACCTTTATTGGTGTAATTCACTCAGTGTTTGGTCCAAATTGCAGCATAATATTTTAATATTTGGCTTAGTTATGGTGGAAACATGACCCGCTGTATGTACTAGTTTACTGCAACCAGTGTACCCCACTACCAGTCGTAAAAGCCTGCGACAATAGTTTCCTTCACAGATGTAAGTCTCAAAGCTGTTCTATATTTATTAGTGCCACTCCCCCAATAATTTGCCCAAGTTGCAGCATTATAGCCCAATATTCGGCTTGGTTAGGCCGCCAAAATGGCGCACTGCCTACATGGGTTTATTGCAGCCAGACCCCTCCATTGCAGGTTACAGAGCAATGTGACATGGGTTTAACTCCTCTGTACGTCTCAAAGCTGTTCCACCTTTATTGGTGTAATTCACTCAGTGTTTGGTCCAAATTGCAGCATAATATTTTAATATTTGGCTTAGTTATGGTGGAAACATGACCCGCTGTATATACTAGTTTACTGCAACCAGTGTACCCCACTACCAGTCGTAAAAGCCTGCGACAATAGTTTCCTTCACAGATGTAAGTCTCAAAGCTGTTCTATATTTATTAGTGCCACTCCCCCAATAATTTGCCCAAGTTGCAGCATTATAGCCCAATATTTGGCTTGGTTAGGCCGCCAAAATGGCGCACTGCCTACATGGGTTTATTGCAGCCAGACCCCTCCATTGCAGGTTACAGAGCAATGTGACATGGGTTTAACTCCTCTGTACGTCTCAAAGCTGTTCCACCTTTATTGGTGTAATTCACTCAGTGTTTGGTCCAAATTGCAGCATAATATTTTAATATTTGGCTTAGTTATGGTGGAAACATGACCCACTGTATTTACTAGTTTACTGCAACCAGTGTACCCCACTACCAGTCGTAAAAGCCTGCGACAATAGTTTCCTTCACAGATGTAAGTCTCAAAGCTGTTCTATATTTATTAGTGCCACTCCCCCAATAATTTGCCCAAGTTGCAGCATTATAGCCCAATATTCGGCTTGGTTAGGCCGCCAAAATGGCGCACTGCCTACATGGGTTTATTGCAGCCAGACCCCTCCATTGCAGGTTACAGAGCAATGTGACATGGGTTTAACTCCTCTGTACGTCTCAAAGCTGTTCCACCTTTATTGGTGTAATTCACTCAGTGTTTGGTCCAAATTGCAGCATAATATTTTAATATTTGGCTTAGTTATGGTGGAAACATGACCCGCTGTATATACTAGTTTACTGCAACCAGTGTACCCCACTACCAGTCGTAAAAGCCTGCGACAATAGTTTCCTTCACAGATGTAAGTCTCAAAGCTGTTCTATATTTATTAGTGCCACTCCCCCAATAATTTGCCCAAGTTGCAGCATTATAGCCCAATATTTGGCTTGGTTAGGCCGCCAAAATGGCGCACTGCCTACATGGGTTTATTGCAGCCAGACCCCTCCATTGCAGGTTACAGAGCAATGTGACATGGGTTTAACTCCTCTGTACGTCTCAAAGCTGTTCCACCTTTATTGGTGTAATTCACTCAGTGTTTGGTCCAAATTGCAGCATAATATTTTAATATTTGGCTTAGTTATGGTGGAAACATGACCCACTGTATTTACTAGTTTACTGCAACCAGTGTACCCCACTACCAGTCTTAAAAGCCTGCGACAATAGTTTCCTTCACAGATGTAAGTCTCAAAGCTGTTCTATATTTATTAGTGCCACTCCCCCAATAATTTGCCCAAGTTGCAGCATTATAGCCCAATATTCGGCTTGGTTAGGCCGCCAAAATGGCGCACTGCCTACATGGGTTTATTGCAGCCAGACCCCTCCATTGCAGGTTACAGAGCAATGTGACATGGGTTTAACTCCTCTGTACGTCTCAAAGCTGTTCCACCTTTATTGGTGTAATTCACTCAGTGTTTGGTCCAAATTGCAGCATAATATTTTAATATTTGGCTTAGTTATGGTGGAAACATGACCCACTGTATTTACTAGTTTACTGCAACCAGTGTACCCCACTACCAGTCGTAAAAGCCTGCGACAATAGTTTCCTTCACAGATGTAAGTCTCAAAGCTGTTCTATATTTATTAGTGCCACTCCCCCAATAATTTGCCCAAGTTGCAGCATTATAGCCCAATATTCGGCTTGGTTAGGCCGCCAAAATGGCGCACTGCCTACATGGGTTTATTGCAGCCAGACCCCTCCATTGCAGGTTACAGAGCAATGTGACATGGGTTTAACTCCTCTGTACGTCTCAAAGCTGTTCCACCTTTATTGGTGTAATTCACTCAGTGTTTGGTCCAAATTGCAGCATAATATTTTAATATTTGGCTTAGTTATGGTGGAAACATGACCCGCTGTATATACTAGTTTACTGCAACCAGTGTACCCCACTACCAGTCGTAAAAGCCTGCGACAATAGTTTCCTTCACAGATGTAAGTCTCAAAGCTGTTCTATATTTATTAGTGCCACTCCCCCAATAATTTGCCCAAGTTGCAGCATTATAGCCCAATATTCGGCTTGGTTAGGCCGCCAAAATGGTGCACTGCCTACATGGGTTTATTGCAGCCAGACCCCTCCATTGCAGGTTACAGAGCAATGTGACATGGGTTTAACTCCTCTGTACGTCTCAAAGCTGTTCCACCTTTATTGGTGTAATTCACTCAGTGTTTGGTCCAAATTGCAGCATAATATTTTAATATTTGGCTTAGTTATGGTGGAAACATGACCCGCTGTATGTACTAGTTTACTGCAACCAGTGTACCCCACTACCAGTCGTAAAAGCCTGCGACAATAGTTTCCTTCACAGATGTAAGTCTCAAAGCTGTTCTATATTTATTAGTGCCACTCCCCCAATAATTTGCCCAAGTTGCAGCATTATAGCCCAATATTCGGCTTGGTTAGGCCGCCAAAATGGCGCACTGCCTACATGGGTTTATTGCAGCCAGACCCCTCCATTGCAGGTTACAGAGCAATGTGACATGGGTTTAACTCCTCTGTACGTCTCAAAGCTGTTCCACCTTTATTGGTGTAATTCACTCAGTGTTTGGTCCAAATTGCAGCATAATATTTTAATATTTGGCTTAGTTATGGTGGAAACATGACCCGCTGTATATACTAGTTTACTGCAACCAGTGTACCCCACTACCAGTCGTAAAAGCCTGCGACAATAGTTTCCTTCACAGATGTAAGTCTCAAAGCTGTTCTATATTTATTAGTGCCACTCCCCCAATAATTTGCCCAAGTTGCAGCATTATAGCCCAATATTCGGCTTGGTTAGGCCGCCAAAATGGCGCACTGCCTACATGGGTTTATTGCAGCCAGACCCCTCCATTGCAGGTTACAGAGCAATGTGACATGGGTTTAACTCCTCTGTACGTCTCAAAGCTGTTCCACCTTTATTGGTGTAATTCACTCAGTGTTTGGTCCAAATTGCAGCATAATATTTTAATATTTGGCCTAGTTATGGTGGAAACATGACCCGCTGTATGTACTAGTTTACTGCAACCAGTGTACCCCACTACCAGTCGTAAAAGCCTGCGACAAGAGTTTCCTTCACAGATGTAAGTCTCAAAGCTGTTCTATATTTATTAGTGCCACTCCCCCAATAATTTGCCCAAGTTGCAGCATTATAGCCCAATATTTGGCTTGGTTAGGCCGCCAAAATGGCGCACTGCCTACATGGGTTTATTGCAGCCAGACCCCTCCATTGCAGGTTACAGAGCAATGTGACATGGGTTTAACTCCTCTGTACGTCTCAAAGCTGTTCCACCTTTATTGGTGTAATTCACTCAGTGTTTGGTCCAAATTGCAGCATAATATTTTAATATTTGGCTTAGTTATGGTGGAAACATGACCCACTGTATTTACTAGTTTACTGCAACCAGTGTACCCCACTACCAGTCGTAAAAGCCTGCGACAATAGTTTCCTTCACAGATGTAAGTCTCAAAGCTGTTCTATATTTATTAGTGCCACTCCCCCAATAATTTGCCCAAGTTGCAGCATTATAGCCCAATATTCGGCTTGGTTAGGCCGCCAAAATGGCGCACTGCCTACATGGGTTTATTGCAGCCAGACCCCTCCATTGCAGGTTACAGAGCAATGTGACATGGGTTTAACTCCTCTGTACGTCTCAAAGCTGTTCCACCTTTATTGGTGTAATTCACTCAGTGTTTGGTCCAAATTGCAGCATAATATTTTAATATTTGGCTTAGTTATGGTGGAAACATGACCCGCTGTATATACTAGTTTACTGCAACCAGTGTACCCCACTACCAGTCGTAAAAGCCTGCGACAATAGTTTCCTTCACAGATGTAAGTCTCAAAGCTGTTCTATATTTATTAGTGCCACTCCCCCAATAATTTGCCCAAGTTGCAGCATTATAGCCCAATATTCGGCTTGGTTAGGCCGCCAAAATGGTGCACTGCCTACATGGGTTTATTGCAGCCAGACCCCTCCATTGCAGGTTACAGAGCAATGTGACATGGGTTTAACTCCTCTGTACGTCTCAAAGCTGTTCCACCTTTATTGGTGTAATTCACTCAGTGTTTGGTCCAAATTGCAGCATAATATTTTAATATTTGGCTTAGTTATGGTGGAAACATGACCCGCTGTATGTACTAGTTTACTGCAACCAGTGTACCCCACTACCAGTCGTAAAAGCCTGCGACAATAGTTTCCTTCACAGATGTAAGTCTCAAAGCTGTTCTATATTTATTAGTGCCACTCCCCCAATAATTTGCCCAAGTTGCAGCATTATAGCCCAATATTCGGCTTGGTTAGGCCGCCAAAATGGCGCACTGCCTACATGGGTTTATTGCAGCCAGACCCCTCCATTGCAGGTTACAGAGCAATGTGACATGGGTTTAACTCCTCTGTACGTCTCAAAGCTGTTCCACCTTTATTGGTGTAATTCACTCAGTGTTTGGTCCAAATTGCAGCATAATATTTTAATATTTGGCTTAGTTATGGTGGAAACATGACCCGCTGTATATACTAGTTTACTGCAACCAGTGTACCCCACTACCAGTCGTAAAAGCCTGCGACAATAGTTTCCTTCACAGATGTAAGTCTCAAAGCTGTTCTATATTTATTAGTGCCACTCCCCCAATAATTTGCCCAAGTTGCAGCATTATAGCCCAATATTCGGCTTGGTTAGGCCGCCAAAATGGCGCACTGCCTACATGGGTTTATTGCAGCCAGACCCCTCCATTGCAGGTTACAGAGCAATGTGACATGGGTTTAACTCCTCTGTACGTCTCAAAGCTGTTACACCTTTATTGGTGTAATTCACTCAGTGTTTGGTCCAAATTGCAGCATAATATTTTAATATTTGGCCTAGTTATGGTGGAAACATGACCCGCTGTATGTACTAGTTTACTGCAACCAGTGTACCCCACTACCAGTCGTAAAAGCCTGCGACAAGAGTTTCCTTCACAGATGTAAGTCTCAAAGCTGTTCTATATTTATTAGTGCCACTCCCCCAATAATTTGCCCAAGTTGCAGCATTATAGCCCAATATTTGGCTTGGTTAGGCCGCCAAAATGGCGCACTGCCTACATGGGTTTATTGCAGCCAGACCCCTCCATTGCAGGTTACAGAGCAATGTGACATGGGTTTAACTCCTCTGTACGTCTCAAAGCTGTTCCACCTTTATTGGTGTAATTCACTCAGTGTTTGGTCCAAATTGCAGCATAATATTTTAATATTTGGCTTAGTTATGGTGGAAACATGACCCACTGTATTTACTAGTTTACTGCAACCAGTGTACCCCACTACCAGTCGTAAAAGCCTGCGACAATAGTTTCCTTCACAGATGTAAGTCTCAAAGCTGTTCTATATTTATTAGTGCCACTCCCCCAATAATTTGCCCAAGTTGCAGCATTATAGCCCAATATTCGGCTTGGTTAGGCCGCCAAAATGGCGCACTGCCTACATGGGTTTATTGCAGCCAGACCCCTCCATTGCAGGTTACAGAGCAATGTGACATGGGTTTAACTCCTCTGTACGTCTCAAAGCTGTTCCACCTTTATTGGTGTAATTCACTCAGTGTTTGGTCCAAATTGCAGCATAATATTTTAATATTTGGCTTAGTTATGGTGGAAACATGACCCGCTGTATATACTAGTTTACTGCAACCAGTGTACCCCACTACCAGTCGTAAAAGCCTGCGACAATAGTTTCCTTCACAGATGTAAGTCTCAAAGCTGTTCTATATTTATTAGTGCCACTCCCCCAATAATTTGCCCAAGTTGCAGCATTATAGCCCAATATTCGGCTTGGTTAGGCCGCCAAAATGGTGCACTGCCTACATGGGTTTATTGCAGCCAGACCCCTCCATTGCAGGTTACAGAGCAATGTGACATGGGTTTAACTCCTCTGTACGTCTCAAAGCTGTTCCACCTTTATTGGTGTAATTCACTCAGTGTTTGGTCCAAATTGCAGCATAATATTTTAATATTTGGCTTAGTTATGGTGGAAACATGACCCGCTGTATGTACTAGTTTACTGCAACCAGTGTACCCCACTACCAGTCGTAAAAGCCTGCGACAATAGTTTCCTTCACAGATGTAAGTCTCAAAGCTGTTCTATATTTATTAGTGCCACTCCCCCAATAATTTGCCCAAGTTGCAGCATTATAGCCCAATATTCGGCTTGGTTAGGCCGCCAAAATGGCGCACTGCCTACATGGGTTTATTGCAGCCAGACCCCTCCATTGCAGGTTACAGAGCAATGTGACATGGGTTTAACTCCTCTGTACGTCTCAAAGCTGTTCCACCTTTATTGGTGTAATTCACTCAGTGTTTGGTCCAAATTGCAGCATAATATTTTAATATTTGGCTTAGTTATGGTGGAAACATGACCCGCTGTATATACTAGTTTACTGCAACCAGTGTACCCCACTACCAGTCGTAAAAGCCTGCGACAATAGTTTCCTTCACAGATGTAAGTCTCAAAGCTGTTCTATATTTATTAGTGCCACTCCCCCAATAATTTGCCCAAGTTGCAGCATTATAGCCCAATATTCGGCTTGGTTAGGCCGCCAAAATGGCGCACTGCCTACATGGGTTTATTGCAGCCAGACCCCTCCATTGCAGGTTACAGAGCAATGTGACATGGGTTTAACTCCTCTGTACGTCTCAAAGCTGTTCCACCTTTATTGGTGTAATTCACTCAGTGTTTGGTCCAAATTGCAGCATAATATTTTAATATTTGGCCTAGTTATGGTGGAAACATGACCCGCTGTATGTACTAGTTTACTGCAACCAGTGTACCCCACTACCAGTCGTAAAAGCCTGCGACAAGAGTTTCCTTCACAGATGTAAGTCTCAAAGCTGTTCTATATTTATTAGTGCCACTCCCCCAATAATTTGCCCAAGTTGCAGCATTATAGCCCAATATTTGGCTTGGTTAGGCCGCCAAAATGGCGCACTGCCTACATGGGTTTATTGCAGCCAGACCCCTCCATTGCAGGTTACAGAGCAATGTGACATGGGTTTAACTCCTCTGTACGTCTCAAAGCTGTTCCACCTTTATTGGTGTAATTCACTCAGTGTTTGGTCCAAATTGCAGCATAATATTTTAATATTTGGCTTAGTTATGGTGGAAACATGACCCACTGTATTTACTAGTTTACTGCAACCAGTGTACCCCACTACCAGTCGTAAAAGCCTGCGACAATAGTTTCCTTCACAGATGTAAGTCTCAAAGCTGTTCTATATTTATTAGTGCCACTCCCCCAATAATTTGCCCAAGTTGCAGCATTATAGCCCAATATTCGGCTTGGTTAGGCCGCCAAAATGGCGCACTGCCTACATGGGTTTATTGCAGCCAGACCCCTCCATTGCAGGTTACAGAGCAATGTGACATGGGTTTAACTCCTCTGTACGTCTCAAAGCTGTTCCACCTTTATTGGTGTAATTCACTCAGTGTTTGGTCCAAATTGCAGCATAATATTTTAATATTTGGCTTAGTTATGGTGGAAACATGACCCGCTGTATATACTAGTTTACTGCAACCAGTGTACCCCACTACCAGTCGTAAAAGCCTGCGACAATAGTTTCCTTCACAGATGTAAGTCTCAAAGCTGTTCTATATTTATTAGTGCCACTCCCCCAATAATTTGCCCAAGTTGCAGCATTATAGCCCAATATTCGGCTTGGTTAGGCCGCCAAAATGGCGCACTGCCTACATGGGTTTATTGCAGCCAGACCCCTCCATTGCAGGTTACAGAGCAATGTGACATGGGTTTAACTCCTCTGTACGTCTCAAAGCTGTTCCACCTTTATTGGTGTAATTCACTCAGTGTTTGGTCCAAATTGCAGCATATTTTAATATTTGGCTTAGTTATGGTGGAAACATGACCCGCTGTATGTACTAGTTTACTGCAACCAGTGTACCCCACTACCAGTCGTAAAAGCCTGCGACAAGAGTTTCCTTCACAGATGTAAGTCTCAAAGCTGTTCTATATTTATTAGTGCCACTCCCCCAATAATTTGCCCAAGTTGCAGCATTATAGCCCAATATTCGGCTTGGTTAGGCCGCCAAAATGGCGCACTGCCTACATGGGTTTATTGCAGCCAGACCCCTCCATTGCAGGTTACAGAGCAATGTGACATGGGTTTAACTCCTCTGTACGTCTCAAAGCTGTTCCACCTTTATTGGTGTAATTCACTCAGTGTTTGGTCCAAATTGCAGCATAATATTTTAATATTTGGCTTAGTTATGGTGGAAACATGACCCGCTGTATATACTAGTTTACTGCAACCAGTGTACCCCACTACCAGTCGTAAAAGCCTGCGACAATAGTTTCCTTCACAGATGTAAGTCTCAAAGCTGTTCTATATTTATTAGTGCCACTCCCCCAATAATTTGCCCAAGTTGCAGCATTATAGCCCAATATTCGGCTTGGTTAGGCCGCCAAAATGGCGCACTGCCTACATGGGTTTATTGCAGCCAGACCCCTCCATTGCAGGTTACAGAGCAATGTGACATGGGTTTAACTCCTCTGTACGTCTCAAAGCTGTTCCACCTTTATTGGTGTAATTCACTCAGTGTTTGGTCCAAATTGCAGCATAATATTTTAATATTTGGCTTAGTTATGGTGGAAACATGACCCGCTGTATATACTAGTTTACTGCAACCAGTGTACCCCACTACCAGTCGTAAAAGCCTGCGACAATAGTTTCCTTCACAGATGTAAGTCTCAAAGCTGTTCTATATTTATTAGTGCCACTCCCCCAATAATTTGCCCAAGTTGCAGCATTATAGCCCAATATTCGGCTTGGTTAGGCCGCCAAAATGGCGCACTGCCTACATGGGTTTATTGCAGCCAGACCCCTCCATTGCAGGTTACAGAGCAATGTGACATGGGTTTAACTCCTCTGTACGTCTCAAAGCTGTTCCACCTTTATTGGTGTAATTCACTCAGTGTTTGGTCCAAATTGCAGCATATTTTAATATTTGGCTTAGTTATGGTGGAAACATGACCCGCTGTATGTACTAGTTTACTGCAACCAGTGTACCCCACTACCAGTCGTAAAAGCCTGCGACAAGAGTTTCCTTCACAGATGTAAGTCTCAAAGCTGTTCTATATTTATTAGTGCCACTCCCCCAATAATTTGCCCAAGTTGCAGCATTATAGCCCAATATTCGGCTTGGTTAGGCCGCCAAAATGGCGCACTGCCTACATGGGTTTATTGCAGCCAGACCCCTCCATTGCAGGTTACAGAGCAATGTGACATGGGTTTAACTCCTCTGTACGTCTCAAAGCTGTTCCACCTTTATTGGTGTAATTCACTCAGTGTTTGGTCCAAATTGCAGCATAATATTTTAATATTTGGCTTAGTTATGGTGGAAACATGACCCGCTGTATATACTAGTTTACTGCAACCAGTGTACCCCACTACCAGTCGTAAAAGCCTGCGACAATAGTTTCCTTCACAGATGTAAGTCTCAAAGCTGTTCTATATTTATTAGTGCCACTCCCCCAATAATTTGCCCAAGTTGCAGCATTATAGCCCAATATTCGGCTTGGTTAGGCCGCCAAAATGGCGCACTGCCTACATGGGTTTATTGCAGCCAGACCCCTCCATTGCAGGTTACAGAGCAATGTGACATGGGTTTAACTCCTCTGTACGTCTCAAAGCTGTTCCACCTTTATTGGTGTAATTCACTCAGTGTTTGGTCCAAATTGCAGCATAATATTTTAATATTTGGCTTAGTTATGGTGGAAACATGACCCACTGTATATACTAGTTTACTGCAACCAGTGTACCCCACTACCAGTCGTAAAAGCCTGCGACAATAGTTTCCTTCACAGATGTAAGTCTCAAAGCTGTTCTATATTTATTAGTGCCACTCCCCCAATAATTTGCCCAAGTTGCAGCATTATAGCCCAATATTCGGCTTGGTTAGGCCGCCAAAATGGCGCACTGCCTACATGGGTTTATTGCAGCCAGACCCCTCCATTGCAGGTTACAGAGCAATGTGACATGGGTTTAACTCCTCTGTACGTCTCAAAGCTGTTCCACCTTTATTGGTGTAATTCACTCAGTGTTTGGTCCAAATTGCAGCATAATATTTTAATATTTGGCTTAGTTATGGTGGAAACATGACCCGCTGTATGTACTAGTTTACTGCAACCAGTGTACCCCACTACCAGTCGTAAAAGCCTGCGACAAGAGTTTCCTTCACAGATGTAAGTCTCAAAGCTGTTCTATATTTATTAGTGCCACTCCCCCAATAATTTGCCCAAGTTGCAGCATTATAGCCCAATATTTGGCTTGGTTAGGCCGCCAAAATGGCGCACTGCCTACATGGGTTTATTGCAGCCAGACCCCTCCATTGCAGGTTACAGAGCAATGTGACATGGGTTTAACTCCTCTGTACGTCTCAAAGCTGTTCCACCTTTATTGGTGTAATTCACTCAGTGTTTGGTCCAAATTGCAGCATAATATTTTAATATTTGGCTTAGTTATGGTGGAAACATGACCCGCTGTATGTACTAGTTTACTGCAACCAGTGTACCCCACTACCAGTCGTAAAAGCCTGCGACAAGAGTTTCCTTCACAGATGTAAGTCTCAAAGCTGTTCTATATTTATGAGTGCCACTCCCCCAATAATTTGCCCAAGTTGCAGCATTATAGCCCAATATTCGGCTTGGTTAGGCCGCCAAAATGGCGCACTGCCTACATGGGTTTATTGCAGCCAGACCCCTCCATTGCAGGTTACAGAGCAATGTGACATGGGTTTAACTCCTCTGTACGTCTCAAAGCTGTTCCACCTTTATTGGTGTAATTCACTCAGTGTTTGGTCCAAATTGCAGCATAATATTTTAATATTTGGCTTAGTTATGGTGGAAACATGACCCGCTGTATGTACTAGTTTACTGCAACCAGTGTACCCCACTACCAGTCGTAAAAGCCTGCGACAAGAGTTTCCTTCACAGATGTAAGTCTCAAAGCTGTTCTATATTTATTAGTGCCACTCCCCCAATAATTTGCCCAAGTTGCAGCATTATAGCCCAATATTCGGCTTGGTTAGGCCGCCAAAATGGCGCACTGCCTACATGGGTTTATTGCAGCCAGACCCCTCCATTGCAGGTTACAGAGCAATGTGACATGGGTTTAACTCCTCTGTACGTCTCAAAGCTGTTCCACCTTTATTGGTGTAATTCACTCAGTGTTTGGTCCAAATTGCAGCATAATATTTTAATATTTGGCTTAGTTATGGTGGAAACATGACCCACTGTATATACTAGTTTACTGCAACCAGTGTACCCCACTACCAGTCGTAAAAGCCTGCGACAATAGTTTCCTTCACAGATGTAAGTCTCAAAGCTGTTCTATATTTATTAGTGCCACTCCCCCAATAATTTGCCCAAGTTGCAGCATTATAGCCCAATATTCGGCTTGGTTAGGCCGCCAAAATGGCGCACTGCCTACATGGGTTTATTGCAGCCAGACCCCTCCATTGCAGGTTACAGAGCAATGTGACATGGGTTTAACTCCTCTGTACGTCTCAAAGCTGTTCCACCTTTATTGGTGTAATTCACTCAGTGTTTGGTCCAAATTGCAGCATAATATTTTAATATTTGGCTTAGTTATGGTGGAAACATGACCCGCTGTATGTACTAGTTTACTGCAACCAGTGTACCCCACTACCAGTCGTAAAAGCCTGCGACAAGAGTTTCCTTCACAGATGTAAGTCTCAAAGCTGTTCTATATTTATTAGTGCCACTCCCCCAATAATTTGCCCAAGTTGCAGCATTATAGCCCAATATTCGGCTTGGTTAGGCCGCCAAAATGGCGCACTGCCTACATGGGTTTATTGCAGCCAGACCCCTCCATTGCAGGTTACAGAGCAATGTGACATGGGTTTAACTCCTCTGTACGTCTCAAAGCTGTTCCACCTTTATTGGTGTAATTCACTCAGTGTTTGGTCCAAATTGCAGCATAATATTTTAATATTTGGCTTAGTTATGGTGGAAACATGACCCGCTGTATGTACTAGTTTACTGCAACCAGTGTACCCCACTACCAGTCGTAAAAGCCTGCGACAAGAGTTTCCTTCACAGATGTAAGTCTCAAAGCTGTTCTATATTTATTAGTGCCACTCCCCCAATAATTTGCCCAAGTTGCAGCATTATAGCCCAATATTCGGCTTGGTTAGGCCGCCAAAATGGCGCACTGCCTACATGGGTTTATTGCAGCCAGACCCCTCCATTGCAGGTTACAGAGCAATGTGACATGGGTTTAACTCCTCTGTACGTCTCAAAGCTGTTCCACCTTTATTGGTGTAATTCACTCAGTGTTTGGTCCAAATTGCAGCATAATATTTTAATATTTGGCTTAGTTATGGTGGAAACATGACCCGCTGTATATACTAGTTTACTGCAACCAGTGTACCCCACTACCAGTCGTAAAAGCCTGCGACAATAGTTTCCTTCACAGATGTAAGTCTCAAAGCTGTTCTATATTTATTAGTGCCACTCCCCCAATAATTTGCCCAAGTTGCAGCATTATAGCCCAATATTCGGCTTGGTTAGGCCGCCAAAATGGCGCACTGCCTACATGGGTTTATTGCAGCCAGACCCCTCCATTGCAGGTTACAGAGCAATGTGACATGGGTTTAACTCCTCTGTACGTCTCAAAGCTGTTCCACCTTTATTGGTGTAATTCACTCAGTGTTTGGTCCAAATTGCAGCATAATATTTTAATATTTGGCTTAGTTATGGTGGAAACATGACCCGCTGTATGTACTAGTTTACTGCAACCAGTGTACCCCACTACCAGTCGTAAAAGCCTGCGACAATAGTTTCCTTCACAGATGTAAGTCTCAAAGCTGTTCTATATTTATTAGTGCCACTCCCCCAATAATTTGCCCAAGTTGCAGCATTATAACCCAATATTCGGCTTGGTTAGGCCGCCAAAATGGCGCACTGCCTACATGGGTTTATTGCAGCCAGACCCCTCCATTGCAGGTTACAGAGCAATGTGACATGGGTTTAACTCCTCTGTACGTCTCAAAGCTGTTCCACCTTTATTGGTGTAATTCACTCAGTGTTTGGTCCAAATTGCAGCATAATATTTTAATATTTGGCTTAGTTATGGTGGAAACATGACCCGCTGTATGTACTAGTTTACTGCAACCAGTGTACCCCACTACCAGTCGTAAAAGCCTGCGACAAGAGTTTCCTTCACAGATGTAAGTCTCAAAGCTGTTCTATATTTATTAGTGCCACTCCCCCAATAATTTGCCCAAGTTGCAGCATTATAGCCCAATATTTGGCTTGGTTAGGCCGCCAAAATGGCGCACTGCCTACATGGGTTTATTGCAGCCAGAGCCCTCCATTGCAGGTTACAGAGCAATGTGACATGGGTTTAACTCCTCTGTACGTCTCAAAGCTGTTCCACCTTTATTGGTGTAATTCACTCAGTGTTTGGTCCAAATTGCAGCATAATATTTTAATATTTGGCTTAGTTATGGTGGAAACATGACCCACTGTATATACTAGTTTACTGCAACCAGTGTACCCCACTACCAGTCGTAAAAGCCTGCGACAATAGTTTCCTTCACAGATGTAAGTCTCAAAGCTGTTCTATATTTATTAGTGCCACTCCCCCAATAATTTGCCCAAGTTGCAGCATTATAGCCCAATATTCGGCTTGGTTAGGCCGCCAAAATGGCGCACTGCCTACATGGGTTTATTGCAGCCAGACCCCTCCATTGCAGGTTACAGAGCAATGTGACATGGGTTTAACTCCTCTGTACGTCTCAAAGCTGTTCCACCTTTATTGGTGTAATTCACTCAGTGTTTGGTCCAAATTGCAGCATAATATTTTAATATTTGGCTTAGTTATGGTGGAAACATGACCCGCTGTATATACTAGTTTACTGCAACCAGTGTACCCCACTACCAGTCGTAAAAGCCTGCGACAATAGTTTCCTTCACAGATGTAAGTCTCAAAGCTGTTCTATATTTATTAGTGCCACTCCCCCAATAATTTGCCCAAGTTGCAGCATTATAGCCCAATATTCGGCTTGGTTAGGCCGCCAAAATGGCGCACTGCCTACATGGGTTTATTGCAGCCAGACCCCTCCATTGCAGGTTACAGAGCAATGTGACATGGGTTTAACTCCTCTGTACGTCTCAAAGCTGTTCCACCTTTATTGGTGTAATTCACTCAGTGTTTGGTCCAAATTGCAGCATAATATTTTAATATTTGGCTTAGTTATGGTGGAAACATGACCCACTGTATATACTAGTTTACTGCAACCAGTGTACCCCACTACCAGTCGTAAAAGCCTGCGACAATAGTTTCCTTCACAGATGTAAGTCTCAAAGCTGTTCTATATTTATTAGTGCCACTCCCCCAATAATTTGCCCAAGTTGCAGCATTATAGCCCAATATTCGGCTTGGTTAGGCCGCCAAAATGGCGCACTGCCTACATGGGTTTATTGCAGCCAGACCCCTCCATTGCAGGTTACAGAGCAATGTGACATGGGTTTAACTCCTCTGTACGTCTCAAAGCTGTTCCACCTTTATTGGTGTAATTCACTCAGTGTTTGGTCCAAATTGCAGCATAATATTTTAATATTTGGCTTAGTTATGGTGGAAACATGACCCGCTGTATATACTAGTTTACTGCAACCAGTGTACCCCACTACCAGTCGTAAAAGCCTGCGACAATAGTTTCCTTCACAGATGTAAGTCTCAAAGCTGTTCTATATTTATTAGTGCCACTCCCCCAATAATTTGCCCAAGTTGCAGCATTATAGCCCAATATTCGGCTTGGTTAGGCCGCCAAAATGGCGCACTGCCTACATGGGTTTATTGCAGCCAGACCCCTCCATTGCAGGTTACAGAGCAATGTGACATGGGTTTAACTCCTCTGTACGTCTCAAAGCTGTTCCACCTTTATTGGTGTAATTCACTCAGTGTTTGGTCCAAATTGCAGCATAATATTTTAATATTTGGCTTAGTTATGGTGGAAACATGACCCGCTGTATGTACTAGTTTACTGCAACCAGTGTACCCCACTACCAGTCGTAAAAGCCTGCGACAAGAGTTTCCTTCACAGATGTAAGTCTCAAAGCTGTTCTATATTTATTAGTGCCACTCCCCCAATAATTTGCCCAAGTTGCAGCATTATAGCCCAATATTCGGCTTGGTTAGGCCGCCAAAATGGCGCACTGCCTACATGGGTTTATTGCAGCCAGACCCCTCCATTGCAGGTTACAGAGCAATGTGACATGGGTTTAACTCCTCTGTACGTCTCAAAGCTGTTCCACCTTTATTGGTGTAATTCACTCAGTGTTTGGTCCAAATTGCAGCATAATATTTTAATATTTGGCTTAGTTATGGTGGAAACATGACCCGCTGTATATACTAGTTTACTGCAACCAGTGTACCCCACTACCAGTCGTAAAAGCCTGCGACAATAGTTTCCTTCACAGATGTAAGTCTCAAAGCTGTTCTATATTTATTAGTGCCACTCCCCCAATAATTTGCCCAAGTTGCAGCATTATAGCCCAATATTCGGCTTGGTTAGGCCGCCAAAATGGCGCACTGCCTACATGGGTTTATTGCAGCCAGACCCCTCCATTGCAGGTTACAGAGCAATGTGACATGGGTTTAACTCCTCTGTACGTCTCAAAGCTGTTCCACCTTTATTGGTGTAATTCACTCAGTGTTTGGTCCAAATTGCAGCATAATATTTTAATATTTGGCTTAGTTATGGTGGAAACATGACCCGCTGTATGTACTAGTTTACTGCAACCAGTGTACCCCACTACCAGTCGTAAAAGCCTGCGACAATAGTTTCCTTCACAGATGTAAGTCTCAAAGCTGTTCTATATTTATTAGTGCCACTCCCCCAATAATTTGCCCAAGTTGCAGCATTATAACCCAATATTCGGCTTGGTTAGGCCGCCAAAATGGCGCACTGCCTACATGGGTTTATTGCAGCCAGACCCCTCCATTGCAGGTTACAGAGCAATGTGACATGGGTTTAACTCCTCTGTACGTCTCAAAGCTGTTCCACCTTTATTGGTGTAATTCACTCAGTGTTTGGTCCAAATTGCAGCATAATATTTTAATATTTGGCTTAGTTATGGTGGAAACATGACCCGCTGTATGTACTAGTTTACTGCAACCAGTGTACCCCACTACCAGTCGTAAAAGCCTGCGACAAGAGTTTCCTTCACAGATGTAAGTCTCAAAGCTGTTCTATATTTATTAGTGCCACTCCCCCAATAATTTGCCCAAGTTGCAGCATTATAGCCCAATATTTGGCTTGGTTAGGCCGCCAAAATGGCGCACTGCCTACATGGGTTTATTGCAGCCAGAGCCCTCCATTGCAGGTTACAGAGCAATGTGACATGGGTTTAACTCCTCTGTACGTCTCAAAGCTGTTCCACCTTTATTGGTGTAATTCACTCAGTGTTTGGTCCAAATTGCAGCATAATATTTTAATATTTGGCTTAGTTATGGTGGAAACATGACCCACTGTATATACTAGTTTACTGCAACCAGTGTACCCCACTACCAGTCGTAAAAGCCTGCGACAATAGTTTCCTTCACAGATGTAAGTCTCAAAGCTGTTCTATATTTATTAGTGCCACTCCCCCAATAATTTGCCCAAGTTGCAGCATTATAGCCCAATATTCGGCTTGGTTAGGCCGCCAAAATGGCGCACTGCCTACATGGGTTTATTGCAGCCAGACCCCTCCATTGCAGGTTACAGAGCAATGTGACATGGGTTTAACTCCTCTGTACGTCTCAAAGCTGTTCCACCTTTATTGGTGTAATTCACTCAGTGTTTGGTCCAAATTGCAGCATAATATTTTAATATTTGGCTTAGTTATGGTGGAAACATGACCCGCTGTATATACTAGTTTACTGCAACCAGTGTACCCCACTACCAGTCGTAAAAGCCTGCGACAATAGTTTCCTTCACAGATGTAAGTCTCAAAGCTGTTCTATATTTATTAGTGCCACTCCCCCAATAATTTGCCCAAGTTGCAGCATTATAGCCCAATATTCGGCTTGGTTAGGCCGCCAAAATGGCGCACTGCCTACATGGGTTTATTGCAGCCAGACCCCTCCATTGCAGGTTACAGAGCAATGTGACATGGGTTTAACTCCTCTGTACGTCTCAAAGCTGTTCCACCTTTATTGGTGTAATTCACTCAGTGTTTGGTCCAAATTGCAGCATAATATTTTAATATTTGGCTTAGTTATGGTGGAAACATGACCCACTGTATATACTAGTTTACTGCAACCAGTGTACCCCACTACCAGTCGTAAAAGCCTGCGACAATAGTTTCCTTCACAGATGTAAGTCTCAAAGCTGTTCTATATTTATTAGTGCCACTCCCCCAATAATTTGCCCAAGTTGCAGCATTATAGCCCAATATTCGGCTTGGTTAGGCCGCCAAAATGGCGCACTGCCTACATGGGTTTATTGCAGCCAGACCCCTCCATTGCAGGTTACAGAGCAATGTGACATGGGTTTAACTCCTCTGTACGTCTCAAAGCTGTTCCACCTTTATTGGTGTAATTCACTCAGTGTTTGGTCCAAATTGCAGCATAATATTTTAATATTTGGCTTAGTTATGGTGGAAACATGACCCGCTGTATATACTAGTTTACTGCAACCAGTGTACCCCACTACCAGTCGTAAAAGCCTGCGACAATAGTTTCCTTCACAGATGTAAGTCTCAAAGCTGTTCTATATTTATTAGTGCCACTCCCCCAATAATTTGCCCAAGTTGCAGCATTATAGCCCAATATTCGGCTTGGTTAGGCCGCCAAAATGGCGCACTGCCTACATGGGTTTATTGCAGCCAGACCCCTCCATTGCAGGTTACAGAGCAATGTGACATGGGTTTAACTCCTCTGTACGTCTCAAAGCTGTTCCACCTTTATTGGTGTAATTCACTCAGTGTTTGGTCCAAATTGCAGCATAATATTTTAATATTTGGCTTAGTTATGGTGGAAACATGACCCGCTGTATATACTAGTTTACTGCAACCAGTGTACCCCACTACCAGTCGTAAAAGCCTGCGACAATAGTTTCCTTCACAGATGTAAGTCTCAAAGCTGTTCTATATTTATTAGTGCCACTCCCCCAATAATTTGCCCAAGTTGCAGCATTATAGCCCAATATTCGGCTTGGTTAGGCCGCCAAAATGGCGCACTGCCTACATGGGTTTATTGCAGCCAGACCCCTCCATTGCAGGTTACAGAGCAATGTGACATGGGTTTAACTCCTCTGTACGTCTCAAAGCTGTTCCACCTTTATTGGTGTAATTCACTCAGTGTTTGGTCCAAATTGCAGCATAATATTTTAATATTTGGCTTAGTTATGGTGGAAACATGACCCGCTGTATATACTAGTTTACTGCAACCAGTGTACCCCACTACCAGTCGTAAAAGCCTGCGACAATAGTTTCCTTCACAGATGTAAGTCTCAAAGCTGTTCTATATTTATTAGTGCCACTCCCCCAATAATTTGCCCAAGTTGCAGCATTATAGCCCAATATTCGGCTTGGTTAGGCCGCCAAAATGGCGCACTGCCTACATGGGTTTATTGCAGCCAGACCCCTCCATTGCAGGTTACAGAGCAATGTGACATGGGTTTAACTCCTCTGTACGTCTCAAAGCTGTTCCACCTTTATTGGTGTAATTCACTCAGTGTTTGGTCCAAATTGCAGCATAATATTTTAATATTTGGCTTAGTTATGGTGGAAACATGACCCGCTGTATGTACTAGTTTACTGCAACCAGTGTACCCCACTACCAGTCGTAAAAGCCTGCGACAAGAGTTTCCTTCACAGATGTAAGTCTCAAAGCTGTTCTATATTTATTAGTGCCACTCCCCCAATAATTTGCCCAAGTTGCAGCATTATAGCCCAATATTCGGCTTGGTTAGGCCGCCAAAATGGCGCACTGCCTACATGGGTTTATTGCAGCCAGACCCCTCCATTGCAGGTTACAGAGCAATGTGACATGGGTTTAACTCCTCTGTACGTCTCAAAGCTGTTCCACCTTTATTGGTGTAATTCACTCAGTGTTTGGTCCAAATTGCAGCATAATATTTTAATATTTGGCTTAGTTATGGTGGAAACATGACCCACTGTATATACTAGTTTACTGCAACCAGTGTACCCCACTACCAGTCGTAAAAGCCTGCGACAATAGTTTCCTTCACAGATGTAAGTCTCAAAGCTGTTCTATATTTATTAGTGCCACTCCCCCAATAATTTGCCCAAGTTGCAGCATTATAGCCCAATATTCGGCTTGGTTAGGCCGCCAAAATGGCGCACTGCCTACATGGGTTTATTGCAGCCAGACCCCTCCATTGCAGGTTACAGAGCAATGTGACATGGGTTTAACTCCTCTGTACGTCTCAAAGCTGTTCCACCTTTATTGGTGTAATTCACTCAGTGTTTGGTCCAAATTGCAGCATAATATTTTAATATTTGGCTTAGTTATGGTGGAAACATGACCCGCTGTATATACTAGTTTACTGCAACCAGTGTACCCCACTACCAGTCGTAAAAGCCTGCGACAATAGTTTCCTTCACAGATGTAAGTCTCAAAGCTGTTCTATATTTATTAGTGCCACTCCCCCAATAATTTGCCCAAGTTGCAGCATTATAGCCCAATATTCGGCTTGGTTAGGCCGCCAAAATGGCGCACTGCCTACATGGGTTTATTGCAGCCAGACCCCTCCATTGCAGGTTACAGAGCAATGTGACATGGGTTTAACTCCTCTGTACGTCTCAAAGCTGTTCCACCTTTATTGGTGTAATTCACTCAGTGTTTGGTCCAAATTGCAGCATAATATTTTAATATTTGGCTTAGTTATGGTGGAAACATGACCCACTGTATATACTAGTTTACTGCAACCAGTGTACCCCACTACCAGTCGTAAAAGCCTGCGACAATAGTTTCCTTCACAGATGTAAGTCTCAAAGCTGTTCTATATTTATTAGTGCCACTCCCCCAATAATTTGCCCAAGTTGCAGCATTATAGCCCAATATTCGGCTTGGTTAGGCCGCCAAAATGGCGCACTGCCTACATGGGTTTATTGCAGCCAGACCCCTCCATTGCAGGTTACAGAGCAATGTGACATGGGTTTAACTCCTCTGTACGTCTCAAAGCTGTTCCACCTTTATTGGTGTAATTCACTCAGTGTTTGGTCCAAATTGCAGCATAATATTTTAATATTTGGCTTAGTTATGGTGGAAACATGACCCGCTGTATATACTAGTTTACTGCAACCAGTGTACCCCACTACCAGTCGTAAAAGCCTGCGACAATAGTTTCCTTCACAGATGTAAGTCTCAAAGCTGTTCTATATTTATTAGTGCCACTCCCCCAATAATTTGCCCAAGTTGCAGCATTATAGCCCAATATTCGGCTTGGTTAGGCCGCCAAAATGGCGCACTGCCTACATGGGTTTATTGCAGCCAGACCCCTCCATTGCAGGTTACAGAGCAATGTGACATGGGTTTAACTCCTCTGTACGTCTCAAAGCTGTTCCACCTTTATTGGTGTAATTCACTCAGTGTTTGGTCCAAATTGCAGCATAATATTTTAATATTTGGCTTAGTTATGGTGGAAACATGACCCACTGTATATACTAGTTTACTGCAACCAGTGTACCCCACTACCAGTCGTAAAAGCCTGCGACAATAGTTTCCTTCACAGATGTAAGTCTCAAAGCTGTTCTATATTTATTAGTGCCACTCCCCCAATAATTTGCCCAAGTTGCAGCATTATAGCCCAATATTCGGCTTGGTTAGGCCGCCAAAATGGCGCACTGCCTACATGGGTTTATTGCAGCCAGACCCCTCCATTGCAGGTTACAGAGCAATGTGACATGGGTTTAACTCCTCTGTACGTCTCAAAGCTGTTCCACCTTTATTGGTGTAATTCACTCAGTGTTTGGTCCAAATTGCAGCATAATATTTTAATATTTGGCTTAGTTATGGTGGAAACATGACCCGCTGTATATACTAGTTTACTGCAACCAGTGTACCCCACTACCAGTCGTAAAAGCCTGCGACAATAGTTTCCTTCACAGATGTAAGTCTCAAAGCTGTTCTATATTTATTAGTGCCACTCCCCCAATAATTTGCCCAAGTTGCAGCATTATAGCCCAATATTCGGCTTGGTTAGGCCGCCAAAATGGCGCACTGCCTACATGGGTTTATTGCAGCCAGACCCCTCCATTGCAGGTTACAGAGCAATGTGACATGGGTTTAACTCCTCTGTACGTCTCAAAGCTGTTCCACCTTTATTGGTGTAATTCACTCAGTGTTTGGTCCAAATTGCAGCATAATATTTTAATATTTGGCTTAGTTATGGTGGAAACATGACCCACTGTATATACTAGTTTACTGCAACCAGTGTACCCCACTACCAGTCGTAAAAGCCTGCGACAATAGTTTCCTTCACAGATGTAAGTCTCAAAGCTGTTCTATATTTATTAGTGCCACTCCCCCAATAATTTGCCCAAGTTGCAGCATTATAGCCCAATATTCGGCTTGGTTAGGCCGCCAAAATGGCGCACTGCCTACATGGGTTTATTGCAGCCAGACCCCTCCATTGCAGGTTACAGAGCAATGTGACATGGGTTTAACTCCTCTGTACGTCTCAAAGCTGTTCCACCTTTATTGGTGTAATTCACTCAGTGTTTGGTCCAAATTGCAGCATAATATTTTAATATTTGGCTTAGTTATGGTGGAAACATGACCCGCTGTATATACTAGTTTACTGCAACCAGTGTACCCCACTACCAGTCGTAAAAGCCTGCGACAATAGTTTCCTTCACAGATGTAAGTCTCAAAGCTGTTCTATATTTATTAGTGCCACTCCCCCAATAATTTGCCCAAGTTGCAGCATTATAGCCCAATATTCGGCTTGGTTAGGCCGCCAAAATGGCGCACTGCCTACATGGGTTTATTGCAGCCAGACCCCTCCATTGCAGGTTACAGAGCAATGTGACATGGGTTTAACTCCTCTGTACGTCTCAAAGCTGTTCCACCTTTATTGGTGTAATTCACTCAGTGTTTGGTCCAAATTGCAGCATAATATTTTAATATTTGGCTTAGTTATGGTGGAAACATGACCCACTGTATATACTAGTTTACTGCAACCAGTGTACCCCACTACCAGTCGTAAAAGCCTGCGACAATAGTTTCCTTCACAGATGTAAGTCTCAAAGCTGTTCTATATTTATTAGTGCCACTCCCCCAATAATTTGCCCAAGTTGCAGCATTATAGCCCAATATTCGGCTTGGTTAGGCCGCCAAAATGGCGCACTGCCTACATGGGTTTATTGCAGCCAGACCCCTCCATTGCAGGTTACAGAGCAATGTGACATGGGTTTAACTCCTCTGTACGTCTCAAAGCTGTTCCACCTTTATTGGTGTAATTCACTCAGTGTTTGGTCCAAATTGCAGCATAATATTTTAATATTTGGCTTAGTTATGGTGGAAACATGACCCGCTGTATATACTAGTTTACTGCAACCAGTGTACCCCACTACCAGTCGTAAAAGCCTGCGACAATAGTTTCCTTCACAGATGTAAGTCTCAAAGCTGTTCTATATTTATTAGTGCCACTCCCCCAATAATTTGCCCAAGTTGCAGCATTATAGCCCAATATTCGGCTTGGTTAGGCCGCCAAAATGGCGCACTGCCTACATGGGTTTATTGCAGCCAGACCCCTCCATTGCAGGTTACAGAGCAATGTGACATGGGTTTAACTCCTCTGTACGTCTCAAAGCTGTTCCACCTTTATTGGTGTAATTCACTCAGTGTTTGGTCCAAATTGCAGCATAATATTTTAATATTTGGCTTAGTTATGGTGGAAACATGACCCACTGTATATACTAGTTTACTGCAACCAGTGTACCCCACTACCAGTCGTAAAAGCCTGCGACAATAGTTTCCTTCACAGATGTAAGTCTCAAAGCTGTTCTATATTTATTAGTGCCACTCCCCCAATAATTTGCCCAAGTTGCAGCATTATAGCCCAATATTCGGCTTGGTTAGGCCGCCAAAATGGCGCACTGCCTACATGGGTTTATTGCAGCCAGACCCCTCCATTGCAGGTTACAGAGCAATGTGACATGGGTTTAACTCCTCTGTACGTCTCAAAGCTGTTCCACCTTTATTGGTGTAATTCACTCAGTGTTTGGTCCAAATTGCAGCATAATATTTTAATATTTGGCTTAGTTATGGTGGAAACATGACCCGCTGTATATACTAGTTTACTGCAACCAGTGTACCCCACTACCAGTCGTAAAAGCCTGCGACAATAGTTTCCTTCACAGATGTAAGTCTCAAAGCTGTTCTATATTTATTAGTGCCACTCCCCCAATAATTTGCCCAAGTTGCAGCATTATAGCCCAATATTCGGCTTGGTTAGGCCGCCAAAATGGCGCACTGCCTACATGGGTTTATTGCAGCCAGACCCCTCCATTGCAGGTTACAGAGCAATGTGACATGGGTTTAACTCCTCTGTACGTCTCAAAGCTGTTCCACCTTTATTGGTGTAATTCACTCAGTGTTTGGTCCAAATTGCAGCATAATATTTTAATATTTGGCTTAGTTATGGTGGAAACATGACCCGCTGTATGTACTAGTTTACTGCAACCAGTGTACCCCACTACCAGTCGTAAAAGCCTGCGACAAGAGTTTCCTTCACAGATGTAAGTCTCAAAGCTGTTCTATATTTATTAGTGCCACTCCCCCAATAATTTGCCCAAGTTGCAGCATTATAGCCCAATATTCGGCTTGGTTAGGCCGCCAAAATGGCGCACTGCCTACATGGGTTTATTGCAGCCAGACCCCTCCATTGCAGGTTACAGAGCAATGTGACATGGGTTTAACTCCTCTGTACGTCTCAAAGCTGTTCCACCTTTATTGGTGTAATTCACTCAGTGTTTGGTCCAAATTGCAGCATAATATTTTAATATTTGGCTTAGTTATGGTGGAAACATGACCCACTGTATATACTAGTTTACTGCAACCAGTGTACCCCACTACCAGTCGTAAAAGCCTGCGACAATAGTTTCCTTCACAGATGTAAGTCTCAAAGCTGTTCTATATTTATTAGTGCCACTCCCCCAATAATTTGCCCAAGTTGCAGCATTATAGCCCAATATTCGGCTTGGTTAGGCCGCCAAAATGGCGCACTGCCTACATGGGTTTATTGCAGCCAGACCCCTCCATTGCAGGTTACAGAGCAATGTGACATGGGTTTAACTCCTCTGTACGTCTCAAAGCTGTTCCACCTTTATTGGTGTCATTCACTCAGTGTTTGGTCCAAATTGCAGCATAATATTTTAATATTTGGCTTAGTTATGGTGGAAACATGACCCGCTGTATATACTAGTTTACTGCAACCAGTGTACCCCACTACCAGTCGTAAAAGCCTGCGACAATAGTTTCCTTCACAGATGTAAGTCTCAAAGCTGTTCTATATTTATTAGTGCCACTCCCCCAATAATTTGCCCAAGTTGCAGCATTATAGCCCAATATTCGGCTTGGTTAGGCCGCCAAAATGGCGCACTGCCTACATGGGTTTATTGCAGCCAGACCCCTCCATTGCAGGTTACAGAGCAATGTGACATGGGTTTAACTCCTCTGTACGTCTCAAAGCTGTTCCACCTTTATTGGTGTAATTCACTCAGTGTTTGGTCCAAATTGCAGCATAATATTTTAATATTTGGCTTAGTTATGGTGGAAACATGACCCGCTGTATGTACTAGTTTACTGCAACCAGTGTACCCCACTACCAGTCGTAAAAGCCTGCGACAAGAGTTTCCTTCACAGATGTAAGTCTCAAAGCTGTTCTATATTTATTAGTGCCACTCCCCCAATAATTTGCCCAAGTTGCAGCATTATAGCCCAATATTCGGCTTGGTTAGGCCGCCAAAATGGCGCACTGCCTACATGGGTTTATTGCAGCCAGACCCCTCCATTGCAGGTTACAGAGCAATGTGACATGGGTTTAACTCCTCTGTACGTCTCAAAGCTGTTCCACCTTTATTGGTGTAATTCACTCAGTGTTTGGTCCAAATTGCAGCATAATATTTTAATATTTGGCTTAGTTATGGTGGAAACATGACCCACTGTATATACTAGTTTACTGCAACCAGTGTACCCCACTACCAGTCGTAAAAGCCTGCGACAATAGTTTCCTTCACAGATGTAAGTCTCAAAGCTGTTCTATATTTATTAGTGCCACTCCCCCAATAATTTGCCCAAGTTGCAGCATTATAGCCCAATATTCGGCTTGGTTAGGCCGCCAAAATGGCGCACTGCCTACATGGGTTTATTGCAGCCAGACCCCTCCATTGCAGGTTACAGAGCAATGTGACATGGGTTTAACTCCTCTGTACGTCTCAAAGCTGTTCCACCTTTATTGGTGTAATTCACTCAGTGTTTGGTCCAAATTGCAGCATAATATTTTAATATTTGGCTTAGTTATGGTGGAAACATGACCCACTGTATATACTAGTTTACTGCAACCAGTGTACCCCACTACCAGTCGTAAAAGCCTGCGACAATAGTTTCCTTCACAGATGTAAGTCTCAAAGCTGTTCTATATTTATTAGTGCCACTCCCCCAATAATTTGCCCAAGTTGCAGCATTATAGCCCAATATTCGGCTTGGTTAGGCCGCCAAAATGGCGCACTGCCTACATGGGTTTATTGCAGCCAGACCCCTCCATTGCAGGTTACAGAGCAATGTGACATGGGTTTAACTCCTCTGTACGTCTCAAAGCTGTTCCACCTTTATTGGTGTAATTCACTCAGTGTTTGGTCCAAATTGCAGCATAATATTTTAATATTTGGCTTAGTTATGGTGGAAACATGACCCGCTGTATATACTAGTTTACTGCAACCAGTGTACCCCACTACCAGTCGTAAAAGCCTGCGACAATAGTTTCCTTCACAGATGTAAGTCTCAAAGCTGTTCTATATTTATTAGTGCCACTCCCCCAATAATTTGCCCAAGTTGCAGCATTATAGCCCAATATTCGGCTTGGTTAGGCCGCCAAAATGGCGCACTGCCTACATGGGTTTATTGCAGCCAGACCCCTCCATTGCAGGTTACAGAGCAATGTGACATGGGTTTAACTCCTCTGTACGTCTCAAAGCTGTTCCACCTTTATTGGTGTAATTCACTCAGTGTTTGGTCCAAATTGCAGCATAATATTTTAATATTTGGCTTAGTTATGGTGGAAACATGACCCACTGTATATACTAGTTTACTGCAACCAGTGTACCCCACTACCAGTCGTAAAAGCCTGCGACAATAGTTTCCTTCACAGATGTAAGTCTCAAAGCTGTTCTATATTTATTAGTGCCACTCCCCCAATAATTTGCCCAAGTTGCAGCATTATAGCCCAATATTCGGCTTGGTTAGGCCGCCAAAATGGCGCACTGCCTACATGGGTTTATTGCAGCCAGACCCCTCCATTGCAGGTTACAGAGCAATGTGACATGGGTTTAACTCCTCTGTACGTCTCAAAGCTGTTCCACCTTTATTGGTGTAATTCACTCAGTGTTTGGTCCAAATTGCAGCATAATATTTTAATATTTGGCTTAGTTATGGTGGAAACATGACCCGCTGTATATACTAGTTTACTGCAACCAGTGTACCCCACTACCAGTCGTAAAAGCCTGCGACAATAGTTTCCTTCACAGATGTAAGTCTCAAAGCTGTTCTATATTTATTAGTGCCACTCCCCCAATAATTTGCCCAAGTTGCAGCATTATAGCCCAATATTCGGCTTGGTTAGGCCGCCAAAATGGCGCACTGCCTACATGGGTTTATTGCAGCCAGACCCCTCCATTGCAGGTTACAGAGCAATGTGACATGGGTTTAACTCCTCTGTACGTCTCAAAGCTGTTCCACCTTTATTGGTGTAATTCACTCAGTGTTTGGTCCAAATTGCAGCATAATATTTTAATATTTGGCTTAGTTATGGTGGAAACATGACCCGCTGTATGTACTAGTTTACTGCAACCAGTGTACCCCACTACCAGTCGTAAAAGCCTGCGACAAGAGTTTCCTTCACAGATGTAAGTCTCAAAGCTGTTCTATATTTATTAGTGCCACTCCCCCAATAATTTGCCCAAGTTGCAGCATTATAGCCCAATATTCGGCTTGGTTAGGCCGCCAAAATGGCGCACTGCCTACATGGGTTTATTGCAGCCAGACCCCTCCATTGCAGGTTACAGAGCAATGTGACATGGGTTTAACTCCTCTGTACGTCTCAAAGCTGTTCCACCTTTATTGGTGTAATTCACTCAGTGTTTGGTCCAAATTGCAGCATAATATTTTAATATTTGGCTTAGTTATGGTGGAAACATGACCCACTGTATATACTAGTTTACTGCAACCAGTGTACCCCACTACCAGTCGTAAAAGCCTGCGACAATAGTTTCCTTCACAGATGTAAGTCTCAAAGCTGTTCTATATTTATTAGTGCCACTCCCCCAATAATTTGCCCAAGTTGCAGCATTATAGCCCAATATTCGGCTTGGTTAGGCCGCCAAAATGGCGCACTGCCTACATGGGTTTATTGCAGCCAGACCCCTCCATTGCAGGTTACAGAGCAATGTGACATGGGTTTAACTCCTCTGTACGTCTCAAAGCTGTTCCACCTTTATTGGTGTCATTCACTCAGTGTTTGGTCCAAATTGCAGCATAATATTTTAATATTTGGCTTAGTTATGGTGGAAACATGACCCGCTGTATATACTAGTTTACTGCAACCAGTGTACCCCACTACCAGTCGTAAAAGCCTGCGACAATAGTTTCCTTCACAGATGTAAGTCTCAAAGCTGTTCTATATTTATTAGTGCCACTCCCCCAATAATTTGCCCAAGTTGCAGCATTATAGCCCAATATTCGGCTTGGTTAGGCCGCCAAAATGGCGCACTGCCTACATGGGTTTATTGCAGCCAGACCCCTCCATTGCAGGTTACAGAGCAATGTGACATGGGTTTAACTCCTCTGTACGTCTCAAAGCTGTTCCACCTTTATTGGTGTAATTCACTCAGTGTTTGGTCCAAATTGCAGCATAATATTTTAATATTTGGCTTAGTTATGGTGGAAACATGACCCGCTGTATGTACTAGTTTACTGCAACCAGTGTACCCCACTACCAGTCGTAAAAGCCTGCGACAAGAGTTTCCTTCACAGATGTAAGTCTCAAAGCTGTTCTATATTTATTAGTGCCACTCCCCCAATAATTTGCCCAAGTTGCAGCATTATAGCCCAATATTCGGCTTGGTTAGGCCGCCAAAATGGCGCACTGCCTACATGGGTTTATTGCAGCCAGACCCCTCCATTGCAGGTTACAGAGCAATGTGACATGGGTTTAACTCCTCTGTACGTCTCAAAGCTGTTCCACCTTTATTGGTGTAATTCACTCAGTGTTTGGTCCAAATTGCAGCATAATATTTTAATATTTGGCTTAGTTATGGTGGAAACATGACCCACTGTATATACTAGTTTACTGCAACCAGTGTACCCCACTACCAGTCGTAAAAGCCTGCGACAATAGTTTCCTTCACAGATGTAAGTCTCAAAGCTGTTCTATATTTATTAGTGCCACTCCCCCAATAATTTGCCCAAGTTGCAGCATTATAGCCCAATATTCGGCTTGGTTAGGCCGCCAAAATGGCGCACTGCCTACATGGGTTTATTGCAGCCAGACCCCTCCATTGCAGGTTACAGAGCAATGTGACATGGGTTTAACTCCTCTGTACGTCTCAAAGCTGTTCCACCTTTATTGGTGTAATTCACTCAGTGTTTGGTCCAAATTGCAGCATAATATTTTAATATTTGGCTTAGTTATGGTGGAAACATGACCCACTGTATATACTAGTTTACTGCAACCAGTGTACCCCACTACCAGTCGTAAAAGCCTGCGACAATAGTTTCCTTCACAGATGTAAGTCTCAAAGCTGTTCTATATTTATTAGTGCCACTCCCCCAATAATTTGCCCAAGTTGCAGCATTATAGCCCAATATTCGGCTTGGTTAGGCCGCCAAAATGGCGCACTGCCTACATGGGTTTATTGCAGCCAGACCCCTCCATTGCAGGTTACAGAGCAATGTGACATGGGTTTAACTCCTCTGTACGTCTCAAAGCTGTTCCACCTTTATTGGTGTAATTCACTCAGTGTTTGGTCCAAATTGCAGCATAATATTTTAATATTTGGCTTAGTTATGGTGGAAACATGACCCGCTGTATATACTAGTTTACTGCAACCAGTGTACCCCACTACCAGTCGTAAAAGCCTGCGACAATAGTTTCCTTCACAGATGTAAGTCTCAAAGCTGTTCTATATTTATTAGTGCCACTCCCCCAATAATTTGCCCAAGTTGCAGCATTATAGCCCAATATTCGGCTTGGTTAGGCCGCCAAAATGGCGCACTGCCTACATGGGTTTATTGCAGCCAGACCCCTCCATTGCAGGTTACAGAGCAATGTGACATGGGTTTAACTCCTCTGTACGTCTCAAAGCTGTTCCACCTTTATTGGTGTAATTCACTCAGTGTTTGGTCCAAATTGCAGCATAATATTTTAATATTTGGCTTAGTTATGGTGGAAACATGACCCGCTGTATGTACTAGTTTACTGCAACCAGTGTACCCCACTACCAGTCGTAAAAGCCTGCGACAAGAGTTTCCTTCACAGATGTAAGTCTCAAAGCTGTTCTATATTTATTAGTGCCACTCCCCCAATAATTTGCCCAAGTTGCAGCATTATAGCCCAATATTCGGCTTGGTTAGGCCGCCAAAATGGCGCACTGCCTACATGGGTTTATTGCAGCCAGACCCCTCCATTGCAGGTTACAGAGCAATGTGACATGGGTTTAACTCCTCTGTACGTCTCAAAGCTGTTCCACCTTTATTGGTGTAATTCACTCAGTGTTTGGTCCAAATTGCAGCATAATATTTTAATATTTGGCTTAGTTATGGTGGAAACATGACCCACTGTATATACTAGTTTACTGCAACCAGTGTACCCCACTACCAGTCGTAAAAGCCTGCGACAATAGTTTCCTTCACAGATGTAAGTCTCAAAGCTGTTCTATATTTATTAGTGCCACTCCCCCAATAATTTGCCCAAGTTGCAGCATTATAGCCCAATATTCGGCTTGGTTAGGCCGCCAAAATGGCGCACTGCCTACATGGGTTTATTGCAGCCAGACCCCTCCATTGCAGGTTACAGAGCAATGTGACATGGGTTTAACTCCTCTGTACGTCTCAAAGCTGTTCCACCTTTATTGGTGTAATTCACTCAGTGTTTGGTCCAAATTGCAGCATAATATTTTAATATTTGGCTTAGTTATGGTGGAAACATGACCCGCTGTATATACTAGTTTACTGCAACCAGTGTACCCCACTACCAGTCGTAAAAGCCTGCGACAATAGTTTCCTTCACAGATGTAAGTCTCAAAGCTGTTCTATATTTATTAGTGCCACTCCCCCAATAATTTGCCCAAGTTGCAGCATTATAGCCCAATATTCGGCTTGGTTAGGCCGCCAAAATGGCGCACTGCCTACATGGGTTTATTGCAGCCAGACCCCTCCATTGCAGGTTACAGAGCAATGTGACATGGGTTTAACTCCTCTGTACGTCTCAAAGCTGTTCCACCTTTATTGGTGTAATTCACTCAGTGTTTGGTCCAAATTGCAGCATAATATTTTAATATTTGGCTTAGTTATGGTGGAAACATGACCCGCTGTATGTACTAGTTTACTGCAACCAGTGTACCCCACTACCAGTCGTAAAAGCCTGCGACAAGAGTTTCCTTCACAGATGTAAGTCTCAAAGCTGTTCTATATTTATTAGTGCCACTCCCCCAATAATTTGCCCAAGTTGCAGCATTATAGCCCAATATTCGGCTTGGTTAGGCCGCCAAAATGGCGCACTGCCTACATGGGTTTATTGCAGCCAGACCCCTCCATTGCAGGTTACAGAGCAATGTGACATGGGTTTAACTCCTCTGTACGTCTCAAAGCTGTTCCACCTTTATTGGTGTAATTCACTCAGTGTTTGGTCCAAATTGCAGCATAATATTTTAATATTTGGCTTAGTTATGGTGGAAACATGACCCACTGTATATACTAGTTTACTGCAACCAGTGTACCCCACTACCAGTCGTAAAAGCCTGCGACAATAGTTTCCTTCACAGATGTAAGTCTCAAAGCTGTTCTATATTTATTAGTGCCACTCCCCCAATAATTTGCCCAAGTTGCAGCATTATAGCCCAATATTCGGCTTGGTTAGGCCGCCAAAATGGCGCACTGCCTACATGGGTTTATTGCAGCCAGACCCCTCCATTGCAGGTTACAGAGCAATGTGACATGGGTTTAACTCCTCTGTACGTCTCAAAGCTGTTCCACCTTTATTGGTGTAATTCACTCAGTGTTTGGTCCAAATTGCAGCATAATATTTTAATATTTGGCTTAGTTATGGTGGAAACATGACCCGCTGTATATACTAGTTTACTGCAACCAGTGTACCCCACTACCAGTCGTAAAAGCCTGCGACAATAGTTTCCTTCACAGATGTAAGTCTCAAAGCTGTTCTATATTTATTAGTGCCACTCCCCCAATAATTTGCCCAAGTTGCAGCATTATAGCCCAATATTCGGCTTGGTTAGGCCGCCAAAATGGCGCACTGCCTACATGGGTTTATTGCAGCCAGACCCCTCCATTGCAGGTTACAGAGCAATGTGACATGGGTTTAACTCCTCTGTACGTCTCAAAGCTGTTCCACCTTTATTGGTGTAATTCACTCAGTGTTTGGTCCAAATTGCAGCATAATATTTTAATATTTGGCTTAGTTATGGTGGAAACATGACCCACTGTATATACTAGTTTACTGCAACCAGTGTACCCCACTACCAGTCGTAAAAGCCTGCGACAATAGTTTCCTTCACAGATGTAAGTCTCAAAGCTGTTCTATATTTATTAGTGCCACTCCCCCAATAATTTGCCCAAGTTGCAGCATTATAGCCCAATATTCGGCTTGGTTAGGCCGCCAAAATGGCGCACTGCCTACATGGGTTTATTGCAGCCAGACCCCTCCATTGCAGGTTACAGAGCAATGTGACATGGGTTTAACTCCTCTGTACGTCTCAAAGCTGTTCCACCTTTATTGGTGTAATTCACTCAGTGTTTGGTCCAAATTGCAGCATAATATTTTAATATTTGGCTTAGTTATGGTGGAAACATGACCCACTGTATATACTAGTTTACTGCAACCAGTGTACCCCACTACCAGTCGTAAAAGCCTGCGACAATAGTTTCCTTCACAGATGTAAGTCTCAAAGCTGTTCTATATTTATTAGTGCCACTCCCCCAATAATTTGCCCAAGTTGCAGCATTATAGCCCAATATTCGGCTTGGTTAGGCCGCCAAAATGGCGCACTGCCTACATGGGTTTATTGCAGCCAGACCCCTCCATTGCAGGTTACAGAGCAATGTGACATGGGTTTAACTCCTCTGTACGTCTCAAAGCTGTTCCACCTTTATTGGTGTAATTCACTCAGTGTTTGGTCCAAATTGCAGCATAATATTTTAATATTTGGCTTAGTTATGGTGGAAACATGACCCACTGTATATACTAGTTTACTGCAACCAGTGTACCCCACTACCAGTCGTAAAAGCCTGCGACAATAGTTTCCTTCACAGATGTAAGTCTCAAAGCTGTTCTATATTTATTAGTGCCACTCCCCCAATAATTTGCCCAAGTTGCAGCATTATAGCCCAATATTCGGCTTGGTTAGGCCGCCAAAATGGCGCACTGCCTACATGGGTTTATTGCAGCCAGACCCCTCCATTGCAGGTTACAGAGCAATGTGACATGGGTTTAACTCCTCTGTACGTCTCAAAGCTGTTCCACCTTTATTGGTGTAATTCACTCAGTGTTTGGTCCAAATTGCAGCATAATATTTTAATATTTGGCTTAGTTATGGTGGAAACATGACCCACTGTATATACTAGTTTACTGCAACCAGTGTACCCCACTACCAGTCGTAAAAGCCTGCGACAATAGTTTCCTTCACAGATGTAAGTCTCAAAGCTGTTCTATATTTATTAGTGCCACTCCCCCAATAATTTGCCCAAGTTGCAGCATTATAGCCCAATATTCGGCTTGGTTAGGCCGCCAAAATGGCGCACTGCCTACATGGGTTTATTGCAGCCAGACCCCTCCATTGCAGGTTACAGAGCAATGTGACATGGGTTTAACTCCTCTGTACGTCTCAAAGCTGTTCCACCTTTATTGGTGTAATTCACTCAGTGTTTGGTCCAAATTGCAGCATAATATTTTAATATTTGGCTTAGTTATGGTGGAAACATGACCCGCTGTATATACTAGTTTACTGCAACCAGTGTACCCCACTACCAGTCGTAAAAGCCTGCGACAATAGTTTCCTTCACAGATGTAAGTCTCAAAGCTGTTCTATATTTATTAGTGCCACTCCCCCAATAATTTGCCCAAGTTGCAGCATTATAGCCCAATATTCGGCTTGGTTAGGCCGCCAAAATGGCGCACTGCCTACATGGGTTTATTGCAGCCAGACCCCTCCATTGCAGGTTACAGAGCAATGTGACATGGGTTTAACTCCTCTGTACGTCTCAAAGCTGTTCCACCTTTATTGGTGTAATTCACTCAGTGTTTGGTCCAAATTGCAGCATAATATTTTAATATTTGGCTTAGTTATGGTGGAAACATGACCCGCTGTATGTACTAGTTTACTGCAACCAGTGTACCCCACTACCAGTCGTAAAAGCCTGCGACAAGAGTTTCCTTCACAGATGTAAGTCTCAAAGCTGTTCTATATTTATTAGTGCCACTCCCCCAATAATTTGCCCAAGTTGCAGCATTATAGCCCAATATTCGGCTTGGTTAGGCCGCCAAAATGGCGCACTGCCTACATGGGTTTATTGCAGCCAGACCCCTCCATTGCAGGTTACAGAGCAATGTGACATGGGTTTAACTCCTCTGTACGTCTCAAAGCTGTTCCACCTTTATTGGTGTAATTCACTCAGTGTTTGGTCCAAATTGCAGCATAATATTTTAATATTTGGCTTAGTTATGGTGGAAACATGACCCACTGTATATACTAGTTTACTGCAACCAGTGTACCCCACTACCAGTCGTAAAAGCCTGCGACAATAGTTTCCTTCACAGATGTAAGTCTCAAAGCTGTTCTATATTTATTAGTGCCACTCCCCCAATAATTTGCCCAAGTTGCAGCATTATAGCCCAATATTCGGCTTGGTTAGGCCGCCAAAATGGCGCACTGCCTACATGGGTTTATTGCAGCCAGACCCCTCCATTGCAGGTTACAGAGCAATGTGACATGGGTTTAACTCCTCTGTACGTCTCAAAGCTGTTCCACCTTTATTGGTGTAATTCACTCAGTGTTTGGTCCAAATTGCAGCATAATATTTTAATATTTGGCTTAGTTATGGTGGAAACATGACCCGCTGTATATACTAGTTTACTGCAACCAGTGTACCCCACTACCAGTCGTAAAAGCCTGCGACAATAGTTTCCTTCACAGATGTAAGTCTCAAAGCTGTTCTATATTTATTAGTGCCACTCCCCCAATAATTTGCCCAAGTTGCAGCATTATAGCCCAATATTCGGCTTGGTTAGGCCGCCAAAATGGCGCACTGCCTACATGGGTTTATTGCAGCCAGACCCCTCCATTGCAGGTTACAGAGCAATGTGACATGGGTTTAACTCCTCTGTACGTCTCAAAGCTGTTCCACCTTTATTGGTGTAATTCACTCAGTGTTTGGTCCAAATTGCAGCATAATATTTTAATATTTGGCTTAGTTATGGTGGAAACATGACCCGCTGTATATACTAGTTTACTGCAACCAGTGTACCCCACTACCAGTCGTAAAAGCCTGCGACAAGAGTTTCCTTCACAGATGTAAGTCTCAAAGCTGTTCTATATTTATTAGTGCCACTCCCCCAATAATTTGCCCAAGTTGCAGCATTATAGCCCAATATTCGGCTTGGTTAGGCCGCCAAAATGGCGCACTGCCTACATGGGTTTATTGCAGCCAGACCCCTCCATTGCAGGTTACAGAGCAATGTGACATGGGTTTAACTCCTCTGTACGTCTCAAAGCTGTTCCACCTTTATTGGTGTAATTCACTCAGTGTTTGGTCCAAATTGCAGCATAATATTTTAATATTTGGCTTAGTTATGGTGGAAACATGACCCACTGTATATACTAGTTTACTGCAACCAGTGTACCCCACTACCAGTCGTAAAAGCCTGCGACAATAGTTTCCTTCACAGATGTAAGTCTCAAAGCTGTTCTATATTTATTAGTGCCACTCCCCCAATAATTTGCCCAAGTTGCAGCATTATAGCCCAATATTCGGCTTGGTTAGGCCGCCAAAATGGCGCACTGCCTACATGGGTTTATTGCAGCCAGACCCCTCCATTGCAGGTTACAGAGCAATGTGACATGGGTTTAACTCCTCTGTACGTCTCAAAGCTGTTCCACCTTTATTGGTGTAATTCACTCAGTGTTTGGTCCAAATTGCAGCATAATATTTTAATATTTGGCTTAGTTATGGTGGAAACATGACCCGCTGTATATACTAGTTTACTGCAACCAGTGTACCCCACTACCAGTCGTAAAAGCCTGCGACAATAGTTTCCTTCACAGATGTAAGTCTCAAAGCTGTTCTATATTTATTAGTGCCACTCCCCCAATAATTTGCCCAAGTTGCAGCATTATAGCCCAATATTCGGCTTGGTTAGGCCGCCAAAATGGCGCACTGCCTACATGGGTTTATTGCAGCCAGACCCCTCCATTGCAGGTTACAGAGCAATGTGACATGGGTTTAACTCCTCTGTACGTCTCAAAGCTGTTCCACCTTTATTGGTGTAATTCACTCAGTGTTTGGTCCAAATTGCAGCATAATATTTTAATATTTGGCTTAGTTATGGTGGAAACATGACCCGCTGTATGTACTAGTTTACTGCAACCAGTGTACCCCACTACCAGTCGTAAAAGCCTGCGACAAGAGTTTCCTTCACAGATGTAAGTCTCAAAGCTGTTCTATATTTATTAGTGCCACTCCCCCAATAATTTGCCCAAGTTGCAGCATTATAGCCCAATATTCGGCTTGGTTAGGCCGCCAAAATGGCGCACTGCCTACATGGGTTTATTGCAGCCAGACCCCTCCATTGCAGGTTACAGAGCAATGTGACATGGGTTTAACTCCTCTGTACGTCTCAAAGCTGTTCCACCTTTATTGGTGTAATTCACTCAGTGTTTGGTCCAAATTGCAGCATAATATTTTAATATTTGGCTTAGTTATGGGTGGAAACATGACCCACTGTATATACTAGTTTACTGCAACCAGTGTACCCCACTACCAGTCGTAAAAGCCTGCGACAATAGTTTCCTTCACAGATGTAAGTCTCAAAGCTGTTCTATATTTATTAGTGCCACTCCCCCAATAATTTGCCCAAGTTGCAGCATTATAGCCCAATATTCGGCTTGGTTAGGCCGCCAAAATGGCGCACTGCCTACATGGGTTTATTGCAGCCAGACCCCTCCATTGCAGGTTACAGAGCAATGTGACATGGGTTTAACTCCTCTGTACGTCTCAAAGCTGTTCCACCTTTATTGGTGTAATTCACTCAGTGTTTGGTCCAAATTGCAGCATAATATTTTAATATTTGGCTTAGTTATGGTGGAAACATGACCCGCTGTATGTACTAGTTTACTGCAACCAGTGTACCCCACTACCAGTCGTAAAAGCCTGCGACAATAGTTTCCTTCACAGATGTAAGTCTCAAAGCTGTTCTATATTTATTAGTGCCACTCCCCCAATAATTTGCCCAAGTTGCAGCATTATAGCCCAATATTCGGCTTGGTTAGGCCGCCAAAATGGCGCACTGCCTACATGGGTTTATTGCAGCCAGACCCCTCCATTGCAGGTTACAGAGCAATGTGACATGGGTTTAACTCCTCTGTACGTCTCAAAGCTGTTCCACCTTTATTGGTGTAATTCACTCAGTGTTTGGTCCAAATTGCAGCATAATATTTTAATATTTGGCTTAGTTATGGTGGAAACATGACCCGCTGTATGTACTAGTTTACTGCAACCAGTGTACCCCACTACCAGTCGTAAAAGCCTGCGACAATAGTTTCCTTCACAGATGTAAGTCTCAAAGCTGTTCTATATTTATTAGTGCCACTCCCCCAATAATTTGCCCAAGTTGCAGCATTATAGCCCAATATTCGGCTTGGTTAGGCCGCCAAAATGGCGCACTGCCTACATGGGTTTATTGCAGCCAGACCCCTCCATTGCAGGTTACAGAGCAATGTGACATGGGTTTAACTCCTCTGTACGTCTCAAAGCTGTTCCACCTTTATTGGTGTAATTCACTCAGTGTTTGGTCCAAATTGCAGCATAATATTTTAATATTTGGCTTAGTTATGGTGGAAACATGACCCGCTGTATATACTAGTTTACTGCAACCAGTGTACCCCACTACCAGTCGTAAAAGCCTGCGACAATAGTTTCCTTCACAGATGTAAGTCTCAAAGCTGTTCTATATTTATTAGTGCCACTCCCCCAATAATTTGCCCAAGTTGCAGCATTATAGCCCAATATTCGGCTTGGTTAGGCCGCCAAAATGGCGCACTGCCTACATGGGTTTATTGCAGCCAGACCCCTCCATTGCAGGTTACAGAGCAATGTGACATGGGTTTAACTCCTCTGTACGTCTCAAAGCTGTTCCACCTTTATTGGTGTAATTCACTCAGTGTTTGGTCCAAATTGCAGCATAATATTTTAATATTTGGCTTAGTTATGGTGGAAACATGACCCGCTGTATGTACTAGTTTACTGCAACCAGTGTACCCCACTACCAGTCGTAAAAGCCTGCGACAAGAGTTTCCTTCACAGATGTAAGTCTCAAAGCTGTTCTATATTTATTAGTGCCACTCCCCCAATAATTTGCCCAAGTTGCAGCATTATAGCCCAATATTCGGCTTGGTTAGGCCGCCAAAATGGCGCACTGCCTACATGGGGTT
>CAXHLB010000070.1:0-22804 GCA_964017235.1 Sabellastarte sp. h YS-2021 | reverse complement strand
AGGTGTCAAAGCTACTCCATCTTTATTGGTAATTGTTACTCAGTGTTTGGACCAAATTGCAGCATAATATCTCAATATTTGGCTTAGTTATGGTGGAAACATGACCCCCTGTATATATGAATTACTGCAACCAGTATATTTCATCCCAAGTCGCAGAATCTCCCTGCAGCAGACTTACTGCTAGGTGTAAGTCCCAAAGCTGTTGCATATTTATTGGTGCCACCCCCTCACTCTTTGGCCCAAATTGCAGCATTACATCCCAATATCTGGCTTAGCCCTGCTGCCAAAATGGCGCCCCAGGTATATGGGTTTTATGCAGCTAGACCACCCCATTGCAGGTTACAGAGCAATGTGACATGGGTTTAACCCAGTCTGTAGGTCTGAAAGCTATTTCCTATTTATTGGGGTCATTCACTTAGCAGTCTGGACCAAATTGGAGCATTAAAGCTGAATGTTTGTCTTAGTTATGGTGGAAACATGACCCCTGCATATATTAACATACTGCAACCAGTGTAGCCCATTTCCAGTCGTAAAAGCTTGCGACAAGAGTTTCCTTTATAGATGTAAGTCCCAAAGCTGTTACATATTTATTAGTGTCACCCACCTAATCTTTGGCCCAAATTGCAGCATTACATCCCAATATTTGGCTTAGTTATGCTGCCAAAATGGCGCCCCAGGTATATGGGTTTTATGCAGCTAGACCACCCCATTGCAGGTTACAGAGCAATGTGCCATAGAATTAACCCAATTCGAAGGTGTCAAAGCTACTCCATCTTTATTGGTAATTGTTACTCAGTGTTTGGACCAAATTGCAGCATAATATCTCAATATTTGGCTTAGTTATGGTGGAAACATGACCCCCTGTATATATGAATTACTGCAACCAGTATATTTCATCCCAAGTCGCAGAATCTCCCTGCAGCAGACTTACTGCTAGCTGTAAGTCCCAAAGCTGTTGCATATTTATTGGTGCCACCCCCTCACTCTTTGGCCCAAATTGCAGCATTACATCCCAATATCTGGCTTAGCCCTGCTGCCAAAATGGCGCCCCAGGTATATGGGTTTTATGCAGCTAGACCACCCCATTGCAGGTTACAGAGCAATGTGACATGGGTTTAACCCAGTCTGTAGGTCTGAAAGCTATTTCCTATTTATTGGGGTCATTCACTTAGCGTCTGGACCAAATTGGAGCATTAAAGCTGAATGTTTGTCTTAGTTATGGTGGAAACATGACCCCTGCATATATTAACATACTGCAACCAGTGTAGCCCATTTCCAGTCGTAAAAGCTTGCGACAAGAGTTTCCTTTATAGATGTAAGTCCCAAAGCTGTTACATATTTATTAGTGTCACCCACCTAATCTTTGGCCCAAATTGCAGCATTACATCCCAATATTTGGCTTAGTTATGCTGCCAAAATGGCGCCCCAGGTATATGGGTTTTATGCAGCTAGACCACCCCATTGCAGGTTACAGAGCAATGTGCCATAGATTAACCCAATTCGAAGGTGTCAAAGCTACTCCATCTTTATTGGTAATTGTTACTCAGTGTTTGGACCAAATTGCAGCATAATATCTCAATATTTGGCTTAGTTATGGTGGAAACATGACCCCCTGTATATATGAATTACTGCAACCAGTATATTTCATCCCAAGTCGCAGAATCTCCCTGCAGCAGACTTACTGCTAGCTGTAAGTCCCAAAGCTGTTGCATATTTATTGGTGCCACCCCCTCACTCTTTGGCCCAAATTGCAGCATTACATCCCAATATCTGGCTTAGCCCTGCTGCCAAAATGGCGCCCCAGGTATATGGGTTTTATGCAGCTAGACCACCCCATTGCAGGTTACAGAGCAATGTGACATGGGTTTAACCCAGTCTGTAGGTCTGAAAGCTATTTCCTATTTATTGGGGTCATTCACTTAGCGTCTGGACCAAATTGGAGCATTAAAGCTGAATGTTTGTCTTAGTTATGGTGGAAACATGACCCCTGCATATATTAACATACTGCAACCAGTGTAGCCCATTTCCAGTCGTAAAAGCTTGCGACAAGAGTTTCCTTTATAGATGTAAGTCCCAAAGCTGTTACATATTTATTAGTGTCACCCACCTAATCTTTGGCCCAAATTGCAGCATTACATCCCAATATTTGGCTTAGTTATGCTGCCAAAATGGCGCCCCAGGTATATGGGTTTTATGCAGCTAGACCACCCCATTGCAGGTTACAGAGCAATGTGCCATAGATTAACCCAATTCGAAGGTGTCAAAGCTACTCCATCTTTATTGGTAATTGTTACTCAGTGTTTGGACCAAATTGCAGCATAATATCTCAATATTTGGCTTAGTTATGGTGGAAACATGACCCCCTGTATATATGAATTACTGCAACCAGTATATTTCATCCCAAGTCGCAGAATCTCCCTGCAGCAGACTTACTGCTAGCTGTAAGTCCCAAAGCTGTTGCATATTTATTGGTGCCACCCCCTCACTCTTTGGCCCAAATTGCAGCATTACATCCCAATATCTGGCTTAGCCCTGCTGCCAAAATGGCGCCCCAGGTATATGGGTTTTATGCAGCTAGACCACCCCATTGCAGGTTACAGAGCAATGTGACATGGGTTTAACCCAGTCTGTAGGTCTGAAAGCTATTTCCTATTTATTGGGGTCATTCACTTAGCGTCTGGACCAAATTGGAGCATTAAAGCTGAATGTTTGTCTTAGTTATGGTGGAAACATGACCCCTGCATATATTAACATACTGCAACCAGTGTAGCCCATTTCCAGTCGTAAAAGCTTGCGACAAGAGTTTCCTTTATAGATGTAAGTCCCAAAGCTGTTACATATTTATTAGTGTCACCCACCTAATCTTTGGCCCAAATTGCAGCATTACATCCCAATATTTGGCTTAGTTATGCTGCCAAAATGGCGCCCCAGGTATATGGGTTTTATGCAGCTAGACCACCCCATTGCAGGTTACAGAGCAATGTGCCATAGATTAACCCAATTCGAAGGTGTCAAAGCTACTCCATCTTTATTGGTAATTGTTACTCAGTGTTTGGACCAAATTGCAGCATAATATCTCAATATTTGGCTTAGTTATGGTGGAAACATGACCCCCTGTATATATGAATTACTGCAACCAGTATATTTCATCCCAAGTCGCAGAATCTCCCTGCAGCCAGACTTACTGCTAGCTGTAAGTCCCAAAGCTGTTGCATATTTATTGGTGCCACCCCCTCACTCTTTGGCCCAAATTGCAGCATTACATCCCAATATCTGGCTTAGCCCTGCTGCCAAAATGGCGCCCCAGGTATATGGGTTTTATGCAGCTAGACCACCCCATTGCAGGTTACAGAGCAATGTGACATGGGTTTAACCCAGTCTGTAGGTCTGAAAGCTATTTCCTATTTATTGGGGTCATTCACTTAGCGTCTGGACCAAATTGGAGCATTAAAGCTGAATGTTTGTCTTAGTTATGGTGGAAACATGACCCCTGCATATATTAACATACTGCAACCAGTGTAGCCCATTTCCAGTCGTAAAAGCTTGCGACAAGAGTTTCCTTTATAGATGTAAGTCCCAAAGCTGTTACATATTTATTAGTGTCACCCACCTAATCTTTGGCCCAAATTGCAGCATTACATCCCAATATTTGGCTTAGTTATGCTGCCAAAATGGCGCCCCAGGTATATGGGTTTTATGCAGCTAGACCACCCCATTGCAGGTTACAGAGCAATGTGCCATAGATTAACCCAATTCGAAGGTGTCAAAGCTACTCCATCTTTATTGGTAATTGTTACTCAGTGTTTGGACCAAATTGCAGCATAATATCTCAATATTTGGCTTAGTTATGGTGGAAACATGACCCCCTGTATATATGAATTACTGCAACCAGTATATTTCATCCCAAGTCGCAGAATCTCCCTGCAGCAGACTTACTGCTAGCTGTAAGTCCCAAAGCTGTTGCATATTTATTGGTGCCACCCCCTCACTCTTTGGCCCAAATTGCAGCATTACATCCCAATATCTGGCTTAGCCCTGCTGCCAAAATGGCGCCCCAGGTATATGGGTTTTATGCAGCTAGACCACCCCATTGCAGGTTACAGAGCAATGTGACATGGGTTTAACCCAGTCTGTAGGTCTGAAAGCTATTTCCTATTTATTGGGGTCATTCACTTAGCGTCTGGACCAAATTGGAGCATTAAAGCTGAATGTTTGTCTTAGTTATGGTGGAAACATGACCCCTGCATATATTAACATACTGCAACCAGTGTAGCCCATTTCCAGTCGTAAAAGCTTGCGACAAGAGTTTCCTTTATAGATGTAAGTCCCAAAGCTGTTACATATTTATTAGTGTCACCCACCTAATCTTTGGCCCAAATTGCAGCATTACATCCCAATATTTGGCTTAGTTATGCTGCCAAAATGGCGCCCCAGGTATATGGGTTTTATGCAGCTAGACCACCCCATTGCAGGTTACAGAGCAATGTGCCATAGATTAACCCAATTCGAAGGTGTCAAAGCTACTCCATCTTTATTGGTAATTGTTACTCAGTGTTTGGACCAAATTGCAGCATAATATCTCAATATTTGGCTTAGTTATGGTGGAAACATGACCCCCTGTATATATGAATTACTGCAACCAGTATATTTCATCCCAAGTCGCAGAATCTCCCTGCAGCAGACTTACTGCTAGCTGTAAGTCCCAAAGCTGTTGCATATTTATTGGTGCCACCCCCTCACTCTTTGGCCCAAATTGCAGCATTACATCCCAATATCTGGCTTAGCCCTGCTGCCAAAATGGCGCCCCAGGTATATGGGTTTTATGCAGCTAGACCACCCCATTGCAGGTTACAGAGCAATGTGACATGGGTTTAACCCAGTCTGTAGGTCTGAAAGCTATTTCCTATTTATTGGGGTCATTCACTTAGCGTCTGGACCAAATTGGAGCATTAAAGCTGAATGTTTGTCTTAGTTATGGTGGAAACATGACCCCTGCATATATTAACATACTGCAACCAGTGTAGCCCATTTCCAGTCGTAAAAGCTTGCGACAAGAGTTTCCTTTATAGATGTAAGTCCCAAAGCTGTTACATATTTATTAGTGTCACCCACCTAATCTTTGGCCCAAATTGCAGCATTACATCCCAATATTTGGCTTAGTTATGCTGCCAAAATGGCGCCCCAGGTATATGGGTTTTATGCAGCTAGACCACCCCATTGCAGGTTACAGAGCAATGTGCCATAGATTAACCCAATTCGAAGGTGTCAAAGCTACTCCATCTTTATTGGTAATTGTTACTCAGTGTTTGGACCAAATTGCAGCATAATATCTCAATATTTGGCTTAGTTATGGTGGAAACATGACCCCCTGTATATATGAATTACTGCAACCAGTATATTTCATCCCAAGTCGCAGAATCTCCCTGCAGCAGACTTACTGCTAGCTGTAAGTCCCAAAGCTGTTGCATATTTATTGGTGCCACCCCCTCACTCTTTGGCCCAAATTGCAGCATTACATCCCAATATCTGGCTTAGCCCTGCTGCCAAAATGGCGCCCCAGGTATATGGGTTTTATGCAGCTAGACCACCCCATTGCAGGTTACAGAGCAATGTGACATGGGTTTAACCCAGTCTGTAGGTCTGAAAGCTATTTCCTATTTATTGGGGTCATTCACTTAGCGTCTGGACCAAATTGGAGCATTAAAGCTGAATGTTTGTCTTAGTTATGGTGGAAACATGACCCCTGCATATATTAACATACTGCAACCAGTGTAGCCCATTTCCAGTCGTAAAAGCTTGCGACAAGAGTTTCCTTTATAGATGTAAGTCCCAAAGCTGTTACATATTTATTAGTGTCACCCACCTAATCTTTGGCCCAAATTGCAGCATTACATCCCAATATTTGGCTTAGTTATGCTGCCAAAATGGCGCCCCAGGTATATGGGTTTTATGCAGCTAGACCACCCCATTGCAGGTTACAGAGCAATGTGCCATAGATTAACCCAATTCGAAGGTGTCAAAGCTACTCCATCTTTATTGGTAATTGTTACTCAGTGTTTGGACCAAATTGCAGCATAATATCTCAATATTTGGCTTAGTTATGGTGGAAACATGACCCCCTGTATATATGAATTACTGCAACCAGTATATTTCATCCCAAGTCGCAGAATCTCCCTGCAGCAGACTTACTGCTAGCTGTAAGTCCCAAAGCTGTTGCATATTTATTGGTGCCACCCCCTCACTCTTTGGCCCAAATTGCAGCATTACATCCCAATATCTGGCTTAGCCCTGCTGCCAAAATGGCGCCCCAGGTATATGGGTTTTATGCAGCTAGACCACCCCATTGCAGGTTACAGAGCAATGTGACATGGGTTTAACCCAGTCTGTAGGTCTGAAAGCTATTTCCTATTTATTGGGGTCATTCACTTAGCGTCTGGACCAAATTGGAGCATTAAAGCTGAATGTTTGTCTTAGTTATGGTGGAAACATGACCCCTGCATATATTAACATACTGCAACCAGTGTAGCCCATTTCCAGTCGTAAAAGCTTGCGACAAGAGTTTCCTTTATAGATGTAAGTCCCAAAGCTGTTACATATTTATTAGTGTCACCCACCTAATCTTTGGCCCAAATTGCAGCATTACATCCCAATATTTGGCTTAGTTATGCTGCCAAAATGGCGCCCCAGGTATATGGGTTTTATGCAGCTAGACCACCCCATTGCAGGTTACAGAGCAATGTGCCATAGATTAACCCAATTCGAAGGTGTCAAAGCTACTCCATCTTTATTGGTAATTGTTACTCAGTGTTTGGACCAAATTGCAGCATAATATCTCAATATTTGGCTTAGTTATGGTGGAAACATGACCCCCTGTATATATGAATTACTGCAACCAGTATATTTCATCCCAAGTCGCAGAATCTCCCTGCAGCAGACTTACTGCTAGCTGTAAGTCCCAAAGCTGTTGCATATTTATTGGTGCCACCCCCTCACTCTTTGGCCCAAATTGCAGCATTACATCCCAATATCTGGCTTAGCCCTGCTGCCAAAATGGCGCCCCAGGTATATGGGTTTTATGCAGCTAGACCACCCCATTGCAGGTTACAGAGCAATGTGACATGGGTTTAACCCAGTCTGTAGGTCTGAAAGCTATTTCCTATTTATTGGGGTCATTCACTTAGCGTCTGGACCAAATTGGAGCATTAAAGCTGAATGTTTGTCTTAGTTATGGTGGAAACATGACCCCTGCATATATTAACATACTGCAACCAGTGTAGCCCATTTCCAGTCGTAAAAGCTTGCGACAAGAGTTTCCTTTATAGATGTAAGTCCCAAAGCTGTTACATATTTATTAGTGTCACCCACCTAATCTTTGGCCCAAATTGCAGCATTACATCCCAATATTTGGCTTAGTTATGCTGCCAAAATGGCGCCCCAGGTATATGGGTTTTATGCAGCTAGACCACCCCATTGCAGGTTACAGAGCAATGTGCCATAGATTAACCCAATTCGAAGGTGTCAAAGCTACTCCATCTTTATTGGTAATTGTTACTCAGTGTTTGGACCAAATTGCAGCATAATATCTCAATATTTGGCTTAGTTATGGTGGAAACATGACCCCCTGTATATATGAATTACTGCAACCAGTATATTTCATCCCAAGTCGCAGAATCTCCCTGCAGCAGACTTACTGCTAGCTGTAAGTCCCAAAGCTGTTGCATATTTATTGGTGCCACCCCCTCACTCTTTGGCCCAAATTGCAGCATTACATCCCAATATCTGGCTTAGCCCTGCTGCCAAAATGGCGCCCCAGGTATATGGGTTTTATGCAGCTAGACCACCCCATTGCAGGTTACAGAGCAATGTGACATGGGTTTAACCCAGTCTGTAGGTCTGAAAGCTATTTCCTATTTATTGGGGTCATTCACTTAGCGTCTGGACCAAATTGGAGCATTAAAGCTGAATGTTTGTCTTAGTTATGGTGGAAACATGACCCCTGCATATATTAACATACTGCAACCAGTGTAGCCCATTTCCAGTCGTAAAAGCTTGCGACAAGAGTTTCCTTTATAGATGTAAGTCCCAAAGCTGTTACATATTTATTAGTGTCACCCACCTAATCTTTGGCCCAAATTGCAGCATTACATCCCAATATTTGGCTTAGTTATGCTGCCAAAATGGCGCCCCAGGTATATGGGTTTTATGCAGCTAGACCACCCCATTGCAGGTTACAGAGCAATGTGCCATAGATTAACCCAATTCGAAGGTGTCAAAGCTACTCCATCTTTATTGGTAATTGTTACTCAGTGTTTGGACCAAATTGCAGCATAATATCTCAATATTTGGCTTAGTTATGGTGGAAACATGACCCCCTGTATATATGAATTACTGCAACCAGTATATTTCATCCCAAGTCGCAGAATCTCCCTGCAGCAGACTTACTGCTAGCTGTAAGTCCCAAAGCTGTTGCATATTTATTGGTGCCACCCCCTCACTCTTTGGCCCAAATTGCAGCATTACATCCCAATATCTGGCTTAGCCCTGCTGCCAAAATGGCGCCCCAGGTATATGGGTTTTATGCAGCTAGACCACCCCATTGCAGGTTACAGAGCAATGTGACATGGGTTTAACCCAGTCTGTAGGTCTGAAAGCTATTTCCTATTTATTGGGGTCATTCACTTAGCGTCTGGACCAAATTGGAGCATTAAAGCTGAATGTTTGTCTTAGTTATGGTGGAAACATGACCCCTGCATATATTAACATACTGCAACCAGTGTAGCCCATTTCCAGTCGTAAAAGCTTGCGACAAGAGTTTCCTTTATAGATGTAAGTCCCAAAGCTGTTACATATTTATTAGTGTCACCCACCTAATCTTTGGCCCAAATTGCAGCATTACATCCCAATATTTGGCTTAGTTATGCTGCCAAAATGGCGCCCCAGGTATATGGGTTTTATGCAGCTAGACCACCCCATTGCAGGTTACAGAGCAATGTGCCATAGATTAACCCAATTCGAAGGTGTCAAAGCTACTCCATCTTTATTGGTAATTGTTACTCAGTGTTTGGACCAAATTGCAGCATAATATCTCAATATTTGGCTTAGTTATGGTGGAAACATGACCCCCTGTATATATGAATTACTGCAACCAGTATATTTCATCCCAAGTCGCAGAATCTCCCTGCAGCAGACTTACTGCTAGCTGTAAGTCCCAAAGCTGTTGCATATTTATTGGTGCCACCCCCTCACTCTTTGGCCCAAATTGCAGCATTACATCCCAATATCTGGCTTAGCCCTGCTGCCAAAATGGCGCCCCAGGTATATGGGTTTTATGCAGCTAGACCACCCCATTGCAGGTTACAGAGCAATGTGACATGGGTTTAACCCAGTCTGTAGGTCTGAAAGCTATTTCCTATTTATTGGGGTCATTCACTTAGCGTCTGGACCAAATTGGAGCATTAAAGCTGAATGTTTGTCTTAGTTATGGTGGAAACATGACCCCTGCATATATTAACATACTGCAACCAGTGTAGCCCATTTCCAGTCGTAAAAGCTTGCGACAAGAGTTTCCTTTATAGATGTAAGTCCCAAAGCTGTTACATATTTATTAGTGTCACCCACCTAATCTTTGGCCCAAATTGCAGCATTACATCCCAATATTTGGCTTAGTTATGCTGCCAAAATGGCGCCCCAGGTATATGGGTTTTATGCAGCTAGACCACCCCATTGCAGGTTACAGAGCAATGTGCCATAGATTAACCCAATTCGAAGGTGTCAAAGCTACTCCATCTTTATTGGTAATTGTTACTCAGTGTTTGGACCAAATTGCAGCATAATATCTCAATATTTGGCTTAGTTATGGTGGAAACATGACCCCCTGTATATATGAATTACTGCAACCAGTATATTTCATCCCAAGTCGCAGAATCTCCCTGCAGCAGACTTACTGCTAGCTGTAAGTCCCAAAGCTGTTGCATATTTATTGGTGCCACCCCCTCACTCTTTGGCCCAAATTGCAGCATTACATCCCAATATCTGGCTTAGCCCTGCTGCCAAAATGGCGCCCCAGGTATATGGGTTTTATGCAGCTAGACCACCCCATTGCAGGTTACAGAGCAATGTGACATGGGTTTAACCCAGTCTGTAGGTCTGAAAGCTATTTCCTATTTATTGGGGTCATTCACTTAGCGTCTGGACCAAATTGGAGCATTAAAGCTGAATGTTTGTCTTAGTTATGGTGGAAACATGACCCCTGCATATATTAACATACTGCAACCAGTGTAGCCCATTTCCAGTCGTAAAAGCTTGCGACAAGAGTTTCCTTTATAGATGTAAGTCCCAAAGCTGTTACATATTTATTAGTGTCACCCACCTAATCTTTGGCCCAAATTGCAGCATTACATCCCAATATTTGGCTTAGTTATGCTGCCAAAATGGCGCCCCAGGTATATGGGTTTTATGCAGCTAGACCACCCCATTGCAGGTTACAGAGCAATGTGCCATAGATTAACCCAATTCGAAGGTGTCAAAGCTACTCCATCTTTATTGGTAATTGTTACTCAGTGTTTGGACCAAATTGCAGCATAATATCTCAATATTTGGCTTAGTTATGGTGGAAACATGACCCCCTGTATATATGAATTACTGCAACCAGTATATTTCATCCCAAGTCGCAGAATCTCCCTGCAGCAGACTTACTGCTAGCTGTAAGTCCCAAAGCTGTTGCATATTTATTGGTGCCACCCCCTCACTCTTTGGCCCAAATTGCAGCATTACATCCCAATATCTGGCTTAGCCCTGCTGCCAAAATGGCGCCCCAGGTATATGGGTTTTATGCAGCTAGACCACCCCATTGCAGGTTACAGAGCAATGTGACATGGGTTTAACCCAGTCTGTAGGTCTGAAAGCTATTTCCTATTTATTGGGGTCATTCACTTAGCGTCTGGACCAAATTGGAGCATTAAAGCTGAATGTTTGTCTTAGTTATGGTGGAAACATGACCCCTGCATATATTAACATACTGCAACCAGTGTAGCCCATTTCCAGTCGTAAAAGCTTGCGACAAGAGTTTCCTTTATAGATGTAAGTCCCAAAGCTGTTACATATTTATTAGTGTCACCCACCTAATCTTTGGCCCAAATTGCAGCATTACATCCCAATATTTGGCTTAGTTATGCTGCCAAAATGGCGCCCCAGGTATATGGGTTTTATGCAGCTAGACCACCCCATTGCAGGTTACAGAGCAATGTGCCATAGATTAACCCAATTCGAAGGTGTCAAAGCTACTCCATCTTTATTGGTAATTGTTACTCAGTGTTTGGACCAAATTGCAGCATAATATCTCAATATTTGGCTTAGTTATGGTGGAAACATGACCCCCTGTATATATGAATTACTGCAACCAGTATATTTCATCCCAAGTCGCAGAATCTCCCTGCAGCAGACTTACTGCTAGCTGTAAGTCCCAAAGCTGTTGCATATTTATTGGTGCCACCCCCTCACTCTTTGGCCCAAATTGCAGCATTACATCCCAATATCTGGCTTAGCCCTGCTGCCAAAATGGCGCCCCAGGTATATGGGTTTTATGCAGGTAGACCACCCCATTGCAGGTTACAGAGCAATGTGACATGGGTTTAACCCAGTCTGTAGGTCTGAAAGCTATTTCCTATTTATTGGGGTCATTCACTTAGCGTCTGGACCAAATTGGAGCATTAAAGCTGAATGTTTGTCTTAGTTATGGTGGAAACATGACCCCTGCATATATTAACATACTGCAACCAGTGTAGCCCATTTCCAGTCGTAAAAGCTTGCGACAAGAGTTTCCTTTATAGATGTAAGTCCCAAAGCTGTTACATATTTATTAGTGTCACCCACCTAATCTTTGGCCCAAATTGCAGCATTACATCCCAATATTTGGCTTAGTTATGCTGCCAAAATGGCGCCCCAGGTATATGGGTTTTATGCAGCTAGACCACCCCATTGCAGGTTACAGAGCAATGTGCCATAGATTAACCCAATTCGAAGGTGTCAAAGCTACTCCATCTTTATTGGTAATTGTTACTCAGTGTTTGGACCAAATTGCAGCATAATATCTCAATATTTGGCTTAGTTATGGTGGAAACATGACCCCCTGTATATATGAATTACTGCAACCAGTATATTTCATCCCAAGTCGCAGAATCTCCCTGCAGCAGACTTACTGCTAGCTGTAAGTCCCAAAGCTGTTGCATATTTATTGGTGCCACCCCCTCACTCTTTGGCCCAAATTGCAGCATTACATCCCAATATCTGGCTTAGCCCTGCTGCCAAAATGGCGCCCCAGGTATATGGGTTTTATGCAGCTAGACCACCCCATTGCAGGTTACAGAGCAATGTGACATGGGTTTAACCCAGTCTGTAGGTCTGAAAGCTATTTCCTATTTATTGGGGTCATTCACTTAGCGTCTGGACCAAATTGGAGCATTAAAGCTGAATGTTTGTCTTAGTTATGGTGGAAACATGACCCCTGCATATATTAACATACTGCAACCAGTGTAGCCCATTTCCAGTCGTAAAAGCTTGCGACAAGAGTTTCCTTTATAGATGTAAGTCCCAAAGCTGTTACATATTTATTAGTGTCACCCACCTAATCTTTGGCCCAAATTGCAGCATTACATCCCAATATTTGGCTTAGTTATGCTGCCAAAATGGCGCCCCAGGTATATGGGTTTTATGCAGCTAGACCACCCCATTGCAGGTTACAGAGCAATGTGCCATAGATTAACCCAATTCGAAGGTGTCAAAGCTACTCCATCTTTATTGGTAATTGTTACTCAGTGTTTGGACCAAATTGCAGCATAATATCTCAATATTTGGCTTAGTTATGGTGGAAACATGACCCCCTGTATATATGAATTACTGCAACCAGTATATTTCATCCCAAGTCGCAGAATCTCCCTGCAGCAGACTTACTGCTAGCTGTAAGTCCCAAAGCTGTTGCATATTTATTGGTGCCACCCCCTCACTCTTTGGCCCAAATTGCAGCATTACATCCCAATATCTGGCTTAGCCCTGCTGCCAAAATGGCGCCCCAGGTATATGGGTTTTATGCAGCTAGACCACCCCATTGCAGGTTACAGAGCAATGTGACATGGGTTTAACCCAGTCTGTAGGTCTGAAAGCTATTTCCTATTTATTGGGGTCATTCACTTAGCGTCTGGACCAAATTGGAGCATTAAAGCTGAATGTTTGTCTTAGTTATGGTGGAAACATGACCCCTGCATATATTAACATACTGCAACCAGTGTAGCCCATTTCCAGTCGTAAAAGCTTGCGACAAGAGTTTCCTTTATAGATGTAAGTCCCAAAGCTGTTACATATTTATTAGTGTCACCCACCTAATCTTTGGCCCAAATTGCAGCATTACATCCCAATATTTGGCTTAGTTATGCTGCCAAAATGGCGCCCCAGGTATATGGGTTTTATGCAGCTAGACCACCCCATTGCAGGTTACAGAGCAATGTGCCATAGATTAACCCAATTCGAAGGTGTCAAAGCTACTCCATCTTTATTGGTAATTGTTACTCAGTGTTTGGACCAAATTGCAGCATAATATCTCAATATTTGGCTTAGTTATGGTGGAAACATGACCCCCTGTATATATGAATTACTGCAACCAGTATATTTCATCCCAAGTCGCAGAATCTCCCTGCAGCAGACTTACTGCTAGCTGTAAGTCCCAAAGCTGTTGCATATTTATTGGTGCCACCCCCTCACTCTTTGGCCCAAATTGCAGCATTACATCCCAATATCTGGCTTAGCCCTGCTGCCAAAATGGCGCCCCAGGTATATGGGTTTTATGCAGCTAGACCACCCCATTGCAGGTTACAGAGCAATGTGACATGGGTTTAACCCAGTCTGTAGGTCTGAAAGCTATTTCCTATTTATTGGGGTCATTCACTTAGCGTCTGGACCAAATTGGAGCATTAAAGCTGAATGTTTGTCTTAGTTATGGTGGAAACATGACCCCTGCATATATTAACATACTGCAACCAGTGTAGCCCATTTCCAGTCGTAAAAGCTTGCGACAAGAGTTTCCTTTATAGATGTAAGTCCCAAAGCTGTTACATATTTATTAGTGTCACCCACCTAATCTTTGGCCCAAATTGCAGCATTACATCCCAATATTTGGCTTAGTTATGCTGCCAAAATGGCGCCCCAGGTATATGGGTTTTATGCAGCTAGACCACCCCATTGCAGGTTACAGAGCAATGTGCCATAGATTAACCCAATTCGAAGGTGTCAAAGCTACTCCATCTTTATTGGTAATTGTTACTCAGTGTTTGGACCAAATTGCAGCATAATATCTCAATATTTGGCTTAGTTATGGTGGAAACATGACCCCCTGTATATATGAATTACTGCAACCAGTATATTTCATCCCAAGTCGCAGAATCTCCCTGCAGCAGACTTACTGCTAGCTGTAAGTCCCAAAGCTGTTGCATATTTATTGGTGCCACCCCCTCACTCTTTGGCCCAAATTGCAGCATTACATCCCAATATCTGGCTTAGCCCTGCTGCCAAAATGGCGCCCCAGGTATATGGGTTTTATGCAGCTAGACCACCCCATTGCAGGTTACAGAGCAATGTGACATGGGTTTAACCCAGTCTGTAGGTCTGAAAGCTATTTCCTATTTATTGGGGTCATTCACTTAGCGTCTGGACCAAATTGGAGCATTAAAGCTGAATGTTTGTCTTAGTTATGGTGGAAACATGACCCCTGCATATATTAACATACTGCAACCAGTGTAGCCCATTTCCAGTCGTAAAAGCTTGCGACAAGAGTTTCCTTTATAGATGTAAGTCCCAAAGCTGTTACATATTTATTAGTGTCACCCACCTAATCTTTGGCCCAAATTGCAGCATTACATCCCAATATTTGGCTTAGTTATGCTGCCAAAATGGCGCCCCAGGTATATGGGTTTTATGCAGCTAGACCACCCCATTGCAGGTTACAGAGCAATGTGCCATAGATTAACCCAATTCGAAGGTGTCAAAGCTACTCCATCTTTATTGGTAATTGTTACTCAGTGTTTGGACCAAATTGCAGCATAATATCTCAATATTTGGCTTAGTTATGGTGGAAACATGACCCCCTGTATATATGAATTACTGCAACCAGTATATTTCATCCCAAGTCGCAGAATCTCCCTGCAGCAGACTTACTGCTAGCTGTAAGTCCCAAAGCTGTTGCATATTTATTGGTGCCACCCCCTCACTCTTTGGCCCAAATTGCAGCATTACATCCCAATATCTGGCTTAGCCCTGCTGCCAAAATGGCGCCCCAGGTATATGGGTTTTATGCAGCTAGACCACCCCATTGCAGGTTACAGAGCAATGTGACATGGGTTTAACCCAGTCTGTAGGTCTGAAAGCTATTTCCTATTTATTGGGGTCATTCACTTAGCGTCTGGACCAAATTGGAGCATTAAAGCTGAATGTTTGTCTTAGTTATGGTGGAAACATGACCCCTGCATATATTAACATACTGCAACCAGTGTAGCCCATTTCCAGTCGTAAAAGCTTGCGACAAGAGTTTCCTTTATAGATGTAAGTCCCAAAGCTGTTACATATTTATTAGTGTCACCCACCTAATCTTTGGCCCAAATTGCAGCATTACATCCCAATATTTGGCTTAGTTATGCTGCCAAAATGGCGCCCCAGGTATATGGGTTTTATGCAGCTAGACCACCCCATTGCAGGTTACAGAGCAATGTGCCATAGATTAACCCAATTCGAAGGTGTCAAAGCTACTCCATCTTTATTGGTAATTGTTACTCAGTGTTTGGACCAAATTGCAGCATAATATCTCAATATTTGGCTTAGTTATGGTGGAAACATGACCCCCTGTATATATGAATTACTGCAACCAGTATATTTCATCCCAAGTCGCAGAATCTCCCTGCAGCAGACTTACTGCTAGCTGTAAGTCCCAAAGCTGTTGCATATTTATTGGTGCCACCCCCTCACTCTTTGGCCCAAATTGCAGCATTACATCCCAATATCTGGCTTAGCCCTGCTGCCAAAATGGCGCCCCAGGTATATGGGTTTTATGCAGCTAGACCACCCCATTGCAGGTTACAGAGCAATGTGACATGGGTTTAACCCAGTCTGTAGGTCTGAAAGCTATTTCCTATTTATTGGGGTCATTCACTTAGCGTCTGGACCAAATTGGAGCATTAAAGCTGAATGTTTGTCTTAGTTATGGTGGAAACATGACCCCTGCATATATTAACATACTGCAACCAGTGTAGCCCATTTCCAGTCGTAAAAGCTTGCGACAAGAGTTTCCTTTATAGATGTAAGTCCCAAAGCTGTTACATATTTATTAGTGTCACCCACCTAATCTTTGGCCCAAATTGCAGCATTACATCCCAATATTTGGCTTAGTTATGCTGCCAAAATGGCGCCCCAGGTATATGGGTTTTATGCAGCTAGACCACCCCATTGCAGGTTACAGAGCAATGTGCCATAGATTAACCCAATTCGAAGGTGTCAAAGCTACTCCATCTTTATTGGTAATTGTTACTCAGTGTTTGGACCAAATTGCAGCATAATATCTCAATATTTGGCTTAGTTATGGTGGAAACATGACCCCCTGTATATATGAATTACTGCAACCAGTATATTTCATCCCAAGTCGCAGAATCTCCCTGCAGCAGACTTACTGCTAGCTGTAAGTCCCAAAGCTGTTGCATATTTATTGGTGCCACCCCCTCACTCTTTGGCCCAAATTGCAGCATTACATCCCAATATCTGGCTTAGCCCTGCTGCCAAAATGGCGCCCCAGGTATATGGGTTTTATGCAGCTAGACCACCCCATTGCAGGTTACAGAGCAATGTGACATGGGTTTAACCCAGTCTGTAGGTCTGAAAGCTATTTCCTATTTATTGGGGTCATTCACTTAGCGTCTGGACCAAATTGGAGCATTAAAGCTGAATGTTTGTCTTAGTTATGGTGGAAACATGACCCCTGCATATATTAACATACTGCAACCAGTGTAGCCCATTTCCAGTCGTAAAAGCTTGCGACAAGAGTTTCCTTTATAGATGTAAGTCCCAAAGCTGTTACATATTTATTAGTGTCACCCACCTAATCTTTGGCCCAAATTGCAGCATTACATCCCAATATTTGGCTTAGTTATGCTGCCAAAATGGCGCCCCAGGTATATGGGTTTTATGCAGCTAGACCACCCCATTGCAGGTTACAGAGCAATGTGCCATAGATTAACCCAATTCGAAGGTGTCAAAGCTACTCCATCTTTATTGGTAATTGTTACTCAGTGTTTGGACCAAATTGCAGCATAATATCTCAATATTTGGCTTAGTTATGGTGGAAACATGACCCCCTGTATATATGAATTACTGCAACCAGTATATTTCATCCCAAGTCGCAGAATCTCCCTGCAGCAGACTTACTGCTAGCTGTAAGTCCCAAAGCTGTTGCATATTTATTGGTGCCACCCCCTCACTCTTTGGCCCAAATTGCAGCATTACATCCCAATATCTGGCTTAGCCCTGCTGCCAAAATGGCGCCCCAGGTATATGGGTTTTATGCAGCTAGACCACCCCATTGCAGGTTACAGAGCAATGTGACATGGGTTTAACCCAGTCTGTAGGTCTGAAAGCTATTTCCTATTTATTGGGGTCATTCACTTAGCGTCTGGACCAAATTGGAGCATTAAAGCTGAATGTTTGTCTTAGTTATGGTGGAAACATGACCCCTGCATATATTAACATACTGCAACCAGTGTAGCCCATTTCCAGTCGTAAAAGCTTGCGACAAGAGTTTCCTTTATAGATGTAAGTCCCAAAGCTGTTACATATTTATTAGTGTCACCCACCTAATCTTTGGCCCAAATTGCAGCATTACATCCCAATATTTGGCTTAGTTATGCTGCCAAAATGGCGCCCCAGGTATATGGGTTTTATGCAGCTAGACCACCCCATTGCAGGTTACAGAGCAATGTGCCATAGATTAACCCAATTCGAAGGTGTCAAAGCTACTCCATCTTTATTGGTAATTGTTACTCAGTGTTTGGACCAAATTGCAGCATAATATCTCAATATTTGGCTTAGTTATGGTGGAAACATGACCCCCTGTATATATGAATTACTGCAACCAGTATATTTCATCCCAAGTCGCAGAATCTCCCTGCAGCAGACTTACTGCTAGGTGTAAGTCCCAAAGCTGTTGCATATTTATTGGTGCCACCCCCTCACTCTTTGGCCCAAATTGCAGCATTACATCCCAATATCTGGCTTAGCCCTGCTGCCAAAATGGCGCCCCAGGTATATGGGTTTTATGCAGCTAGACCACCCCATTGCAGGTTACAGAGCAATGTGACATGGGTTTAACCCAGTCTGTAGGTCTGAAAGCTATTTCCTATTTATTGGGGTCATTCACTTAGCGTCTGGACCAAATTGGAGCATTAAAGCTGAATGTTTGTCTTAGTTATGGTGGAAACATGACCCCTGCATATATTAACATACTGCAACCAGTGTAGCCCATTTCCAGTCGTAAAAGCTTGCGACAAGAGTTTCCTTTATAGATGTAAGTCCCAAAGCTGTTACATATTTATTAGTGTCACCCACCTAATCTTTGGCCCAAATTGCAGCATTACATCCCAATATTTGGCTTAGTTATGCTGCCAAAATGGCGCCCCAGGTATATGGGTTTTATGCAGCTAGACCACCCCATTGCAGGTTACAGAGCAATGTGCCATAGATTAACCCAATTCGAAGGTGTCAAAGCTACTCCATCTTTATTGGTAATTGTTACTCAGTGTTTGGACCAAATTGCAGCATAATATCTCAATATTTGGCTTAGTTATGGTGGAAACATGACCCCCTGTATATATGAATTACTGCAACCAGTATATTTCATCCCAAGTCGCAGAATCTCCCTGCAGCAGACTTACTGCTAGCTGTAAGTCCCAAAGCTGTTGCATATTTATTGGTGCCACCCCCTCACTCTTTGGCCCAAATTGCAGCATTACATCCCAATATCTGGCTTAGCCCTGCTGCCAAAATGGCGCCCCAGGTATATGGGTTTTATGCAGCTAGACCACCCCATTGCAGGTTACAGAGCAATGTGACATGGGTTTAACCCAGTCTGTAGGTCTGAAAGCTATTTCCTATTTATTGGGGTCATTCACTTAGCGTCTGGACCAAATTGGAGCATTAAAGCTGAATGTTTGTCTTAGTTATGGTGGAAACATGACCCCTGCATATATTAACATACTGCAACCAGTGTAGCCCATTTCCAGTCGTAAAAGCTTGCGACAAGAGTTTCCTTTATAGATGTAAGTCCCAAAGCTGTTACATATTTATTAGTGTCACCCACCTAATCTTTGGCCCAAATTGCAGCATTACATCCCAATATTTGGCTTAGTTATGCTGCCAAAATGGCGCCCCAGGTATATGGGTTTTATGCAGCTAGACCACCCCATTGCAGGTTACAGAGCAATGTGCCATAGATTAACCCAATTCGAAGGTGTCAAAGCTACTCCATCTTTATTGGTAATTGTTACTCAGTGTTTGGACCAAATTGCAGCATAATATCTCAATATTTGGCTTAGTTATGGTGGAAACATGACCCCCTGTATATATGAATTACTGCAACCAGTATATTTCATCCCAAGTCGCAGAATCTCCCTGCAGCAGACTTACTGCTAGGTGTAAGTCCCAAAGCTGTTGCATATTTATTGGTGCCACCCCCTCACTCTTTGGCCCAAATTGCAGCATTACATCCCAATATCTGGCTTAGCCCTGCTGCCAAAATGGCGCCCCAGGTATATGGGTTTTATGCAGCTAGACCACCCCATTGCAGGTTACAGAGCAATGTGACATGGGTTTAACCCAGTCTGTAGGTCTGAAAGCTATTTCCTATTTATTGGGGTCATTCACTTAGCGTCTGGACCAAATTGGAGCATTAAAGCTGAATGTTTGTCTTAGTTATGGTGGAAACATGACCCCTGCATATATTAACATACTGCAACCAGTGTAGCCCATTTCCAGTCGTAAAAGCTTGCGACAAGAGTTTCCTTTATAGATGTAAGTCCCAAAGCTGTTACATATTTATTAGTGTCACCCACCTAATCTTTGGCCCAAATTGCAGCATTACATCCCAATATTTGGCTTAGTTATGCTGCCAAAATGGCGCCCCAGGTATATGGGTTTTATGCAGCTAGACCACCCCATTGCAGGTTACAGAGCAATGTGCCATAGATTAACCCAATTCGAAGGTGTCAAAGCTACTCCATCTTTATTGGTAATTGTTACTCAGTGTTTGGACCAAATTGCAGCATAATATCTCAATATTTGGCTTAGTTATGGTGGAAACATGACCCCCTGTATATATGAATTACTGCAACCAGTATATTTCATCCCAAGTCGCAGAATCTCCCTGCAGCAGACTTACTGCTAGCTGTAAGTCCCAAAGCTGTTGCATATTTATTGGTGCCACCCCCTCACTCTTTGGCCCAAATTGCAGCATTACATCCCAATATCTGGCTTAGCCCTGCTGCCAAAATGGCGCCCCAGGTATATGGGTTTTATGCAGCTAGACCACCCCATTGCAGGTTACAGAGCAATGTGACATGGGTTTAACCCAGTCTGTAGGTCTGAAAGCTATTTCCTATTTATTGGGGTCATTCACTTAGCGTCTGGACCAAATTGGAGCATTAAAGCTGAATGTTTGTCTTAGTTATGGTGGAAACATGACCCCTGCATATATTAACATACTGCAACCAGTGTAGCCCATTTCCAGTCGTAAAAGCTTGCGACAAGAGTTTCCTTTATAGATGTAAGTCCCAAAGCTGTTACATATTTATTAGTGTCACCCACCTAATCTTTGGCCCAAATTGCAGCATTACATCCCAATATTTGGCTTAGTTATGCTGCCAAAATGGCGCCCCAGGTATATGGGTTTTATGCAGCTAGACCACCCCATTGCAGGTTACAGAGCAATGTGCCATAGATTAACCCAATTCGAAGGTGTCAAAGCTACTCCATCTTTATTGGTAATTGTTACTCAGTGTTTGGACCAAATTGCAGCATAATATCTCAATATTTGGCTTAGTTATGGTGGAAACATGACCCCCTGTATATATGAATTACTGCAACCAGTATATTTCATCCCAAGTCGCAGAATCTCCCTGCAGCAGACTTACTGCTAGGCTGTAAGTCCCAAAGCTGTTGCATATTTATTGGTGCCACCCCCTCACTCTTTGGCCCAAATTGCAGCATTACATCCCAATATCTGGCTTAGCCCTGCTGCCAAAATGGCGCCCCAGGTATATGGGTTTTATGCAGCTAGACCACCCCATTGCAGGTTACAGAGCAATGTGACATGGGTTTAACCCAGTCTGTAGGTCTGAAAGCTATTTCCTATTTATTGGGGTCATTCACTTAGCGTCTGGACCAAATTGGAGCATTAAAGCTGAATGTTTGTCTTAGTTATGGTGGAAACATGACCCCTGCATATATTAACATACTGCAACCAGTGTAGCCCATTTCCAGTCGTAAAAGCTTGCGACAAGAGTTTCCTTTATAGATGTAAGTCCCAAAGCTGTTACATATTTATTAGTGTCACCCACCTAATCTTTGGCCCAAATGCAGCATTACATCCCAATATTTGGCTTAGTTATGCTGCCAAAATGGCGCCCCAGGTATATGGGTTTTATGCAGCTAGACCACCCCATTGCAGGTTACAGAGCAATGTGCCATAGATTAACCCAATTCGAAGGTGTCAAAGCTACTCCATCTTTATTGGTAATTGTTACTCAGTGTTTGGACCAAATTGCAGCATAATATCTCAATATTTGGCTTAGTTATGGTGGAAACATGACCCCCTGTATATATGAATTACTGCAACCAGTATATTTCATCCCAAGTCGCAGAATCTCCCTGCAGCAGACTTACTGCTAGGTGTAAGTCCCAAAGCTGTTGCATATTTATTGGTGCCACCCCCTCACTCTTTGGCCCAAATTGCAGCATTACATCCCAATATCTGGCTTAGCCCTGCTGCCAAAATGGCGCCCCAGGTATATGGGTTTTATGCAGCTAGACCACCCCATTGCAGGTTACAGAGCAATGTGACATGGGTTTAACCCAGTCTGTAGGTCTGAAAGCTATTTCCTATTTATTGGGGTCATTCACTTAGCGTCTGGACCAAATTGGAGCATTAAAGCTGAATGTTTGTCTTAGTTATGGTGGAAACATGACCCCTGCATATATTAACATACTGCAACCAGTGTAGCCCATTTCCAGTCGTAAAAGCTTGCGACAAGAGTTTCCTTTATAGATGTAAGTCCCAAAGCTGTTACATATTTATTAGTGTCACCCACCTAATCTTTGGCCCAAATTGCAGCATTACATCCCAATATTTGGCTTAGTTATGCTGCCAAAATGGCGCCCCAGGTATATGGGTTTTATGCAGCTAGACCACCCCATTGCAGGTTACAGAGCAATGTGCCATAGATTAACCCAATTCGAAGGTGTCAAAGCTACTCCATCTTTATTGGTAATTGTTACTCAGTGTTTGGACCAAATTGCAGCATAATATCTCAATATTTGGCTTAGTTATGGTGGAAACATGACCCCCTGTATATATGAATTACTGCACCAGTATATTTCATCCAAGTCGCAGAATCTCCCTGCAGCAGACTTACTGCTAGGTGTAAGTCCCAAAGCTGTTGCATATTTATTGGTGCCACCCCCTCACTCTTTGGCCCAAATTGCAGCATTACATCCCAATATCTGGCTT